>JAFEMH010003622.1:0-255619 GCA_022495995.1 Adenophora triphylla var. japonica | reverse complement strand
ATTTGGTTAATTATCACTCTTCCTTCTTTGTTTTGGTGGCATCTGCATCTGCATCCTCCTCTTAAGAATTTGGCTACTTCTATTTAGTGTCACGTTGTCTCCGTCCTAAAATAATTTATGATCATCATGTTCTTCGTCTCTTTTTAATGGTAAAATTACAGAGTATTACTTATGGCCGAGAGATTTATCCTATTTTAATGGTAAAATTATAGAGCATTGTTTACGGTCGAGAGATTTATCCTATTTTACTCGTGATAATTATAATTATATCAGCACTAATCGAGCGGTGTAAAAACGCTCAGACGGGCCTAAATTCACTCGGCAAGATATCATGAATACGACAAGCCAATAACTTGAAATAGATTTAACAAACAAGTAAATCCAAGTCGCGCTTCACCGACAGGTCCCTCCAGCCATGGTGAATAACATTCATATTGGAGAGAAATCAATCGACAATAGTTTAGAGACAAAAGACGCGTAAGCAAGCGTGGCTAATGTAAATTATGACTTGTATTTATAGTTGCAGACGCAGAGTCTATCTTCGAATAGAAAAACGTGTGAGAGGAGGTTATAATCCTAATTGGATTATAACCACCCACAATCCTTGCTTGAGTAGGATTAGATAATTACCTTCGTACGTGTAAGCTACTCCTAAGCATGCGATGCTTGGTCTACCCGAATAAGTGCCGAGGAAGCAGGGGAGTAAAGATCGAGAAGCCCATTTCTGCTCGAATCAAGTGACAGAGAGGGTGTCCTCGTCTTTTTGGTTGACAAGCTATTTCGCCAGATTGATGCCTTTCTCAAAGATGTAAGCAGGTTGACGCGCTCTTAGTCATAATGCTCGCTTTTCTACGCCTACAGTCGATACAATAGGAGATTTACTAGGAGGCTTCACTAGCATAGGTAGGGAAGGTCCACTCCCTACGTCAGATTTTAGACTATGCATGGATTATATTTCGGGCCCAATCTATCGTCCCTCGCTCGACTGACACTCCACGTTCGTACTCTCGATTTATAATCGTCAAATGCCCCCGAGTTGCCATCTCGTCTATACCGAGGAGGAGGAGGGCCTTACCTCTGCTTAAACTGAGATACGAGCGGCTTTACAGAGAAGAATCACGCAGGCGTAATCATTTAGCCCGCTGGCAACATTACACGTCGCCGAGAATGCGCCCCATTATCGACTCTGACATTCCCTCGAACAATCCAAAACATTAATAATGAGAGCGGAGACTAGTGTCTTTACCCATTTCTTGACCCGTACTGCTTCGCATCCGAGTATAAAACCTCAATCCTCCTCATTTCTATTCTTTTATCACTCGTTCAACCTCGAGAGATCTTATAAGCTTTTGAAACTCAAGAAATTTCGAGATCGTGCTGATGCATTTCCTTGAATTCGAGTTTGATTTCTTACGTATTTCTTTACAACAATCTTCAAATCTCAGCTTATAACTCTTCCATTTCTCTCTCAATTTTTTCAGATTTACGGGTTTTCGTGTCAGTTCTTGACGTGTTCTTGAAAACCGCCATCATTGTGACTTTCTCAAACTTTTCTCGAGTAAGTTTCTTGTGCCTTCCTCTCGTCCCAGACGGCTAGAACTCGGAGGAGTAATCCCAACACTTTCAGATCATACTCACAATTTCCAAAATCTTAGGATTTATCAATGTATCACGGGTCATGATTGATGCTAAGTTTCAATGAGATTTGAGAAATATTGACTAGGTACCAATCTCCTAGAACTGACCACATTATCCAAGGCTTCATTAGGGATCAATCGCCTTAGTTTAGATTTCCCCAATATCAGTTGTTTAACCGCTGCTCGTAAATCATCATCACACTGAATCTTTATTACTTCAAGTCTAATCACCTCAGCCGCCTCCGTCGCTGGGTAAGAATCCTTCGTCGACTTTAGTCAATAGGACTTGTGGAGGGATTCCATTCCGGCCCCTCGTCTTTCCATTTTTGGAAGATTGAACCAAATTCGATGTCTCTGTTTGTTTATGTGCTTATGATGGGAAGGGGAAGTAACACTCCTCGGCCTCTCAAACGGTCGTTTAACACTCGGCCAGACTGTGATCAGAATGCCTTTACGAAGGAGCCTAAGTCGGGGTAATCGAGGACGAGGACGCGGGAGGTCCAACTGCTGTAGGTCCGTCACCCGGGGACCTAGATTTTCCAGTGGCCTGGGATCCAATGACAGGAAGTCCACTGAGCACGGAGCGTCGAGGAGGAATACCGCCTTAAGTACCTCTCCCCGACGCACTGCTCAACCTGAGAAAGCTTTGAATGATTTTTTACATGCTTTGAACTACGTCCACTTCTTCTGCACAAACAAGCCTAACTTCGCCTTCGTCTCCCCTCGATCCTTTTGGTCTCGTGGAATTTTTAGAGGACATGCAGTTTCATATCCCTAGCTTATGCTTAGGAGCCAATACCGTGAGATTCCTCATCTGCTTCATCGCTTCTCAGTGTCGTAGCTTAGGTTTCGAACCTTGCCGCCCGTATTCCATCATTTTTTTCACCGTCAAGAACAAGGGAGTGACACTAGGATCCTGAAAGGCGAGGGAGTGACCCTGTAACCCAAACTGCTTCTGACAAATTCAATGTCGAGCAATGTCTCTGGGTGGAAAAATCATGTTATTAGAGTAGAGGTAGCCGACAAGGTCGGGAATTTGCCGCTTCCTCCGAGTTCCCACGCGCGTGTCTCGAGCAAGTCCGGGAGGCCGAAGTGGAGCAATCGCCTCATCGAAAGGTCAAACAATTTGCCTCTTCAAGACGGCCAGTTGTCAAGGTCATGCCCGGAGACCGCCCAATAATATTATATTTAGCCAGATCATGCTGTGCCCCTCACCGCGAAGTACCCACGGGGTCCCAAAATGGCTAGGGAATAGATTTTCGACCTTGAGAAGTGCATCCCTGGCCTAGTTTTTCATGCCGAAGGTGTGATATCTTCAAGCTTTAAAATGATAAATGTGCTTGCAACGTGGAAGGCGATCCCGATTGTAATCTTTCTTCCTTCCCGCTCTTTCTTTACTTGTGCAATTTTTACTTCGATATATCACCTTCTTTCTCGTATTTCACCAAATATTCCTTTCTTTGTCTTTTCAGATCTAACCGAGGAACAAATCTAGAAGATGGAAGGAAGAAATCTTGGATCCTCAAGCTTTAATGAAATTGAAGAGGAAGCGGACCTTCGTGTCCTCGGCCCAAGAAAGGGCAAATGTTACCAGATTTATCGCCATTGCTCGTTAGGCAGTAAGTTATCCGCCAAGGAGGCCGGTGCTTTGCCTCAAGCCTAAGCAGAGGTGGGCAGGTATTGAGGCCTCTGCGAGGGGAGAACAAGACGGGCAAGACGCCCATCGCTGAGGGATGTGGCTCCGAGGTCATAACTCCGAAGCCGAGGAGGATTTAAAGTGCACCTGGGCTAAGAGCGAGACCGAGGAAGCTCGACACTACGGTGAAGACCCTCGCCCATAAGAGATCAAGGGTGGAAACTAGAGGTGGCAGGGATCTTCCAAGAAGGGCGGCAACCTGAACCGTCCCTCGACTACACTCTTTGCTCGGCATATAAAAACATATGGTGAAAGCCGAGCAATTTGTGCAGTGAGGCACGTAAAGCCCCGTCTTTAAAGGGGATGGATGTTCTTGCCCTTGAGGGCCCCGGCAAACAGAGGGTTGGTCGGCCATCATCGCAACGGAGTCCATTGGATGATGACCTTCTAGATCATCTCATGAGACTAAGCCCAACACGCGAGACTACGCGCTAGTAGGAAGGGGCCTTCTTTTGGAGTGAGGTAAGCTTCCTCGGTTTTCATTTCTTCTTCCTGCGTCATATCCATGCACTTGCTAATTTTCTCGATCAATTTTCTTTGTCTCGTAGCTTGCCACGGTCTCGGCTTATAAGGACATTAAGACTAAGGCGGGTGAGGTCCACGAGCGAGGAAGCTTGAGAAAACGGACGAAAAGGCGAGGCCGACCCGAGGAAAGAGGGCCGTGGAGCTCTTAAAGAACCTTCGTCTTGATGCTAATGCCTTAAAAAGGGCTAAGGCAAAAGCGAGGAAGAAGAGAAGGCTGCTAAGGAAGCTCGCAAAGGCCGAGGAGGCAGCGGCTCGAGGAGGCGAGTTGAAGGGCGAATGGATGAGGCCCTCAAGAAGCCCACAGAAGTGACTACCCGGCTACAAGAGTTGGAGACTAGCATTCCATCTAGGGAGGCAAGTGTCATTGCTCGTTATAAAGCCAGTTCGGATTTTAGACAAGCAGTGGCTGAGAAGATGGCCCCAATGTACTCTAATGGGTACTTACACTTGGCCAAAAGGGCCATGGTGAACCCATCTCTCAACCTCGACCTAGAGGTGCTTGCTCGACTTATATACCAGGATTCCTACGATTAGGCGGCCCTGTCTATGCACCATCTGGTCCTCTTCTCCAGCAATGCTTTGAAGGTCATTGCCTCTTTGGATGCTCAGGTCGGCCATCCTGCTTGGGTCTCTCCTCCCCTTGATCCACAAAATATTCACACTTTAATTGAGAAGATCGAGGAGGAAGGCATGAGCTCTAGAGACAAGGAGGCAGATGCCGGGGTGGAGCTAACCGAGGGAGTTCAGGCCGATGAAGCCCAGATTGACCAAGTCATCATTCCCCCTTCTGTTGCTGAACAAGATGATCTTTTTAGGGGGGGGGTGATCAGGCGTATGGGATTTTTTGTTGTAATTTTTGAGAATGTAATAGGGCCCCTTGTACTTCAACATTTATCAATATAAGTCTTTTCTTTAATCACTTGTCGTCTTTAATATTTATGCATTTGCTTTAACTGTTTTTGACTTGAATGATCGTATGTTGAATGTTCGCATGTTGAAAACATCTAAGTATCCAATCTTCAAGATAAGCATAGGAGGGTCTCCTCGTCTTCTTCATTGGCTCTTTTTTAACCGAGGAAGCTCATTCGATTCCATTTACTTAGATAAATTAGATAAATGGTGAATTTATTTATTAAGCCGAGGAAGATCATCCAGCTTTAACACTTAAATAAATTGCAAGTCTATCCGTTAAGCCGAGGAAGCTCATTCGGCTTAACTGTTAGATGAATTTTAGGGTTATCTTTTCATGCCAAGGAAGGTCATTCGGCCATAGATCTTGGATAATTTTGAGAGGTTTTACCTCTCTATGCCGAGGAAGGTCGTTCGGTCATAGGTCTTAGGTAATTTTTGATGTTTTACCTCTCTATGCCGAGGAATGTCGTTTGGCGTAAGTCTTAGGTAATTGTTTTGATGTTTTAACTCTCTATACTGAGGAAGGTCGTTCGGCATGAGTCTTAGGTAATTTTTTGATGTTTTACCTTTCTATGCTGAGGAAGGTCGTTCGACATAGTTATTAGATAATTTTTGGGATTTTATCCCTTAGATGTCGAGGAGGTTCTCCTCGTCTTTGGAGTCGCCTTGCTAGTCATTTGCCTTGATGAAAATTGAATGTCTATTAGCTGAAAATGATTACATCAAGCGCAATCCTACTTTACTTGAAAATAGCTGGAAATACTAACAGACTAATCTATTACATCAAAATAGATTATAACTAATGATAATATTTCCGTAGATGATCAAAATGTCACGGATTTTCGGCTCTTGCCCATACGTAGTCTTCATTACGTAGGTCCCTTCTCTGATAACTTGAGTGATGATTTAGGAGTCTTCCCGGTTTGGGGAGAGTTTGTTTTGTTACGCCTTTACGCAATAGCTTCCAATCTTTCGAAGTACCCAGTCACCCACTTTGAATACTCTTTTGTTGACCCTTTTGTCATGACGGGCTTTGGTTTTTGCTTGTAGTTCACCATCCTTATGCGGCGGCTAGCCTCTTCTCGTTTACTAGGTCTAGGTCTAGCCGCTTTGTTGACTGGTTGACTTGTTCGTCATAGTTATAGTTTCTCGTTGTAGGAATAGCCATTTCGGTTGGTGCCGAGCCTCGGATCCGAAGGTCCCCGATGCGAATGGGGTTTCCACGGTTGTCCACTGGTGGTTGTGCGAACTACCCTTGGCTAAGGGAAGTTAAATCTGACCGTCTACCCATCACTTCCTTCCTAGGTTCTTTGTTAGGGTTGTTAGAACCAAATTGTTGGTTTGCTTCCGGATGATTTGATGTGTCATTTGCTAGTTTGTTCGGCTCTCTGTAAAAGCCTTGGAAAAGCGAAGACCATGATCTGAAATGATAGTGTGTGGAACCCCGGCGACATGAATAAAGTCGTGGACAAAGTTGATTGTGTTCTCTTGTTATTTTGGCTAATACTTTTGCTTCTATCCATTTTGGATAAATAATCGTTGCCACGATCACGTATTTGCAATTTCCTTGGGCGGGGGAAGGGTCCGATGATGTCGATTCCCAGCATGTCAAATGGCAGTAGGAATTATGAGTGTTTGTTCCATTTCTTGGCGGTCCTAGGAATATCGAGCGTATCTACGGCACTTGTCACACTTTCTTACATAGTCTTGCGCGTCATCTCTCAGGTTTGGCCAGTAGTAACCTAGCGTAATGATTTTGTCAGCTAAGGTTCTGGCCCTCAGGTGACCACCGCAGACGCCTTCGTGGACTTCTGCCAAGAGATTTTCTATTTCCTTGGGATAGACGCACCTTAGTAGGGGCTTTGCGAATGATCTTATGTAGAGAATTTCGTTTATCACTGTGAACCTTACTGACTTCTTCTTGATAAGCCTAGCAAGTATCTCGTCCTCAGGTAGTTGGTCCTTTTCAATGAAGTCCATGTATTCATCTATCCAGCACTTCTCCTCCCCATCTAGGAGCATACTCGTAATCATTCGTAGACAGGTTCTTCAGCAAAGACTATGAGTGGTTTAGAGTTGGATCTGCCACGTAAATAGTTGCCAGTTTAGATTAAACATCTGCCACTTGGTTGTCCTCCTGGCCTATCTGACTTATCTCAAAAAATTATAGCTTCTTCGTTATGTCTAGGACGAGATCTTTATATTTTGCAAGTGTGGGGTGCTGAGTGTTGTACTCCTCTTTTATCTGTTTGACTACGAGCTGGGAGTCACAGAAGGTGGCGATTTTGGTTGCTCTATAGAAGGATGCCAACTCTATGCCAAATATCAAAGCTTCGTACTCAGCTTGGTTGTTGGAAGCAGGGAACTTGAATCTGGTAACGTCTTGGATGGTGTGCTCCCCATCTGGACTTGCCAGTACAACTCTGGCTCCACTTCTTTCCTTATTAGCTGACCTATCCGTGTATATGACCTAGCAGTTAGATGGGAGCTCGATGGTCGATTCTTCCCCCACAGATTTTTGCGCTTACGGGAGGTAGGGTCGTGCTCACCTATGAAGGCAGTTTCAACATCGACCAGAGGATGTGCTAGGAATTTCTTCCTAGGTTGGTATCTGCTATCAAACTAAGTTAGCTCGATAGACCAATTAAGGAGACATCCTGAACAGTCCAACTTATGCAAGATTTTCTTCAGGGGTGCATTCGTATGCACAGTTATGGGATACGCAGAAAAATATGCTCGTAGCTTTCTTGCTGCTATGACTAGGGCGTATGCTATCTTTTCTGCGGTGAAGTATCTACTCTGCACATCTGACAATGCCTTGGAGACATAATAGATAGGTTTTTGAGTGGTTCCTTCATTCCGGACTAGCACGGAAACTATGGTGTGGTATGTGGCTGCTAGAAAGACGTACAACATTTCTCCAGTAACAGGGCTGCTCAACAAAGGAGGGGATCCCAAGTACTCATTCAACTGTTTGAATGATTCTGAGCATTCAGATGTCCAGGAGAAGCTCTTGGTCCCCTTCAGAACTTTGGAGAAGGGCAGTGATTTTTCCGCAGACTTTGCAATAAATCTCCTAAGGGTAGCCATTATTTCGTTCAGCCTTTGAACCTCCTTTATGCTGGTAGATTATTTCATGTCAATCAAGGCTTTGATTTTCTCCGGATTTGCCTCGATTCCTATTTGTGATATCATAAAACCTAGGAACTTCCTGTCTGTCACCCCGAACACACATTTACTTGGATTCAGTTTCATACTGTTAGCTCGTAAGTTGTAAAAAGTTTCTTCCAAGCCTAGGGCGTGACTGCCACTCCTAGTCTTGATGACCATGTCATCTATGTAGGCTTCCATGTTACGGCCTATCTGCTCCCCAAATACTTAGTTGACCATACACTGGTAGGTTGCGCCCACATTTTTAAGCCCGAAGGGCATCATAGTGTAACAATAAATTCCTCCAGCTTCCTGGAAGACTGTTTTCTCAATATCTTCTTCGGCCATTTTTATCTGGTGATAACCAGAGTAGGAGTTTAGGAAGATGAGAGTTCTATTTCCAGCAATGGAGTCTACCAGCTTGTCAATTCTGGGGAGAGGGTAACTATCTTTTGGCCAGGCTTTGTTGAGATATGTAAAGTCTACACACATTCTCCACTTCCCATTATGTTTCTTTACCATCACAACATTGCCCAACCAAACAAGGTAGATTGCTTCCCTGATGATTCCAATACTTAGTAATTTTTGCACTTCCTCCTTGATAGCATATTCCTTATCGTTTGCAAAAATTCTCATTGTCTGCTTGATAGGTTTAGCAGACGGGTCAAGTTCCAACTTGTGGATATCTACCGCTTCCTTTATCCCTCTCTTATCCTCGACCTTCTAGACAAAGACATCCAGATTATTTTTTAAAAGGGTGATGATCTCCTCCTTTTCTTCAAGGTAGAGCTAGCCCCCGATTTTTATTTTCTGCTTTGGATAGTCGGGGTTGAGTATAATTTCCTCCAATTCGTCTACGGGCTCCATTTCTGGACCGTCACGAAATTGCAAAGTTTCAATGATTATATTTCTAAGCCTTCTACCTTCCTCACCGGTTATGTCTAGGTCTTCCATATCAACTAGTTCGTCTACGTCCGTTGGCTCTCCTTGTCTCAAGTCAGGGTGGGCCCCCGAGTTCTGGCCGATGACGAGATGAGGGGCTATATCCAGGACAGACAGAACTGAATTATTGTCTTCGTGTATATCAAGAATCATTTGTTCCTCATCCTTTGCATCAAAAATTAGATTTAGCCTAAAACTGGTGCTGGTAGTATTTTACACTTAGATATTTTCAGATTTTTTTTCTGGTGTGTATACCTTCACCTTTCTGGATGTTTTTCTGCTTCTCATCACATTCTCCAAGAAGTCCTTGGGTGTCGCCCTCACGCATCCAATTACATCATGAGTGGGAAACTTAACTCGTTCTTTGAGGGAGGAGGCAACCAACCCAAGTTTGCCTTGACTTGGAATGCGTAGGATGGCGTGATAGTCACTTGCCATGTACGCTGACCACGAATGTTACTTGTGGCCTCTGCTCGGAAGGGATGTTCCCCACTTCTAGTAATAAGTCAATTGTCCCATGCTTGCTTGACTTTGTGGTTGGTGAAGCCTTCTAGTCTTCCAGAGTAGGGCTCCAACATGCTATCTTTCAGGTTCATCTTTTGGAAGGTGGAATGATATATAATGTCCCTGGATGCCCCCGAGTCTATGAGGAGCCTTTCGGATTCACAATTATCAATCCTCCCTTTGATTACTAGAGGTTGTTCTCGAGCTGCGCGGCTTCCATCCAACTCATTAGGAGAGAAGCTAATGACTTCCTCTTCCTTATAGATCCAGGCGGGGATGTGGTAGACCTTACTTAACTCGTTTATCTGGTCTTTCAATTTCATGTTGGAGACAGTCTCCTCGTTTATAACATGGAGTTTAGCCCTAGGAGGCATGTCCTCCCTTTCATCATCTTTGTCATCGTCATCCTTTCTTTTTCGCTTGTTATCCTTTCTCATGACGTAGCGATCAAGTTTTCCCTTGTCTACCCATCTCTGGATCATTCTCTTGAGGGAGATGCAATTCCCCGTGTCGTGCCCGTGATCCTTATGAAAGGCAAAATACTTGGAGCTGTCACTGGTGTATTTTGTTCTTTCATCGAGTGGTCGGGGACTTGATAGATTCACCAACTGCATGAACTCCGTTATAGGTTTGGTAAGGGGGTGAAACCTCGGCTTTCTCAGTAGCCCGAGTTCTATTCTTCCCCTTATAGTAACTTTCGTTGGAAGCCTGGTTAGTGCCAGCTGCATTTGTTTCTGGTTTTTCAAACCTCTTTTTTACTTTTCTCTTCTGCAATAGCTATGGCGTAAGCCACATTGTACATATCGAACTTTGAGTTAGGCTCTTTGGTAGAAAGTTCATAGATCAATTATCCGGATCTCAGTCCGGAGTTAAAGCAAACAATCACCTCCCGGTTAGTTAGGCTTTCCTCTACCTAGTCGGCCATGGCTCTGAATCGATTGTAATAACTCAGAGTTGTTTCGTTCTTCCCTTGCTCAATGTTAGCAAGGTCTGTCAATCTTTTTTTTCTCTTTCCCGCTATAGCAAAGTGGTCCAAGAACCTGCTCCTCATGATTTTCCAGTTATTGATGCTTCCCTTCTTTTGCTCACAGAACCAGGACAAAGCTGTTCCGGAGAAGGTACTTGCGAAAGACTTGAAGAGAATATCATCTGCCTTGGTGAGGAGGGCCATGGTGGATTCAAAACTTTGCAAATGGTCCCGTGCCTCTATGGTTCCCGCATATTTTTCAAAACTTGGGATTTTAAAAGCAGGATTAGGAGGTAGATCATTAATCCGCTGGGAGAAAGGACGAGTGGCACTAGTATCATCATCATCCATTTCTTTCCTCCCCATCTCCATTTCGTCTAGTCTCTTTTCCAAGAGGAGAATATCTCTTGCATCGATCCCCGAGTTAAAGTGGGAACTACGGTGGGTCCTTTCTTTTTCTCTATGCCCATTCACTCGACTTTGTTACTCATGTTGCTGGTGATTATCCCGTGTCGAGATGGTTTTTTGTCATTCAAGGGTCTGAAATGACGAGGAGGTGTTCTGTCCCTCATGGGAGCCATTTCTGGATGGGGAGGAGTCCTGTGACGAGGAGGGCTCTTATGCCGAGTAGAACTTCTAAGTCGAGCAGGGCTCCTATGCCGATGAGAGGTATTATGACGAGGAGGGTTTTTTTTGCCTTACATGACTGAGCCTTGCTCTCAAGTCAGCATAATTAACCTCCTGGTCACTTTGATTATTCAATTGATTTCTCAAGTCTACCTCGTTTCTTGTGTTTCCATGTCCAAAAGCCTTATGACAAGGAGGGACATCTTGAAGAGGTTTCTGCCTGGGTCTACCAAAGAAGGTCGTAGTGAGGGGATTTTTGCGGTGGAAGATTTTTTATTCCCCAACTACCACGCCTCTCAAGATGACTCTCCTCGAGGAATTTAAAGTCCTCGTAGACCTTATGAATTCAGCCAATGAATGATCAGGATCCAATTGCAGCAGGGCATTTTGTGTTTCATAAATGCATTGCAAAGTTTTCATCTGTTGATGTAGGAGAGTTTTGTGATCAATCTGTTGGGGGGGAAGCTCCACTGCTCCCATGGGCGGCATTCCTCCCAGTCTGACTGCCAGCAGGCCTTCCTTGGCGCTGACGACGAGGAGGGTTTGTCAGCACTACCTCAGTTACTGGCTGCCTACTAGAACGAAGATTCATTCCTAGTTGGGGTAGCCCCTCGTTCAATGGTGGAGGTGGTAGTTCCCCATTCACAAGAGGAAAAGCAGTCCTAGTGTTGCCATGAGTCTCTTCCATAAGAATATTATCTGGATCAGGAGCGATACTTGTGATTTGTCCGTCTTCCATTATGATTAGGAAAGTGAAGCAGAATTTTTCAATCTATTCAATGGATAATACGAATCGCTTCCCGGCAATGGAACCAAACTGATAATGCAAAAAACGTTCGGATCAGCCCAAATTCAGCGACAGATTGTATCCTGGATGTTTGAATAACCTGAAAAAGATGAACAAACACGTAAACTAAGCCAGGGCTTCTCCGGCGAAGGCCCTCTGGTGTGAGAGTAATTATTTGTGTTTTGAGAGAGAAATCAATTGACAAGAGTTTAGAGTCAAAAGATGCGTTACTAAAATAATGTGAATTATGACTTGTATTTATAGGTGTAAGATATAGAGTCCATCTTAAAATAGGAAAACGTGTGAGAGGAGGTTATAATCCTAATTGGATTATAACTACATACAATCCTTGTTTGAGTAGGATTAGGTAATTGCCTTCTTTACGTGTGCCTAGGAAGGCAAGCTCCTCGACATGTGATGCTTTGTCAGCCTGAATGAGTGCCGAGGAAGAGGAGAGGAAAGATTGAGAAGCTCACTTCTCTGCCTGGATGATGATCGAGGAGGGTCTCCTCGTCTTTTGTTGATGCTTTGTCGGCTTTGATTGATGTCTTGCTCGACATATGAGAGTTTTGTGCCTTAGTATTATTGCTCGCTATGCTATATCTATGTCGACATAGTAAGAAATGATGAGTAGGCATGACAAGCATAGGTAGGGAAGACCCATTTCCTATGTCATATTTGAGACTTGAATGAATTATATTTTGTGCCAAATCTATTGGACATTGCTCGGCTTATTACCCAAATTCGTATCTCGTTTTATACCGTTCAACAACGACAAACTTGGCATCTTGTTTGAGGGCATATAAAATTGTGTTGACAATTAATGGAAATTCGTTAAGAAAAAGCAGCCAAAGTTGGAGAATTAGATTAATTAGATGATGACAAATGAAACTGATTGATTATGATTGCTTAATTTATTTTATTAAACCGTGAGAATAAAATTAGCCTAACTTACTCAATAATGCATAATTATAATACTCCCTCTTCTTTAAAATAATTGTTGTTTTAGAATCTAAAAATTGATCCAAAATACTTTTTTTTTCTTTCTAAAATGCTTTATATTTCAAATTTACTTTTATATTTAGCCAAAATTTTACAAAAAATGCATTTTTTCTTAAGCTTAGAAAAAATGTGTTTTGTTTCTCCCGCTAGTGCCAGTATTAGTGTAACAAAGTGCCAATGTTAGTGTAACAAAGTGCCAATTTAAAAAAGTGTCAGTGTTAGTGTAATAAAGTGCCAGTGTAAAGTAGACGTGTCCAAGGTTAAGCGTTAACCGGCTAACCGTAAGGTTAATAACCGGATTTTAACCGCCTAAACCGTTAACCGTCTAACCGCCTTAACCGCCTAACCGATAACCGTGTAACCGAGGTTAACAAAGGTTAAGAAATTTTTACTCCGGTTAACCGCCGGTTAACCGCCGGTTAATTAACCGGTTAACTTAACCGTTAATTAACCGTCGGTTATTCAAAAAAGTTAAGTTTTCTCTTTATATACTTCCGTTTCTTTTAAATCCGTTAAGTTTTCATTTCTTTAAAAATTCATACCTATTTTTCTATAACTTTTTGCAAAAAATATTAGTCTTAACAACTATTTAAAATAGTTTTATTTATCCAAAAAAAAAAAAAACAGTTCATATACGATTACATATTTAACGTAAACTGTTAAATATTTAACTGTTTTTCAAAAAGTGTTAAAAACTTAACTTTTTATTCAAAAAACTATTAAAAAGTTATTTTTTTTTAACTTTAGATAAAAATCTGACATTCTTGAAAAAAAAATAAAAATAATAATTAACCGTTTATTAACCGGGTTAACCGGGTTAACCGGATTAACCGTTAACCGGTTAACCGTAACCGTGACTTAACGGTTAACGGTTAAGTTCGGTTAATGATTTTAACCTTCGTTAACCGCCGGTTATTAACCGGTTAACCGCGGTTAATTAACCGTGGTCACGTCTAGTGTAAAGAGTGTCAGTGCATGTATATTAAGTGCGAGTGTAAAAAAGTGTCAGTATTAATGTAATAAAGTGACAGTGTTAGTGTAACAAAGTGTCAGTGTAAAGAGTGCCAGTGCATGTATATTAAGTGTAAGTATAAAGAGTGCCAGTGTAGGGTAAAAAAAGTGTCAGTATTAGTATAAAAAAATGTCAGTGTGAAGAGTGTCACTGCATGCATTATTAATTGCCAATGTAAAAATGATTTTTCCTTAATATTAGTAAAAAACGCATTTTTTTTATAAGATCCAACTCTTATATTTACATATAAACTTGTTCTTTTTTATTAACGGTACTTTTTGAATGTATGAGAGAGTGAATTAATAAAAGTAGATTCGATAATTTATTTATAATATTATGGCAAAATCTTGTAAAAAATTAGTTTTCTGTAACATAAGAAAAAAACTAGTTTTAAAGCACCAAGTCTAATTAATAAGAGTGATGAATGATTCTGAAAACTAGTTTTTTTTATAACATTTTGAAAAAAAATAGTTTTTCACAAGAGTTACTCTATTATTATTAGTAATAATTGAAGTTTTATTAAAATTAGTGAAAATCTTACTCCTTCCTTCTCAAATTACCTACTGCTAGACTCTTCACGCATATTAAAAATATAATCAAAATATATAAATATACTAAATTACATACTCCCTCCGTCCCGGTAGAAGCGTCACCCTTTTAGGGGTAGCGCGCAAATTAAGGAAAAGTGTGAGAAGAAAAAATGTTGTGAGTGTAATTTAAAAATAGGATAGAGAATTAGTGGAGGAAATAGTGAATTTTAAAAATGTTGTGAGTGTAGAGGAGAGAGAATTAGTGGAGGGAATAGTGGATGGGATAATAAAATATTAATAAAAGTTTCCTTTTTAGGAAAGGGTGACGCTATAAACGGGACGCCATTTTGGGTAAAAAGTGACGCTTCGGTCGGGACGGAGGGAGTATAAAATAATTTAATTATCTAAGATTCTAGTACAATAATTATTAATAATTATAAATAAAGATATGTTTGATAGACAATAATAAAAACGTTTAATCAATAGAAAAATAAAATAAGTTTTAACTCTTTAAATTGACCACACATATTTTGGAATTGAGAGTATTTTGTATTAGCTACAGGAGGAATCAATTTTTTTCCCTCATTTAATTCTTTTTTTAAAAAAAAAATTTACTTCAAGTCTTGAAAAATTTGCAAAAATGACTAAATTCGCTGAAATTCGCTATTAGCAGTAACGAATTTACACTTTTTTTTTGCTGAAACTCGCTATTTCTAGTAGCGAGTTTTGTGAACTCGCTTTTTCTAAACTCACTACTAATGACAGTAGCGGGTTTATCTTCTTCTTTTTTTTTTTTTTCTAACCGAACTTGATCATTTTATAAATATTTCAAGACTTGTTATTTAGGGAAATAATTTGATTTTTACCGTTTGGGCCAAACGTGGAAAAGCCCAATTCTCCGACCTAATCAACTTTGGCGGCAAAAATTATTATTACCCGTGTCTACGGTCGTTAAAATTACCGTTATCTTTTCAAGAAACGCGTTAAAAAGTTAACAATGTTTAAAACAATTATCGGCAAACGAAGACTCAGAAGTCAACATCTTCCCTTTAATATCAACACCAAACAGACATTTTCCTTCTTGAAAGCGATTTCCACCTGGGTTTTACTTGTTCACTAGACTAACCAAGATCTCCATCGACATTTTCCATTATCTATTTTGATTCATCTCTTTCTGGGTTCTTTCAATTAGCTTATACTCATATCTGTAGAGTTTTTATGTGCGAATAGCAGTGTGTGTGTGTGTGCGCGCGAGTGGTGTTTTTATTAGCAGTGGTTTGTTGTGAATTGCGATTTTCATCATTTTTTTACTAGAATTGAATGAATTATTGGACACTCCAGCTGGTGTTTGTTTGATTCCCTGTTTATGTTGGGGTAGGGCGGGGGAATCTTTGAATTTGTTTAAGCTCATATCATTGTAGTCATTAGAGAGAGAAAACTTGTATTACTGTTAGATTTTCTGGTGTTATTCCTCATTTCTTGCTATAATTGAATGGCAAACTGAAAAAATCTATCTGGGTTTTTGTTTCATAGAATTTCCTTTTCTGGGTTTCGTCCATTTAGCTTAAATCTTATACCCTAGAGCTGGAGGGAGTGAGAAAATTTTCGTTTTCAGTGTGATTCCAGAGTTATTCATCATCATTTTGCTTATATTGAGTCAAGAATCGGCAAAATCCATCCGGGGTTGATTTTCCATGTTTGATAATCTCTCATTTTTCAGCTGAACTCAAGTGATTTGAGACTAAAACTGAGTTGATTTGAGCTCTAGCTTTCTTGTTTTTTGTTTTGGATCACTATGGAGGTTAAAGGAGAGCAAAAGTCCGCAATAACATTGGGGATTTTATTGTTATTGATCATGGTTTCTAGAATCGAATCAAATTGTGATAGAGAATGTGAAGCCTTAGCTTCATATAATATATGGGAAGGCACAACTCTCACCTTCATAGCTAATGTTCTTTACTCCACAATACCTCAAATTCAAGCCTACAATCCCCAAATTACTGATCCAGACCGGATCATCGCTGGCTCGAGAATAAACATCCCATTCTCATGTTCCTGTGTCCAAGAAACCTTTCTTGGTCATCAGTTTGATTACGGTATTAGAATAAATGACACTTATAAAGGAATTGCAGAGGTATACTACGCGAATCTTACCACCATCGATACCTTGAGGGGGTTCAATAGTTATGACGAAAATAGATTACAAGTAGGTGCTCGATTAAATGTCACAGTGAACTGTTCTTGTGGAAATAGTAGCGTGTCGAATGATTATGGGTTGTTTGTAACGTATCCTGTTGGAGATGGCGAGAGTTTGTCTACAATTTCTAATGCGAGTGGGATTTCTGAAGAGCGTTTGAGGGGTTACAATCCGGGTTCGAGTTTTAGCAGCGGGAGTTTGGTGTTCATTCCTGGAAGAGGTGAATTATTCGACATATTGTAGGTCCAAAAGGATGGTACTATTCATGTTCTAGTTTATTTCTTTTTCTTACATGGTGTGTTTGGGATTGTGAGTTGCATTTGCTTTTGTTATTTGAGTGTGCACGAGTTGTAGGCAGTGCTGTTTGTGTGTAAATTCAAAATATTTGATTGTCATCCTTGTGAAGCTCTGTTTGCAGATTAGAAGCACATATTATTAGTGATGCTCAGAATTCAAAGTTTTTAAATTTTTTCTCATGTACTCATTTCCCTATTCTTTTTCTATAATGCAGATCAAAACGGTGTTTATCCTCCATTACAGTCTAGGTATATTATGCAACTTGAAGTTAATCTCCATTGTAACTTTTTTTTTTTACGTTAACATCTGATGGCCCGCTTTATTTTGTTGCAGCACAAGAGGTTGTCTTCTTTAGCAGTTGATTCATAGCCACTTGTATCTCAATATTTGATTTTTAGGTCAAATTTGAGTTGCAAATCACATTCTGGATGGTCCATCAGTCTTTTACAGTTTTATGGCATTTCAAGCAGGAATATCCGGTGGAGTCATTGCTGGTGTATCCGTTGCAGGAGTAGTTGGAACTTTGTTTGTAGGCGCTTGTTTGTACTTTGGGTTCTACAGAAGGAAGAGGATGGAGGAAGAAACACCACTTGGATTTCCAGATGGTACTCTTCAAATTTTTAATTTTTTACCCTTGTTTTCTTTTCGTTATTTTCTTTCCTTTTTTTTTTCTGGGGGGGGGGGGGTTGGGTGGGTAGGGGACCCCTCAGTGTTCATATGGTTCTAGGCATTGCATATTTTGATGTTCACTTAAACATACCACAGAAAGATAAATAATTGAAGTTTAAATATGTCTATCACACGTTTCTGAACCAAACTCTATCCAAATAATTGTATTTAAGATGGAAACTAATCTATTTTTTTTTTTATGGAATATGATTTCAGAAAAACATTTCCCAATTTTATATTTTAAGAAGGCGAGTCAAAGGGAAAAACAACCGTTTGTCCTAAAAGAAGTTATGAATTTGAGCTCTTCAAGTCATTTTCCTTTAAATGAGTCTCTTACCGCTATTGAAAACCATTCTCATACCTTATTCTTGATGAAATGGATTTGAATAAGGCAATTTGAGGTCAATTTCGTGTACAAGAACTAAACACAAGAAAATGTAGTTTCTGATATGAATAAGATCTTGATGAAGATGGCCTCAATATCATTTTCCCCTAGTTATTTTCTTTAAGAAGCCGGAGCCTAAAAGTTATAAACGGAAGACTCTTGTTGAGAATACAAACTCTATTGAGAGAATTTCATGCCTGAAAAATCTGTGCTATCTGTAAGTTTTACATGTTATGTAGATGCAGGTCCTGGAAGCAGCTTGGAGAAAAAGTCAGAATCAGGTCTTCTTATTGGTGGCTCTACCCCAGGGCTTACAGGAATAACTGTGGACAAGTCAGTGGAGTTCTCATATGAAGAGCTTGCAAAGGCTACAGACGACTTCAGCTTGGCTAATAAGATTGGTCAAGGTGGCTTTGGAGTTGTTTACTATGGAGAGCTAAGAGGCGAGGTTTGCTTCTATACCTTTCATTCTGAACCACAAATTCAGTCCCCCCCCCCCAACCCTAAGGGTCAGTTGACGATCATATTACAGATAACTAACTGAAAAAATAATAAAAATAAAATAAAAATGCTGAAGAAACCCTTCATGATTTTCATTTGAATCACAATTTTGGTGAATAAAGTTAGTTATCGGTGGATTTAAAGAGTCAACGCTTTGAATGAGTGAATGTGCTAGACTGTTTATGCTTTTTTTTCTTCTGTAAAGCTTATTTATATCTATTGTATCTAATAAACGCAGAAAGCTGCTATAAAGAAAATGGATATGCAAGCTTCTAAAGAATTTCTTGCCGAGCTGAAGGTTTTAACACATGTTCATCACTTGAACTTGGTAATTCCGTTCGCCTTCATCACATTTTCTGCTGTACTGATAGCTTGCTTAAACATTGAAGATTGATATATTGTACTCCCTCCGTTCCAAAATGACTTCCATTTTTCACCATTAACAAATATCATAATCCAATCTATGTATGCAAGTTGTATTATTGAAAGTTTATAAGGTGGATATTGAGAGTACTTATGTATTTGCTACTAAAAGTGCTTAGATGTCAACTTTTTCAAAATATCTCTCAAAATTAAAAATATGATTTTGGGATGGAGGGAGTATTATTTTAGTTGATGTGTATACATATATATATATATACATATATATATACATATACATATATATACATATATATATATACATATATATATACATATATATATATATACATATATGAATTTTGCATTGTGTAATGCTAGCTCCTAACTTGCAAGATCCTTTTGTCCCAGGTACGTTTGATAGGATACTGTGTTGAGGGTTCTTTGTTCTTAGTCTATGAATTCATTGAGAATGGCAACTTGAGTCAACATCTGCGTGGTTCATCAGGTGAAGTCAAATATATACTATATGCAAAGCAAAGTTCTTTCTCTTGCGATATTATCTCTTGTGGCTTACTCATGTGGTACCTTTTGTTTCTCGTTGCCTTTTAGGCAGGGAGCCAATGTCATGGTCTGCAAGGGTCCAAATTGCACTGGATTCTGCTAGAGGGCTCGAATACATCCATGAACACACTGTTCCTGTTTATATCCATCGTGACATTAAGACCCCTAACATCTTGATTGACCAAAATTTCCGTGCAAAGGTTATAAAAGTCTTATCAGAGTGTGATTGATATTCACCTGTTTTTCTTGTACTTTTATGTTAACGAGACTGGAATTTAATAATCCTCAGGTAGCTGATTTTGGGCTGACAAAACTTACTGAAGTTGGGAGTGGTTCATTACAGACCCGTCTCGTGGGTACTTTTGGATACATGCCCCCAGAGTATGTTTTTAATTTGGATATATATATACTCCCTCCGTCCCACTTCAATGGATACCAAAAAAAAGGGCACATATATTAAGGAAAGGTAAGAGAGAGAAAAAGTGGAGAGAGAATGTTGTGAGTGTAAAAGTACAATATGTGTGTGTGTATGCTATCACTCTTTCGTCTTTTTTGATATTAATTATCGCCAACCAAATGCAGACTCTAAACTAGTATAATACTCATGTAGGTACGCACAATACGGGGATGTTTCTCCTAAGGTTGATGTTTATGCTTTCGGTGTTGTCCTTTACGAACTAATATCTGCTAAAGAAGCCATTATAAAGACAAATGAAGACTTTCCAGAAACAAAAGGACTTGTTGGTTTGGTAATTTCCCGTGCCCAATTTTTTTTTCGTAAATTCAGTTCAAGTAACCAAGAAATGCTCCTTTACGGATTAGTTTTGATTTTTCTGCATTTTTATTTTGCAGTTTGAAGAGGTTCTGAACCAGCCTGATCCTAAAGAAGATTTACGCAAAGTGGTTGACCCAAGGCTTGGTGACGATTACCCCCTAGACTCGGTCCGCAAGGTAAAAAGTTATTCGAGTTAAATTTTGGAGAATTAAACTACTATGGTTGCTTTTCCATGTGTATGTGATTTTTTTTTTTTATTTTGGGGGTTCTGGTGCAGGTAGCTCAGCTAGCTAGAGCTTGCACACACGAAAATCCTCAGCTGAGACCAAGCATGAGATCGATTGTGGTTGCTCTAATGACACTTTCATCGACAACTGAGGATTGGGATGTTGGCTCCTTTTACGAAAATCAAGGTTTAGTGAATTTGATGTCGGGAAGATAGATTGTTACGAAAACAAAAAATGTCAACAAGGTTAGTAATAGTATGCTTCCAATATATCAATAATATTAGTTCATGTAAATAGGCCAGAAGACCTCCTTTTGTCAGTAGTTCACATCTGTGTTAACTTAAAACTACTTGTTTTCTCAGAGATTCATTGTTATAAATAAACCAGATATGGTTCGTTTACTCGGTAGAAAAAGTTTCTATCTAATGAATGACCGGGCACCCGTTCCCACTTCAGTTCTTGAGAGATTCTGATGAATTGTCGGAAATTTGACCCAAAGAATCGTCAGAAGTTATGTCCGAAGAATCATCAGAAACTAGCTCTGCATTAGCTCCTGGAAGATCTTCACTTTTCTCATCTTCTGACAAGAATGCTAACTGCAAAAAAAAAAAAAAAAAAAAATCTTTCAGTAATAATTACAGTATATTTGTATCTTCTTGATAGCATAGTGTATCTGCAGCACACATGCATAACCTTTACATGTCTGATGTAGATAAACAATAAGAATCAAATTCATTGTTCTTATCCTACATATATACAGTAAATGTATATGTGTGTGTGTGTGTGTTTATATATTGATTTTTCAGAAGAGTTGAACTAACATTTTCTGAGAAAAACGAGCCGGACTCAATCTTAATCCGGCCAGTAGTTGAAGAACCATGATCAACTGGACCATCAGGGTTCCAACTCCACGGCGTAAGAAAGGTGTTATCAGTTTCCAAGAACGAAACAAGTCTCTGGTCAACCATCTCCATTATCGGATCATCATTCAAAAGATCAAGTATGTCCTGTTTTATTTCTTCTTCTCTTCTTATCTCTTCCTCATCTTTCACCGGATTCAAACGTTTAAGGATCTCCAGTTTTAGTTCATCCCTTTGTTGCTCTTCCTCCCACACTTGTTGTTGTTGTGGTTGTACATAAGGGTACAACCCATGTTGGGTGTTGTGGTACTGAAAAGGGTAGTAGTAGGAGGAATAGTAGTGAACTAATTGTTTTAACATGTTGCTGAAGCCATTGTTATCAGCTGCCATGTTTTTTGGATTGAGGTTTTACTTGTTCTGTGAAGAACTAAGCTTATTTTATTTATAGTGAAATTATGGGCTGTCCAATTAGGAAAAGGAAATAGAGATTAGTGGAATTTATTACCTAATTCGGTAGTTTCCAATTTAGGGTTTGAGATTCTCATATTCCTAAGGAAGAAATGTGTTGAATTTATTACCCTAATTTTGGTAGTTTCCAATTTAGGTTTTGAGATTCTTATATTCCTTATGATTAAAGGAAAACTCTTGTCTTGGTGACATTGGGCTTAAGCTAATCATTTTTAGGGAACAATTACCAAAAAGGCACTATTAAAATTGAAATTATTAATAAATATCCAAAAAAAATATTATAAAAATGAGATTTAAAAGAAAAGAATAGAAAAAAAAATTAATTTTGGGGATTTAAAACCCCAATTTACCCATTAGAATCCTCAACGTACAACTTACAAGTTAGCTGGTTATTTTAAATTATAAATTGAAAGTTTGAAACACTTAATTCACAAGATAAAATCCTAAATCTCATAGTTTGTGAGACTTAACTTTTACCACTGAGTCACTTCGTTCGTTGAGAACACAACCTATCAAATTTTAATGCAATATAAAGATCGATTTTTCATAGAGTTGATATTATAAAAAACTAGTTTTTTCTTAAGATAAGGAAAAACGTGTTTTCAAAACAAACGGTGGCATTTTTGTAATTACTGGCAACCATGATAAATGCCAGTGTTAATATTACAATTTCGTGCCATCCCAAGCTCCGATCATCTTCTCTGGCCATCCCAAGCTCCGATCGTTCTCCGGCGTTCACTCAGATTGAGTATTTTGTAACTTACAATTCGTGCCCTAGTTCCGCCATTAATGTCCATTGTCAACTATGCTTCGTTACATAATTGATTGGTACTTTATTGATTGGTACATAATTAATTGGAGATAACTGTGTGATTTGATTCCATAGCTCTTCGTTTTTTCGTTGGATAAACAGAATGTCCTTCAATGGTGTGGATAAAGGGTTTAATTTGCTGAAGTTTGGGTCAATTCAATTGGGAATTACGTGAATTTGTTCTAAATAATTGCCAGTAGTTGTATAAATAATTGCCAGGGTTATGGTAAAAATGTACCAGTGCACGTCTAAAAAAGTGCCAGTTAAAAGCTCTCTTTGTCCAGAAACTTAGTGCCAGTGCATGTGTAACAAAGTGCCAGTGCCAGTGTAAAAAAGTGCCAGTGTTAGTGTAATAAAGTGCCAGTGTGTAACAAAGTGCCAGTGCCAGTGTAAAAACAAATACAACCCATGTACATTATAATAGGATCAAACTAACAATTTTTTTTAATTTTTTTTTAATTTTTTTTAACGATGTCTCAAGCCAGAAAGCAACGAGATATATAGTTAAAATCGAGAAAGAGAGAAAGTAGGAAGGAAAATAATTCTTTCGTCTGATTTCTTTCTCCTATACAAACCCTAAATATATACAAACATTTGAGAGTAATAGTCTATGTAAATTAGGAAAATATTCTATACAATCTGCTATTCAAACTATAGTGTTCTATACAATACAAACTCCTATCAAAATAAGGAAAACATAATATTCTCAAATACGAAAAATCCTTCCTTGATCTATCGCCAAACTGTAGGGCGTGGTCGCTCTGTGTATGGGGCGCGCGATCGCGCCAAACTTCTGTACAAAACGTGCGTTCGCGCTCCTGTTGTTGCGGTCGCGTGGTCAAATGATGTGCCCACTTCCTGCTCATCACGTGCCCACGTTTTGTCCAACACCCCCCTCAAGTTGGAGCGTGAAGGTCGCAAACGCCCAAGTTTCCAAGTAATGTGTTAAAATGTCTAACACCTAAAGCTTTGGTGAGGATGTCGCTAGTTGAGAAGTCGTGGGAACAAATTGAGGTGTAATGAGACCTGATTGGATTGCATCACGGACGAGATCACAATCCACTTCAATATACTTGGTTCGTTCATGAGAAACCGGACTTCGGGCAATATGAAGAGCAGATTGACTATCACAATTAATAGTCATTGGAGTCTCATGTTTCACACCAAAAGAAAGAAGCAAACCACGCAACCATTTCAACTCACACGTAGTACTGGCCTTGGATCGATATTCGGCTTCAGCCGAGGAACGTGAAACAGTGTGTTGATTTTTGGTCTTCTAGGAGACAGGCGAGTTTCCTAGAAACACGAAGTATGCCGTAAGAGATCGTTGGGTAAGTAGACAACTTGCCCAGTCTGAGTCACAGAAAGCATGAAGCTGAAGGTTGGAGTCGGTCATAACATAATTCCCTGTCCAGGACTATGTTAAAGATAGCGAACAACACGATTCGCTGCTTTCCGATGAGAATGCTTTGGATGGGCCATAAATTGTGTAAGAGTATGAACACAATAACTGAGCTCTGGCGCCGTGATAGAGAGATAAATAAGTCGGCCAACAAGCCGTCGGTAGGGCTGAGGATCTTCCATGTCGTCATCTTCAACAAGCGCTAACCGATGATTTTGTTCAATTGGAGTGGACGCTAGCCGAGCACCTATGAGACCAGTGTCAGATAGTATGTCTAGGGCATACTTTCGTTGGGATAAGAAAATCCCATCAGGATGGCGAGCTACTTCGAACCCCAAAAAATACTTTAAGCGGACCAAATCTTTCATATGAAAGCAGTGAGTGAGGTATGACTTGAACCGAGTAATGGTGTTGGAATCACTCCCACCAATCACTAAATCATCAACGTACACAAGGACATGTAACTCATAGCTCGACTTCTGAAGAGAAAAGAGGGAGTAGTTTGAAGTAGATTGAATGAACCCATATTTTGTTAAGGCAGCGGAAAGTTTCGGAAACTAACATCCAAGTGCCTGTCGAAGTCCATAAAGCGATTTACGAAGTTTACAAACTTTACCAGGTTGTGTGGTATGTTGGTGGAATCCGCATATACACCTCTTCACTAAGATCCCCGTGCAAAAATGAATTGTGGACATCCATTTGATGAAGGTTCCATTTCCGTACTGTAGCAAGAGCAAGAAAAATTCGGACTTTAACCATCTTCACGGTAGGAGCAAAAGTCTCGTTATAGTCTATCCCTTCGACTTGACAATTTCCCAAAATTACCAATCGAGCCTTGTATTGTTCAATTGATCCGTCTGCCTTGTATTTTATCTTATAAACCCATTTACTCCTAATGACTTTCTTCCCAATATGTTCATCAACGAGTTCCCATGTCCTATTCTAATCAAGTGCCGAGAGTTCCTTGTGAATGGCTTCTCGCCATTGTGGTGATCTGACTGCCCCGGCAAAATGAGTCAGTTCACTGCCTACATCCACAGCAGCTAGAAAAGATCGATGTGCCACAAAAAATTTAGTGCAGTTAACAAAATTTGATAGAGGATATGGAGTACTTGAGGGCGTAGAATGGCGGGATGAACAGACTATGGGGCTAACTGGGCAATGTTTGGGTTTGGCGAACCCAACTCATATTCATCAGAGTTATACCGTGTCGAAGGTGTCTTATGACGATGACCTCAACCCAAAATTTCAACTTCAGTTTCCTGTTCAGTCGGCAATGCATTGTCAGGAGGTGAGTCAAGCCAGATGCTCAAGCACTGGGTGTGTGTCAATGTGTCCACTGTCATTGTTGTCATCATGACTAATGTGTTTGGTTCCTATGTAAGATCAGTTGGAGGAGGTGATACAACATTTGTGGCAAAAGGAAACTTGTTTTCATCAAAAACTATATCATGTGACACAAAATATTGGTGATTATCCAAGTCATACAATAGTCATCCTTTCTTGCCAAACGGATACCCCAAGAACACCCCTCCCCCCCCCCCGGCGCCTACTACGACCTGCAAATTTATCATTGTCTATTCGGGAAATTGAGCATAACACAAAGATCCAAACACATTAATATTTTTATATGAGGGCAATTTACCAAAGAGAATCTCATAGAGAGTTTTTCCAAACAATAACTTTGATGGAGTCATATTTATTAGGCAGCCAATATAGACAAAACACATCCCCCCTACAATTTAATTAGTAAATTAGCTTAAAATCGTAATTCCCGAGCTACGTTCAAGATGATCCTATGTTTTCGTTCTACCCTTCCATTCTATTGGGATGTGCATATGGACGTAGTGTGGTGCATAATCCCATTCTCCGCAAAGTATTTATCTAGACAAGTGAACTCTATCCCATTATCAGTTCGTATTACTTTAACCTTTTTTTCAAATTGACGCTCTATCATGACCAAATAATTTTTCAAAAGACGTGGAGCATCGTCTTTGTACGCATCAAATAGACCCATACGACACGAGAACAATCATCCACAATAGTTAAAAAATACCTTGCCCCACAAGAAGTGCGCGTTCTATAATCACCCCAAAGATCACAATAAATCAATTCAAAAGGTTCAGTAACATTATTCTCGCTACATTATTCTCCCTGACTATAAACTTATCCCTAGTTTGTTTTGCTCGATAACAAATCTCGCAAACATCTTTACTACGACTACTATTACTAAAAAAGGGCAATAAATTAACTATGTCACTTGAATGGTGTCCCAACCTTTGGTGCCACAACTGATGTTTGTCGATACTCTTTGCATAGTTGACTTGTGCAGCCGATTCCTTCAAGTAATATAGCCCCTTATCTTGTTCACCCGTACCAGTCAACGTACTCGAGTCTCGATCCTGTATAACACAAATTTTGTTAGTAAAGTGCATTAAATTATTTGAATCTTTTATTACTTGAGAAACGGACAGAAGATTGCATTTAAACAACGGGGCATATAACACATTTTTCAATACCAATTTAGGGTTTATTTTCACTTCCCCCTCCTTTGTGGCCAAGATATATTATTTAGGCATAATAATGCGAATGCCTTCAATATTGTGAACATTAAGAAGCAACTTTATATTGCTAGTGATATGTTGATTGACACTACTATCAACGAGCCAAATTTTATTTACGGTCTTACCATTCAAACGATTCTCTGATTTGCCACGTACACGTTCTTCTCTTATCACCATCGCGTACGCTTTGTTCACATTAGGCAAAGGTTTAGTGTTAAGAATGTTTGATTTCACATTCTCAAATTTCGTTGTTTCAAGACCCATAACAAACCGATGAACCCTTATTTCTTCACGACGTTGAACCAACGTTGTACTGATGTTGCACCTGTATCCTGCACAAGAGCACGCTGGTGTTAAAAATGTTTGATTTCGCATTCTCAAATTTGCAAGGTCAGATTTCAGTTGTTAAACCCTTGGTCAATTTCCCAAAGAAAATCTTTGTTGCAAATCATCCCTTAACAACTTCGCCTCGTCCACATACGTCACGGTGGAACGAAAGTTCGGCTCGATGGTGTTAAAAATCCAAGATACCACCATCGAATTCAATGTCTGCCAAATCTCCAATTCATCTGCTTTGGTTGGTCGTTGGATCGTTCCGTCAATGAAGTCGGTTTTCGTCTTGTCCTTCACAGACCCCTTTAAAACTCTATCTCATTATTCGTAGTTCTCCCCTTTCAGCTGAACATGGGTGATAACCATTCCAGGGTTATCACTTGACGAGAGACAATTGGGTGACCTTCTTTAGTTCTTCTCACTTCCTTCGGCCACATACATGGCCTGGTTCCAACCTAGAACCGGGCTCTAATACCAAGTTAAAATTGAGAAAGAGAGAAAGTAGGAAGGAATTCTTTCGTCCGATTTCTTTCTTCCGTACAAACCCTAAATATATACAAACATTTGAGAATCCTAGTCTATGTAAACTAGTAGGAAAGTATTCTATACAATCTCCTATTTAAACTATAGTATTCTATACAATACAAACTCCTACCAAAATAAGAAAATCACAATATTCTCAAATCCGAAAAATCCTTCCTTGATCTGCCACCAAACTGTAGGGCGCGGTCGCTCTGGATGGGGCGCGCAATCGCGCCAAACTTCTGTACAAAACGTGCGTTCACGCTCTTATTGGTCTGGTCGCGCGGTCACGTGACGTGCCCACGTTTTGTCTAACGGTATCAAATCGTAGAATGTGAAACTTGGCCAATATAGTAATATATACTCCCTCCGTCCCAGAACAAGTGACACAGTTACTGTTTCGCACGGAAATTAAGGAAAAAGTGAAAAGGTTGATGTGTTGTGAGTGTAAATAGTTAAGTAGGAGAGAGAATGAGTAGAGAGAATAGTAAATTATAATGGTGTTGTGAGTATTAAAATAATGTAGGAGAGAGAATGAGTGGAGAGAATAGTAAAGATTCTTTGCCATTTTAGGAAGTGTGACTTATCAGTGGGACGCCCAAAATAGCAAAGTGTGTCACTTGTTGTGGGACGGAGGGAGTATATTAAATCTTATTTTCACAACGTCTCATGAAATTCAATCAAAGTACAATAACCAGAAACATGCAATTGAGTTTAGGAAAAATATAAGATGATTAAGAAAGAATTTACAAGATGATCCCAAAACACACACACACACACACACACACACACACACACACACACACACACACACACACACACACACACACACACCTAGGCTTAAGCTTATTTAGAGTTGACATAGGCACCAATGGAATGAATCTTATATGTGCTGCTACTTCCATGAAAACCACTGAAAAATCCATCGGTCACTGTAATTGAAAATTTACTTCCCAGTCCTGACTTCCCAAATGGTCCATACTTTATTTTCTTGTCAGTTGAAAAACACAAGGATGCAATGTAAGTTTCTTGACTTTCTGTCACAATTGTGCCACTCATCCCATTAAGCTTCCCCACTTTACCATCATCAATCACAATCTGCATGTGTAAAAACATGCATTTATTTAAGATCAGAGTGACCTCCACAAGTCTACAGATTCATAATTAGGTGTTTAGAAGGTGCTAACATATACTCCCTCCGTGTCGGGTCAATGAACATCAAAAAATTGGGCACAATAACTAAGAAAAAGGAAAGAATCTTCACTATTCCCTCCGCTCATTCTCTCTCCTACATTATTTTAATACTCACAACACCATTATAATTTACTATTCCCTCCACTCATTCTCTCTCCTATTTTACTATTACACTCACAACATTCTTTCCATTTTGGGCAGTCTCCAATCACGTGAGACGACCCAAAAAGGAAATAAGTCTCCATTCACCCGACACGGAGAAAGTATATATTGGAAAAAAGAAATATATCTATAGGTAAAAGAAATAGGACAATATATATATACTTCCTCCGTCTCATAATTATAATAAAGGTTACTTATTTCCCCTTCAGGCATTCCATAATAAAATAAAGGCTATTATCCCAAAATGAAAACTTAATAATAATTATATACTCCCTCCGTCCCACCTTAGTGTAGACTAAGGTGGTGGGCACAATAACTAAGGAATATTATTAAGATAATGAAAATGTGTGGTAGAAAATGAAGAGAGAGAATAAGTGGAGTGAATAGTAGGTTGGTTGAATAAATTGTATGGTGAAAAATGAAGAGAGAGAATGAGTGGGTGGGGTAGGGAAAATAAAAAATAATAAAAAACTTTCTAATTTTGGCAGTCTACACTAAGGTGGGACGGACAAAAAAGGAAAGAAGTCTACACTAAGATGGGACGGAGGGAGTATATACTACCTCCGTCCCATTAATTATAAATGTTACTTATTTCCCTTTTAGACATAATAAAGGTTACCATCCCAAAATGGAAACTTAAAAATAATTATTTATTTAATAAGACTCACTTTCCAACTAACAACAACAATCCACTTACTAATCCATATTCCCAACCTGCCCATTCTCTCTCCTACCATAATTTTAATTATCACAACACCTACTCCACTATCAATATTATATTTACTTTTCCTTAATTCCCACGCATTCGATTAGAAACTTTTATTATGGGACAACATATATATCCCTCCGTCCCATTACAATGGTAACAATTTGACTTTTTTAGTTAGCTGAGTCAATTTTTGGTCATAATTTTATTAATATCTAGATATCTTTATGCAATTCTAAATGTTGTTATTGACAGTATTTCTAAAGGTGAAACAAGAGTAATATTTAGAATTGCATAGAAATATCTAGATATTCATAAAATTATGGTAAAATTATGGTAAAAGATTGACTCAGTTGACCAAAAAAGTCAAATTGTTACCATTGTAATGGGACGGAGGGAGTATATGTATATATGTGTATATGCATGTGCAGTGGCGAGGCTACCCCATAAATTTTGGAGTATGTCAATTTTAGCACCTTTAAATTTTTAAAAACTTACTTTTTACTATTAAAATTATGAAATTATACATTTTGACCCCCTTAGTTTTGAGAAAAAATTGCATTAAATAAATATTTTGCCCCTTGTATATTAAATTTAAATAACTCAATTATAGTAGCTACCCCATAAAAAATCTTGACCCCCTTCCGAAAAAATCCAAAAAAAATCCTGAATTCACCACTGTGTATATGTATATATATGTGTATATATATGTATGTAGGGTTGAGTTATTCACTGATCATGAAGTTGACTCACCTCATATTTCTTATCGGATTCAGAGCCATAGGTAGAAGATCTGTCTATGTTTCCTAGATGATCTTTGCTCTCAAATCGAATAGAGTAGATCCGCTGAGATTCACCATAGGTGAGGACAATACGAGATACTAAACCCTTAGGCTGGTATGTCCACTTCATTCCACCCTTCCCAATCGGACCGACAAGTACACCGTTTGTACCTATTTTACTAGACCTCTTATGAACTCCAATATCATCAATTAACGACCCAGCACGACCATAAAATCCAGAAATAACTTCATCATCCTTGGCCTTAAATTCAAAAGGCATGCCTTTTCTCGTGCCAAAAGTTCCAAACGTCCTAAAATTGCTTGTAGTAAACGCCAAAGATGTTATCATAGTTGCTTCCTCATCGATTCCATATTCATGGCGTCCATATGTCCCTGTTATACCATTCAGCTTTTCTGTGCTCGTGTCAATCTCTATCTGTGTTCATCGTAACAGTATTAATATCAGTACCACTATCGGTAACTATATACTAGTTAATAAACTACTCCCTCTGACCTTTTCTTATGGGCGGAATGATGTTTACCCTTCCAACCAAAGTATCCACCAAATCCCACTTTGTATCCGAGTTTTAAAAGTGGGTCTATTTGGTATTTTAATTTGAAATCGTCCCACTTTGTCCCCGGCATGACTTGACCGGGGTTTCAAATTGGGATGCTTTGGAAATTAAAGTACCAAACAGACCCTTTTCAAATCGGGGTGCAAAGTGGGATTTGTGGATAGTTTGAGAGGATAAATCTCGCTTGGCCTTTTCTTATTTAAGGGACAGTATGAAAAGTTGATTTTTAATAGTCAAAATTCATAAATATTCTTGCTTTCTACTACTTTCGAACTTCTAGTTTTGTATAAAACGAAATATGAAAAAAAAAAGGGTAAAAAACCATTTAGGGACACTTTTTGGAGCAAAAAAGGTCAATCATTTTGAGATAAAAAAGTCATTCATTAATTTTGGGACAGGGGTAGTAAGTAAAATGATCAAGATCATGTATGCGTGCTTACCTCTTGATACTCGAGCTCGTCCTTGGAATCTAATTCTCCAAATGTTTCGGAATGCTCCAAACGGCCACTTTCATCTACGCTGGTGAAACGGATTGCACGAATAACATCACTATAATTGATAGCAATGCGAGATATTGTACCTGGCATGTTGCAACTCCATGGATCTCCACCTTCACCACCCCATGATGGAGATTCCCTACTTTTCACCATCACACCTATAGAATACAAAGAATCACCGAAAACGCCATGAAATCCGGCAAATGGATCCTCAGTTAACAGACACGAGAATTCAGTTCCTTTCTGCTCGGATCCATAAGGTCCATGCTTGGTCATTACTCCATTCTTGCTTGTAGTAAAGGACAACTGGGTCACGGTTTCTTTGAATTTGTGGGTACCAACTATCCCCTCCATAAGAACCAGCTTCTCGACACTACGGTCAATATGTATCTGTAAATTTGCAAGTGCTCTTGGGTTAAAACAAAAACGACTAGCTAGGAAAATGGCATACAAATATATATTCATGATCACTTTACTCTCTCCGTCCCTAAATGAATGTCCGACTTTCATTTAAATGACCTGAAAACGGTTACTTTTTGTAAAAGTTGCATAAATATTCTTGATAATTCATTTTCTAAACTTTTAATTTTGGTAGTGCATAATAAATAGTGTACAATTTGCGGTAAAAAATCATTTACGGACAGTTTTTTAGAAAATACACATTGATTTCGGGACAAAAGTTTCTTGAAAATACACGTTCATTTTAGGACGGAGGAGTACAAATTCTCGTGGGTGGTCCTGACCTCTTTTGTAGAACCCGTAGCGGTGCCAAACACGGGAGATCGATCGAAATTATCGTATCCATCTACACTAGTGAAGCTAATAGAGCGAATAGCATTATCATCGCTAGTGATTGAAATACGAGTTATTGTAACTATGGCTTTGTAGCTCCAATGAGTTCCATCTTCACCACCCCATGGTCCAATAAGCATAATATTGTTATTACCTGGCTGCAAATGCAAAATACATACAAACAACATTAGTCACAATTATAAGATCAAAATATCGTATTAGATCTAACAAATTAATTAAAACAAGATTATGTTTACGTACCATGGTTGCAATCTCTTTCTTTCTCTAACTCTCGAGCTTGTATATATGAATATAGCTAATCTACAAATCGATCTCTTATGTTGTACCAGATCGAGACTTGATATTGGATATATTTAGACCTTAATTAATATTCTTTTCCATTATGGCTATATTCTATGATCCAATTGTCATTTACTTAAGTATAGTATTCCAAATTGCCAACTACAGTTTGGTATGCTAATACTCTATTAACCCTCAAAAGTCTGAAGAATTTCATATAGGATAGTTGTGAATATTTTTATTCTTATATTACTCATCAAGCACCAATAATGCCAATTATTCTTGGGTATATAATTATATATATATATATATATATATATATATGCCTAAGTCAAATTCCTTAATTAAGCTGAGTTATGATATTAGTGTTCATGTGACTTGGTCTATGGTATGAGTCCTGGATAAGGTGTAGCACTTGTGATCAAATCATATTACATATTTTTTTTATGTATGTTTGTATAACCTCGTCATGTTGTGGGTCGTTGGATCACTAATGGTACATGGTTTGGTTTGATTCACCATTGATATGAAACTTTTCAACAGTGATTGCTTCATTAAACTAGGGGTAAACATTTCAAAAATACATCTGAATAAGGAAAAGAATTCAGCATAATTAAACTCATTTTAATTTCCGAAGCCAGAAAGAGAAAATGCAATGCACCTGTGTTCAATAAGGACAGAAGTATGACGGGACAAGGAACGAATTCTGCCAACTAGATCCAAGTTCATACTTGGAACGGATGGCTTCCAAACTCATAACTAGATCTAAGTTCATGTCATCAGCAACCTGACCGATGATCACCATTGGCTTGTTCCCTTCTCCAAGTCGCTCTAAGAGCCTAAATTCTTGAAATCCACCTGTGCTTATCTAACCAAAAGACCAATAGATAGATCAATAATATCTATGCATAAGAGGAAAAATAAAAATAAAATATATCTATTATATGTACCTTTGGTCAATAGAATTAGAATTATCTGGAAGAAGTTGGCCACTATTATACTGTCGGAATTGAATAAGAACCGAGAATATTTGTACATTATGCATTTTTTTTGTTAATTCTTGATATTCATAGTTGAGTCTCTCTCTAACAAATTAAGCGCCGAATTAAAAGAGTACTGGGATCTCTTGACTAATTTACACCCCTTTATTCCTACACCAAGTCAAATAGTTATGCTAAAGTTCCCATGTTGAAACTAGAAAGTTGATTAGCTATGCCAGAGTTTCCTTGTAGAGATTGGAAACTAGAACAGTGTTTAAGACTTTAAGTTACCTATTCATCTAAAAATCACAAACCGAATACAGTGCGTACACATGCACTCTCAAATTCTTCAACAAATGCAAGTGGAATGTCTCGAACTTAAGACCTTGCGAAATCAAAGCTATGGTACAGTGTTGAGTTGCCAACAACTCCTCTAAATTTGGCTCAAGCCAAGGCAACTATGTTCAAGCGCGTCTCCACTGCGTCAAGAACGAGTGATAAGGATTTCGATCTGTGATTGGCGGAAGCAGATGCTTGAAATCAGCAAAGGCATCAGCAGCTGGGGAAAAAAAAAAAAAACCTTTTTCACCCTTTTCATCACATGTCCTATGACTTCTGTCTGAACCAAAGTACATCACCCTGCCACCTTCACTCGTATCATTCTTATGTTGTTCCCATGTTATTTTTTGTTTTGCCTTACCTCTATTATGGTTGTTGATATTCATGTTATCTTACTTCCTAACATGTGACCTAATGCTCTACATTGTACATGTCCAACCATCCCTAGCAATTTTCCTCATTTTATTTCTCGGTGGGATTAATTCTTTTTGTTCCACAAAAATTTTCATTTTGAATTCTACATTGTACATGTCCAACTATCTACTTACTATTTCTTACCCCACTCACAACACCTACTTTTATAACACTTTTCCTTAATTCATGTTCCAAACAGAAAGTGGGTAAGTTGTTACGGGACGGAGGGAGTATATCACTATCCATCTTAGCACGCAGTTTTTCGGAGACCAGTCATTCTATAAACATGGTGCTTCTTAGTTGTCCAACTTATCTTCCATAAAGTAAGGTTTTCAACTTGGCATACACCCTTCACATAACAACCAGAGTCCAGACGCACATCTATACTTCTGCCCAAACCTAAATTTATCCTAGGACAACCGTTATCTCCCACCTCTCCATCTTATTTAAGAGGAACCTAAACAGAATTTCATCCCCTAGAAAAGATGGATTTGTCTTTATCATAAATTGTTCCAAAGGTTTATGCATTGTTTAGTCATTGCACTTTTGAGATCATGTAAAGCATTAACAAGGATCAATGTCTTCAAGAAGTCAGTTTTGCTTCATCAATTCTTAAGAGCTTTGACATGGAATATAAAATCTTAGATTCAAGTTCAAAACCATGATTTACTGAGAATCGCATGCTAGTTTGAGTGATGAATTTATCCTCATACACAGTGTTTTGGGGCAGTAATCAATCTTGAGATGAAAAAATCACGTAGGTTAGTTAAATACAGCAAAAAATGACAAGATGGCAAAAGATCATGGCTGACAAATCAGTAAAAGATGTGACATATATTTCTCGCTAAGCAAATTAATTACCGGAACATCGTTTATTCTTCTACCTCAAATGACAAACGACCGACGTCAAATCTACTCTATGTATTCATAAATCATTGGATTGGGAATTGAAGCCCACTGAAACACTGATAGGTATCTGATCACCAATATAATGTAAGTTTTTCACCTAATTTTAAGAAAAGAACTCCAGATGAGGCATGCAAGAAGAGAAATGAGCTCCTCAAAATGGGATGGAGAGAGGCGCATAAGGCTTGATCTAGTTTTAGCAGAATTACAAAAATAAACAAGAAGTTGAAGGGAAATAATAAATATATTCAGAACCCACATCATAAACAAGGTTAAGGGAAAAAATGAAATTCAGAGTGCATAACCAAACAATCATTAAGCATGTAATTATATGAATATATCAAAACCCCAACTGAACTCCTATACCATAAAATAAATTCAAATAAAAATAAAAAATCAACATGAGCATTACTTCAACATTTGCTGGAGGATAGATGGCTATTCAACAAGCTTACAACTTACTCCTTCTTTCCCATAACAAATGTTACTTCTTTCCCTTTCGGGCATCCAATAACAAATATTACTATCCCAAAATATCAATGGGACCCACTTACAATTCACGTACCTCACTTTCTCTCTCCTATATTTTTTCCATAATTCATGTGCATTCAATCTTAGGGCTCGTCTGGTGCATAGTTTTATAAACGGAGATTTTTTAAAACGGAGCTTTTTTCTGGACGCTATAATTTTGAGCGGCCAAAATGTCCCCAGCTTTTTAAAATTCAACCGTCTAAAACTCTTGACTAACACGCTTAATAAAAAAAGCTGAGTTTTTTTATCTCCGTTTTAACAAAAACGCTCGACAAGACAGGGCCTTAGTAACATTTGATATGGGACGGAGAGATTACACAACATAAGCAATTCATGAAGATGAGTTATATAAATTCAAAAACAGTATAAACATCAGTTGTGAAATTTGAGCTTGAATTGAACAAACAAGTAGACATCCAACAAAACTGTAAAGAACATATCAAAGAATTTGAATCAAACAAATTGAGAAATTTCCCATGTGAACGATTTTGGATAGTTTGGGAACTTTCCGATTGATTGAAAAAAGCTGAGAAGAAAGAGACAGAAGATGTTGATAATGGAGGAAAAGAATTCAAAATTGAAGTTTTAAAATTGGGTTTTGATAATGTTTCAAATGGAATTGCAAGTAGGTAGTGTGGAAAAGCCATGAATTACACTCGATTTCTAGGTTTTGTGGGGCTTGGAGGGACTTAGTTTGGGGCAGAGCAGAAGCAGGGTGGAAAAGAACTGGGAGTGATAGCTGGGTTGCGTTGAGTATTTTATTGAGGTTTTATGCCCTCTCTAAATCAGATTCCCAGATTTTCATCGATAAGTTTCCAAAATTGATCAATTAACCTTCCTTTGATACATCTTCCTTATTTTCATTCAACATTTATCATTTGTACGACAACTAGTGCTAATCCTTCGTGCCACCATGAGATGTTTTGGTTATACTTTTCACTAGATTAAATATCTTTTCGACGCCTTTAAAATCAATCCCTCAACACATTGAAATGTTTTGGTTATACAAATAATTCAAATTAACCCCCCCCCCTCATCTTCTTCGATAACCACCCCGACCCCAGGAAGATTTCCATATCTTCTAGCCAAGTCCATCAACTCACCCCAAGCAACTCACCCCAACGAACATTTGTAGGCCTGTGGCATATCATGGTAAATAAGCTTGAGCAATTATGAATGTGAATATGTGCATGCTAACAGCAAAAAAATGTCCAGCAAGCCGAGTCTCAAATGAGAATATTTAACGCGGAAATTGCTTATACTGAAATAGTCAACACAATAAAATACGTAAGATAATTTTAAGACAATTTATTCAAAAGATTCAGATTATCATGTGTTGTTATATCTTTTTAAAGTAAAAGTTTGTCATCACAAATAAAGATAAGGAAAAATGATATCATAAAACTATTTTCATATTATAATTTATTGGCCAAGATGTTACCAACTAAGCCAGTCAACCGGGAAGATAAATCTGGGGTAAGAAAGCATAAAACTGAGGGTGGTATTCATGGCAAATATAGAGACAAGTCCCAACAGTACTTAAGACTGATTTTCTAATTGAAAACAATAAAATACATACTCGTACTTGAAGTTTAACACAAATAGATAAACATCTAAACTTTAACAAACGTTAGGCTGCAAAATAAGGCTCATCTTGAAACCTTCTCATAAGCCTCACCTCAAATGACTATGTTATAAAATTATCTTATTTTACATATAATTAACTCAAGCAAGTAAAGGCCAAAAATGCTAATTTTATGAACATAGAAAAGTCAATTGGTAAGCTTATTGTTGGCAAGGGGGAATCTTTGACAATCAAATAGCTCTACTTCCGCCAATTATTTTCAGGGTGTTTGAGACAGAGAGATAATTGCGGTTGATGGATACAGAAAGAGACTCGGTATGGATACAGAAAGAGACTCGGTCTCCCAGTAAGATAAGTAGTAAAATTAAAATTTTTAATCATCAAAACATTGTACCTCATATAAAAACAAATTATTAATCAAAATACAAACAAAATATTAATCAAAAACCATAAAGTTATTATATAAATATGATAATTTGGAGAGAAACAACGGGAGGATGAGGAGCACAATATACCCTTGCAGCCCAAGATTGATTACAGAGTAGAATTCAGTTTCCTTCCTCTCCTACGACCAAATGAATGTACCTGAATCGATAAAAAACAAAATACAAAATTGGCATGGAATTAGGTCGTCAAGAGACTTAACTATCTGAACTTAAACAAAAAAGGGCCAATCATTATGAGAAATATACATGAAAGATTTGTATATGGAGGCAGAAAAACTTGCTGAATCCAAACCGCTGCTCCAGATTGGGTATCCTCCGATGAACGTTGCAGAGAGATTTTGATCGAAGTAATGTGAATGTGAAGATGGGAAGCCGGTTAGAATGGACTATTAAAAGCAAGTGCCCCAAACTTCATTCCTCCCAAGCTTCATTCCAACTAATTACATGAATAAAGCTAATAAATTATTATGGAACTATACTGCCAATGAGTAAAGTAAAGTACCTTTTTAGTCCTTGAATTTTTTAAGTTTTTATCTTTTCATCCGCAAACTTTTTTTTTTACCCTTTCGTCCTTAAACTAACCTATTTTAGGACAAGTTCGTCCTTCCGTCAATCAACCGTTTGTGTGCCGTTTAATCTTAGCTGTGTTGGAATCTGACTTGGATTATTCACGTATTCTCCAAAAACAACGAAGGAAAATATCTCTATTCCCAAATCGTCTTCACAGGAGTAAAGGTAGAGTGAGAAGGCGACCAAGATTGACGATTCGAGCTAGGGTTTTGATTTCTAGGTAATATTTCTATACATTCCATTCTGATTATCGGCTTGTTATGAATCTGCATCCTGTGAAGATTCAGATTCATAATAATTTATTGTTGTTCTTACTATTGTGTAAAGAAATCCCATACCCTCACAGCCCCGTGTAAACTGAAGAATGCCCTTGTAAATATTTTGTTTTCTATTAAAAGACAGAGAGAGAGAGAGGCTCTCTCATTTTTCTGTAGATTCCTAATTTTTTTTATGTTCATCCAAAATATGAACTATAACTCCAAATCTTTAGGAAACAGATAACCGTAATATTCGAACAGTGGCATTTTAGTGCAAGTAAGCACGGAAGAAAGAAAGAATGCATGGAAGGTTAACAAACCCTGCTGATTAGGAATGAAAGTCCCTAAATTGACAACTATATTTAGGATGGGTGACTTCTGTTTGTGTGTGAGAGATGCCTGATTGATTTTGATTTTGATAAAAGATGTTGATTTTCAAAATGATACCCTAAAATTGATATATTTGTATGTCATACCCCCTCTTTTCCGGAAGAAAGACTTGTCCAAGATTTTAAAATTGTAGCTTTACTTGCTTGAACCTTCTTGAAATTGCACTAAAATGATTTTCTTTTTGTAAATGAGACTAGTCTTTAGGACAAACCAAAAATGAAAACGAGACTATATTATTTTTTTTTTATTTTTTGCTAACAGGGAGTGTTACTTTAAAATGTGGAATACTATCAAGATGTGCAATTTGTAGTCACTTTTTCAACTTGGTTCTTGTAGTTACTTTAAAATGTGGAATACTATCAAGATGTGCAATTTGTAGTCACTTTTTCAACTTGGGTTTCAGAATCTCAGGTTGAACAGCGTAGGGGAAGAACGGGTCGGACTTGTGATGGCCAAGTATATCGATTGGTTACGGAATCATTTTTTGGTCAGCTAAAGAAGTTTGAGCAACCAGCGATATTGAGGTTATCACTGAGACAGCAAGTTCTACTTATTTGCTTTGCTGAATCTAAACTCATTAGCGACCCAAAAGTTTTGATGCAGAAGACTCTAGATCCTCCAAATGCTGATGTTGTTGAAGATGCGCTGCGTGTGCTTGTTCAAATGCGTGCTTTGGGAAAAGCATCTTCCAGAGGCCGCTATGAGCCCAGCGTTACATGGACGGTTCTTTGGCTAGTTTTTCTCTGTCATTTGATGCTTCAACACTTATACTTAAATTTGGAGACAAAGGACTGCTCCGCGAAGGCATTCTGACTGGTGTTTTGATGGATACACAACCTTTACCAATCCTTCAACCATTTGGACAGGATTTATTGTTTGCTGAGTACATTGATAGCTACTTCACTGGAGATACTAAGATCACTGGCTATAGAGACAGGAAGAAGGTTTTGGGGAAATTAAAGATTACATTGAAGAGTATGAATGTTAGTTTGGAAAATGAAGTTACCGGTCTACTCTTAAGGAAGCAGAAGCAGCTTGTCGAAGATTAATACGTTGTCGTTTTATAAAGAGAGGAAGGGGTCGTTGATACCCACCTGTGTTCTCTCTCTTTTACATAGCTGTAATTCGCCATTATTGGGGGCATGAATGAAAATAATGATATTTCTCCCTCAATTCTGTTTCTCTCTTAAAATTTTATTTCTTTTGGTTTCATTATAGATGAGGACAATGACTAGTACAACTGACCTTGAAGCAAATTTTGCAAGGAGTGGAAGGTCATTTATCACAACTGATTCACTGCAACAACAATCTAAGGATAAAAGGAGAAAGAGAAATTAAGTTTTTACTGGTGTTGGTTGTTGGCTTCTTTTTATTTTTTGGTTCAAGTTCATGGACAAACAACTAGGACAGTTTTTTAAACATTTATGCTTGTTGGAAACTGGTGATTTGGTTAACATTTAAGATTAAGAAGGTTGTTTGTGTAGTTGTTGGTTTTTATGGCTGGGGTGGGGTTTTTGGCTCTACAGAGTTGTTAAAACTAATGGTTGATACTTTTCCTATACTCTATAATGTAAAATTGAGGTTCAAGAAGATTAATGCATTAAGGCTGTTTTTTTTTTTCATTGTAGATGTGTTTACCAATGGTGTTTGTTTAAACATTATATGGTCATACTCCGTCTGCTCAAAATGATTTTTCTAATTTTTTGTCGTTTCACTCCGTCTCAAAATGATCTTGCTATTTTTTTTTTCGAACTTTGAAAAACAATTATAGGTTGATTTAATGATAAAAAGTGAAAAAATCATTTTGAGACGGAGTGTATTCCACAAAATGATCTTACTATGTTTACTATGTTTTGTATGAGTTAAAAAAGTCTAGTCAGCTTCCAACTCAGCAGATTAAACGGCACATTTGACGGAAGGACTAACTTGTCCTAAAATAGGCTAGTTTAAAGACGAAAAGGTAAAAAAAAAAAAATCAGGGATGAAAAGGTAAAATTTTAAAAAGTTCAAGGACTAAAAAGGTACTTTACTCATACTGCCAATTGAGAACATTGAATCAACTTAATTGGTTACCTACCCAAAGGAATTACATTAAAGAAATCTTGAATTTGCAAAGTTTAAGAATCAAAAGTAATTGAAAACGAAGGGAACGAACAATTGGGTAGTCATGAAAGCTTCGCCCCCAGTGAATATCCCTTCAACAACGTCAATCAACGAAGGCGAAACCCTCGAACTGAAATGTAGGTGTGGTTTGGCCGCGCAGCAACCAGCAATCGCTAAGAACTGTTGTGTAGAGTTGGATACATTCAGTAACTAAAGGATTAAAATGAACCTGACGAAATAAATTGTTAACAAACCTTACTTTTGTGATGAATATGCCTGCATTGCTGACGTCGCCATAAAAATCAGCCCTTCGGGATGGCAAAGGTTGCAGAAACGTCATTGTACCTCGGGCGATATCTGCAAAATAACACCATTAGGGGTGCGGGACTGTCCCGCTATAACCCTTGGGCGCAAGAATCAGCATATGTTTTGTGTATAAACTGTATATGAAATATGAAAGCTCTCTAGAGAGAGAATTGTAGAGAGAGAGAGTGTGTGTGTGTAAAATGAGAGCTGAGAGCGTACCTTTTGCCTTTGAGGGTTATAGTATATATAGAGTGAGAGAGTGCATATGTGGCACTTTATGAGGGGTTCCAATGTAAATATTTGGTATATGTATATATGGGATATATTTGACTGTATGAGACCGTATAAATGTGTATGTATAAATATATATAAACGTCAGAGCTCATCAGTAGCCCCCTACTCCAAGTGATGATTATTTATGGTCGGAGCGAGGAATACGATTTTGGTAGAGGCTGGCTTGAGTATATATTTATGGCCGGAGCTCGAAGCTCGCAAGATTTGGCTTGAATCCTGAAGGTAGGAGCCTGGGAGATTGGAGTCTAGGGAGAGAAGGTGGCAGGCAGGTGCTGCTTTTATCTCGGTCACGTAGACTGGTGATGGGTTAAAACTCCCACTTGTAATAAAAACACCTCGCAAGTGTACGAGTGTCGTTGTGATAGCGTACACAAGTAAGGGTCGTGTCTACGGAGAATTGTTGGGTGATTGAGTCGATTAGAGAAATGTACAACAAAAATAAAAAAACAAGTAAAAGGGGAGGGGTTTGAATTTTTAAACTACACTACAAATACTAGAAAGGAAGCAAATAATAAAGGCAAAAACAATTAATACTACGGATTCAAATAATAAAAGAGGGGATTTCATGGATTGGATTTCATTCAATCACAAAATACATGCCATTAATTTAGAAAAATATATTAATTTTTATCTTGGGTTCAATCACTAAAATCAAGATTGGGACGGTAAGGCGGCCGAATTACAATCTATTATTTCAAAATCAATTAATTTTCGCAAATCAAGTCCAAGCAATTAAAAATGAAAGCTTTGAGCTTTAAAGATTTTATGAACCAAAACCCATGTGGTTTCAATCAAGATAATTCCATGAATTTCATCATCTAGCAAAAGTCTAAGTCAAAATCCTCAAATCAATATAAGAAATTGACACTCAAAAAGTTAAAAGAGAGAAATTAGGAATCAACCATAATTTAATCCAAGAAACATTCATTAAAATAGCAAAGATGAACAAGACATAAATTAATTAGATAAAATAATTAATGACATAACAATAGTGACAAAATTACATCCAATCCATAAAATTAAGGGTTTAGCTACACATATTAAACATTAAATAAACAAAACTAATTAATAAAAACATAAAACAAACTTATCTTGATGAAGAAATTAAAATCCCAAATTTTCTCTCCCTAAGTTTTTGCCTTCTTTTTGTTTCCAAAATAACACATAAACCCTAAAATAAAATAACATCTTGATTTTATACTAAAGTGGACCAAGGCTCCTTAAGGCTTAGGAAAATGGGGTTAAGGCTTAGGAAAATGAGGATAAGGCCCAAAACAAACAAAAATGCCCAACAAAAACCAAGGAGCTGGCTGGAGGAATTGGTCATTGGCGTGGGAAATTGGTCAACATGGGAAAATGCTTGGGAAATTAATTGGTCAACAATGGGGGATTCGATAGGTCAACGGCGCTGGGATAGAATTGGTGCGGTCGCCCCAATTGCTTGGTGCGGCCGCACCAACCTTTCTGCCTAAAAAATTATTTTCTTCTTCATTTTCAATCTTTTTAACTCCTCGGTTTCGTTCCGTCTCGAATTTTTTACTTTACTTCACTTTAAATCACCAATTTTCTTCCTTTTCAACCTGAAATTAAAATAACACTAACAAAATAATTAAACTACATTTTTACTCGAAAATTTTGCAATAAATAGAATTTAGAACATATAAAATGGATATAAAAATATATCCATCAACTGGGAAGACTGGAAGTCTGGAGTCACGGAGACTGGGATGTGCGGGCACGATCCCGTCGGACTGCGGTCTGGATCTGCGATCACTAGCTCGTGTTCGTCAGAGAGGGGAGAGAAGGTGGTAGTCACAAGCTGCTTTTATCTCGGCCACCTCTTTTAGAACCGAAGCTTAGATATGGGAGTCACGGAGACTGGGATGTGCGGGGGCTGGAGTCTCGGAGGACTTGGAGCCTGGGGGCTGGAGTCTCGGAGGACTAGGAGCCTGGGGGCTGGAGGCAGCGATCTGCCGATAAACGCCAAAGATGGCTGGAGATTCCCGGATATAGGTGGGAGAGCACCATAAAATAAGCATAGATCCCGGAGGTAGCTTGAATATAAACTCGGAGATTCCCGAGAGTAGATAAAGCGGGCACGTAGCCCGTGGATGATAATCCAATAATAAGAATGAGCGAGCCCCCGAGCTGGCTGTTGAGCTCCAAATATGCATAAACTTGCATGTAGTTTCAAAATGTATTTGCCCGAAGGCTTATAGGTGCATAAATATTTATTAGCCCGTCGGCTTTATAGAGTTTTTCTTTGAGGATATCTGGCTTTGATATTAGTTTATTGTGTTTGATCTTTGCCCGTAGGCTTATTGGATTTTTGCCCGTAGGCTTATGGTTGGTGGATCTTTGCCCGTAGACTTATTGGATCTTTGCCCGTAGGCTTATGGTTGGATCTTTGCTCGTAGGCTTATTGGATCTTTGCCCGTAGGCTTATTGAATTTTGTAAATAATAGTTAAGTTTTGTATGGGAATTCGCCCGTCGGCTATGATCTTAGTTGTTGTGGCTTTTACTCACTTCGAGGTTTTAACCCCACGTCGTCTAGTTTGCCACGACTTTTTTGATCACTCCCCCCGCTTACGCTTATTTAGATTAAAAATCTGTGGCGTAAGGGCTAGCAGATTGTGGCCGTGAGGCAATAGTCCGCGCAACGACTGGTTCTTGAGCTTGCCGGCATCTGTATCCACGATTGGTGGTTCACGCGGTTTGACTCCTTATTCAAAACCTCTTGAGTTTTTTGTGAGAGTCTCGTGGAGATCATGTAACGGGCTCATGTGTTGGGCTTTGTACATACAGGCATGCGAGTAACGGCCACCTAAGGCCTTCGTGCATAAGTGGGTTCAGACTTTGGCCTTTGTCCCCACTTGCATCTATACCCACTTATTTATGGTGGTTCACATGAACAGGATCGGGTGTCTTGTTTGCGACGTGTACGGGCAATGGCCTTTGTACACATATAGGCGTGCGGATCTTAAAGGATCTTTGCGCATCAGCGGGTAGGGCTCATATGTTGGCCCTTTTACCCACTGGCATCCGCTTGCGGGCATCCACTTTGGCATTTGGCCATGGGAATAACTATGGATTGGCACCATTTTGGGTTTTAACCCTCTCCAATCCATGAGTTTTGCTTAGGTAGCAGGTTGCACGAACTGGGGGCTCCTAGCTTTGGAGATTCCGGATGATGGGGTTTATATGCTTTGTTTGTTGGCCGAAGTTTTGGAGCTTGCTAGTGGGCTGCGGATGGCGAGCACAAGCTTCGGAATGCGAGCATTGGCTCCAGACAGCGAGCACGAGCTTAGGAATACGAACATGGGCTGCGGACTGCGAGCACGAGCTTCGGAATTCGAGCATTGGCTGCGAACAGCACGAGCTACGAATTACGAGCGTGGGCTGCTGACTGCTAGCACGAGCCTCAGAATTCGAGCATGGGCTGCTGACTGTGAACACGAGCCTCGAAATTCGAGCATGGGCTGTGGCATGCGAGCACTAGCAACGAAATGAGGCCAAGGAAGGTTGAGTGCGATCAACGGATTGCGGCCAAGGAATAGTTCGCTGGATCACGAACATGCTTCTTTATTTGCACGAACGGATCTTTGGCGGAGGGGAAATACTTTTTTTTTTGCCGGGCAGCCGAGCTGACGAGCTACGGGGCTGCCTAGCTGACGAGCTATGGGCTTCCGAGCTGACGAGCTGCGGGCTGCCGAGCAAGGATGTGGGCTGACGAGCTACGGGTTGACGAGCTGACGAGCTACCGAGCTGTCGAGCTGACGAGCTACGGACTCGTGGTAGGTGGTGCTCTATCTGCGGTCAGGATTTGAGTCAATGGAGAGGGTAGAGATAGTGGCAGCGACATGCTGCTTTTATCTCAGCCACTCTCCTTTGTTGATGTACGGAGTGCGAACTGCGGGCTGCCGGATGCCGGGTAAAGACTGTGCGGGCTACCGAGCTGACGAGCTGCGGGCAAAGAGCAAGGATGCGGGCTGCCGAGCTGACGAGCTACAGGCTGAGCTGACGAGCTACGAGCAAGGATGCGGTCAGCCGAGCTGACGAGCTACGAGCAGACGAGCAAGGATGCGGGCTGCCGAGCCGACGAGCTACGGGCTGAGTTGACGAGTTACGAGCAAGGATGCGGTCAGGATTTAAGTCAACGGAGAGGGTAGAGAAAGTGGCAGCGACATGCTGCTTTTATCTCGGCCACTCTCCTTTGTTGATGTACGGAGGGCGAACTGCGGGCTGCCGGATGCCGGGCAAAGACTGTGCGGGCTGCCGAGCTGACGAGCTGCGGGCAAAGAGCAAGGATGCGAGCTGTCGAGCTGACGAGCTACGGGCTGAGCTGACGAGCTACCGAGCTGACGAAGGATGCGATCAGCCGAGCTGACGAGCTACGAGTAGACGAGCAAGGATGCGGTCAGCCGAGCTGACGAGCTACGAGCAGACGAGCAAGGATGAGGTCAGCCGAGCTGACGAGCTACGAGCAGACGAGCAAGGATGCGGTCAGCCGAGCTGACGAGCTACGAGCAGACGCAAGGATGTGGGCTGCCGAGCTGCGGGCAAAGAGCAAGGATGCGGCCTGTCGAGCTGACGAGCTACGGGCTGAGTTGACTAGCTACCGAGCTGAAGAAGGATGCAGTCAGTCGAGCTGACGAGCTACGAGCAGACGAGCAAGGATGCGGTCAGCAGAGCTGACGAGCTACGAGAAGACGAGCAAGGATGCGGTCGGCTTACGAGCAGACGAGCAATGATGCGGTCACTGATGACGCCATAAAAATTAGCCCTTCGGGGTGGCAAAGGTTGCAGGAACGTCATTGCACCTCGGGCGATATCTGCAAAATAACACCATTAGGGGTGAGGGGAGCTGCCCCGCTACAACCCTCGGGCGCAAGAATCAGTACATGTTTTGTGTATAAACTATATATGGAAGCTTTCTAGAGAGAGAGTTGTAGAGAGAGAGTGTGTGTGTGTAAAATGAGAGCTGAGAGCATACCTTTTGCCTTGGAGGGTTATAGTATATATAGAGTGAGAGAGTGCATATGTGGCACTTTATGAGGGGTTCCAATGTAAATATTTGGTATATGTATATTTGGGATATATTTGACTGTATGGGACCGTATAAATGTGTATGTATAAATATATATAAAAGTCAGGGCTCATCAATTGCATTGATGAATCTGCAAAGAAATTTATTATTCGAATCAAATAATGAAGTGCATTGATTGAGAGAAACTCTCATTTTCTTCTCTATGGAACCCTCGTTCTCTTTTTTCTTTTCTCAAGCAGCTTGAGGAAGAGGCATAGAAAAGGTTTTCATCGAGAAAAATTGCAAATCAGAAAACCTAAAAATTACCTTACCGTGACAGATACGATAGAATTGAGAGGCCAGTGTAGAACATCGAGGAAGTGAGAATTGAGAAAGGAAGAGAGATGTGTAACCGCTGGGAGTTAAAAACAGTTGTTTTATTGAGAGGTTTGGAGATTCAATCTCATCCTTTCTTTGTCTTTTGTCTTTTGCTGAAATTGAATCCTAAGGCATTACTTATGTGGAGATTATTTTCCAACTATATTGTAATATAGACTAGTACTAACACCCCGTGCCAACGGCACGGTAACAAGACAAAAAGAGAAGTGTTAGAGACATTATCTCATATCAGGAAGTGACAAACTTTGCCTATAACATATAAAGATCCTGGGTCACTCACCCCATTAACACATGCGAGCCCAAAGTTTGGACCACAATGTTCTAGCCCCACGTCACCTAATTATATGTCCACGCGTAAGCCCGAAAACTCGGGTACGCGTGAGAGGGCGTGTTGGAGTAATTATCCCACATCAGGAATTAACTAGCCAAGCATTGACTATATAAATATCATGTGCTACTCCTATCATTGTCAATTGGTTTTGAGATGGAACCTCAGACTTTAACATGGTGTCAGAGCAGGCTCGTTACACGTGCATGTCCAACGGCCCACGATATTGCTCCACGCTACCTGATTAATAAGTTCATGTTGTAAGCCTTGGCAAAGCCCGGCTACATTTGAGGGGGCGTATTAGAAATATTATCACACATCGAGAATTGATAAACCTTGCCTGTAATATATAAAGATCATGGGCCACTCCTTTTAGTACCAATTGATTTTAAGGTAGAATCTCAGACTTTAAAAAGGAAAAATTGAGAAAATGAAGTTACAAAAAGTAGCTTATCTCCGTCTATTCAAATGACCATTGAAAATAACAAATAAATGTGTGTATACGAATAAACTATTGTGAGGAGAAGTTTTCAGACTCAACGCGAGTCATCTCGTGAGATTATCTTTTCAAATAAACCTCTGATACATACTCCCTCTGTCCCATAAGTCTTAAGAAAACTTTCCATTTTGGGTGTCCCATAAGTCTTAAGAAATCCCAAAAAGGAAACCTTAAATCACTTTTCTCTCCACTCATTCTCTCTCCTACATTATTTTAATACTCACAACACATTATAATTTACTATTCCCTCCACTCATTCTCTCTCCTATTTAATTTTTCACACTCACAACACTTCTTCCACTCATTCTCTCTCCTAATACTATAATAATATTCCTTAATTCCCGCGCAAAATGAAATCTTCTTAAGCTTAATGGGACGGAGGGAGTATAATTCTATGGTATTGTTCTACATTTATGATTCCCTGAATAAACCCACACTCAACCACCTAACCACCTGCTGGAATTATTTCCAAAAAAAAACCCTGTTATTCCTTAACCCCATTTTCTTCCACAATCAAAAAAAAACCCTGTTATTCCTTAACCCCATTTTCTTCCACACTCAACCACCTAACCACCCCATTTTGTCCGATCTTCCCAACAAGATCGGACAAAAGCTTTGAGCCGAAAACATAGAGGTACTACAATTTCCGCTCTCGTGGCATCTCAACAATCGAAATTATATTCCTGCAACCAACATGTTTAATTGAATACTCCAACCCAAGTTAGAAATATATAAATGGCAATCTAACATCTAGTAATTTCAATTATCAAATAAGACAAATGCGTGTATAAATATTGAATAAAACAATACTCCACCACTCTCTTTATCATAAACCCAACTCAACTCAACTCAATCCAAGCCATTACCCATTGCCCATTATCCTCATTTTTTGTAATTCCAACTCAACTCAATCCAAGTCATTCCTCATTACCCTCTTGTAACCCCAACCCTCACACGCACTCCTATGGATATTGATAGCAAGGATTGATAAACTATAGATACTCTTTTGAAAGGCATATCAAATGATTGCGTAGAATTAGTCATTCATTTGTACATAAAAAGTAGTTGTCCACTCATGAACAGCCAAAAACACACTTTCTAAAAATTAGATTTTGATTGTGCAGAAGACATTGTTTTTCTACTAGAAACATGTTTTTTTTTTAATTTGTCAGTTTAAATGGTTCTGTTATTTCTCTTTATGGAATTCATTTTATTTCTATTTATTTAGCGGGCATCATCTTATCGAGTTCATGATGGTGAAGTGGGGATTGAAGTGTGTGAAGCTTCTTGATGGATTTGCTTTCTTGCCTTCTTGCAAGGCATCTGGATTAAGTGGCAACATTCAAGTGGCTGAAATTGTTTTGAAGGATGATATCGTGAATAGCAGAGCTAACTGATATGCATGTCATTCAAACCAGGATGCTATTCTGACGGTATTACCTGCATCAAGTTAGAGTCTACACAGTCTTGTCTTGTGATTGGTTAGTTTTCTCCGACTTTACCCGCTCTACATGTGTATCATTGTATGGTATAGCCTATGTTACCTGGACACGGTATCTGAGATCCGACATGGACACGGATCCTAGTGTCGGATACAATTTTCTTAATAATTTGGACACCCGGACAACGTCCTAAATTTGGACACGGATACAGGATACGATAATAAATTTGGACACGGGTATGGAATGGGATACGATAATACCAAAATACTCTTGAGTTCATATCAAGAAAAATAACATTGAGTTCATACATTCATATAACTAATCAAAAGCCAAATTAAGCAAAAAGTCTTAAATAACATGAAAATAACATTTTTTTTTTCATCAAATAAACAAGCAAATTTAAAGCCCTATCAGTCTATCACAAATCAAAAGCAACCGCTTCAAGGTTGGGGTTATCCAATGAAAGCTCGGCCATCTCCAATATGCTCTCCCTGTCAATGTTGTCTCCTCCTAAAAAAATAAGTATAAAAATTAATTTAATTTTTATAATATAATTATATAAAATATATAAACAACTTTTTACATATAAAATAAAAATCGTACCAATATCCCAAAACATGGAAGGTCCTTCTATATATTCTTTTTGTTTTCTGGAAAGCAACCTCAAGTTGTTGTGAATAAAAACTAGATCCTCCAACCTTTTCGATGTTAATCTGTTTTGCTTAACATATTGAAAGGACCCAAATATGTTTCAATTTCTCTCGCAACAAGAAGAAGATGCCGATTGTGAGAGAAGCTTAAAAGCCAAACTCTGCAGCAAAGGAGTTGCAGATCCATAGTTTGGCCACCAAGACAAAGGGTCTTCATAAGACTTCGCAGCCATAACATGAGGTTCACTAAAGCTACCTAATGATCTCGAAAACATTCCATATTCTTGAAAAGCTTTTTTCGCATCATCCGGATTGGGAAATTTTTTTTTGAAAGCATTTGTTTATGTTTATGGACACCTCTTCGGCCTCGTTTGGGGCAACTCTTCTAATGTTGCTTTCCCCTCCTTGAAGCCACTCTTTAGTGTAGTACTTAGCAACCAAGAAATGTGCCAAACAATGGAGGGGGGTGTTGCTCTTGTTCCATCTAGACTCGATAACATTATGAATTGCATAAAAAAAACTTGATTGACCTGTTTGTAAATCAAGACCTTCATGCTAAAAAACAATTGACTTGACTTCTTCTATCATTGTGTCCCACATATCATACACTATATGTAAGTAACCTATTTTAAATTTTTCAAGAATCATCAATCCAATGACATGTTACTCCCATATAAAAATGTCTTATTTTTTTTATCACTTCATATATCGGAATAAATAGAAACTTTAGATGACAAATTAGCAAAAATATTACGTAAATCAAATTTATATTCTCCTACTATATTTTTAACATCTCATGTTAGGGTTGTACGAGCTACTTTGCTAGCGGCGGGATTAAAACAACATCTAATTAAATGTTCATAGTCTTCGTTATCGAGAAAATTAAAGGAAAGAGATTGCTTACAAACAAATTTAGCCATTTCTCTTCTATGATTTAGATGATTATAACTAAATAAATTAGAAGAAGTTTGAGAAGACATACCAATATTTTCCGAAAAAGCGAATCCTTGCAATTGTTGTTGAGTGGTATCTATGCCATATTCCCCAGGGTGTTTTTCTCGTGTATGCCTTCTCAAAGTATCGTATCCACCACCAGTAGAGTAATCATATGTTTGTTTGTTATTTATTGGACAAAAGTTGCATATTGCTTTGAAATTCTTCCCCGACGCGTCAATGTGAACTTTTTTGTAGAATTTCGTGAATACTTCGGATTCACGTTTCTTGGTTCTTGGAACGGAATGGGGATTGTTTTTGCGGCTTTACGCCGCCGCCCTCCCATTGTGGTTTTCATAGTATTGCCATCACTTTCTTGAGTAGTTGTCGTTAGATTATCAACATTTTGTGCCATTTGTGGTGGCACAAAATTTGGAATCTCTTCCACTTCATCATCATCTTCCCAATCTTCCACTTCATTTTCATTTTGCTCCCGAAAGCCCCACTTCATAAAATTGACCACCTACATTTTCAACAAATTGTGGTGGTGGTGGTAGTGGTGGTGCTTGAGAAGAAGACTCCCCTTGCCCTCTACCTCTACCCTTGTTACCCTTCTTGCTTGTGAGGTTCTTAAGAATATTCATAATGTAAAATAAAATATGAAAATATATGAAATGAAGATGAAATAAAGATGTTGGATAGAAGAAATATATGAAATAAAGATGTTGGATGGAAATATGGATATTGGATGAAAATACGAAAGTTGGATTATGATTTGAGCTTGAGAATCAAAGAATTTAACGAAATTCGTTAGAGCTTTCAAGAGAGAGTTAATGGAGTTTGTGTGGAAAAAATGTGAGGGGAGGGGGATGGTATTTATTCAAAGTTGAGGAAATTTGTTAAGATTACAATTTTTTTTTTTTGAGGACTGAAAACTGGTTAAAAAAAGGGTAAAAAACGGCTATTTTTGGTCAACTAGCCGTTAGCTAATGGGCATAACAGCTATATTCTGACGAATCTGACGGTTTCTGACGACAATTTATGACGGTTTCGGTTTACGGTTCGGCGGTTCGAAACCACCGGTTCGCGGTTTTTGAAAAGTAGAAACCGGAACCGGACAGCCAAACCGCCGATTCCGGTTTCGGCCGGTTCCACGGTTCCAGACCGGTTCTGGTTCTGGTTCTGGTTCCGGTTCCGGTTTGGAAATCCCTTTCTGATACATTCCCATTGTCGTGAAGTAAAAGTTAGCCGAATTGGAGTTGAAGGAATTCTTAGCTTCAGACGAGAGTTAAAGTGATGAAGATGAGAATGACAATGACACCGGAGATAGGTCTGGAAAAAGACAAAAGAAGCAAGATATGTATCGAGCTTTAATCCAGTCTGGGGATGGTTCAGATGGGGATGAAGAGGAAGAAGGCCAAGACATGGAAGTCACCTTCAATACTGGCTTAGAGGATATAAGCAAGAAAATTTTAGAAAAGAGGGACAAAAAAGAGAAAAAGAAGAACCGAAAAAATAGATCCAAGGATTCATCTGATGATGATAGTGATACAGATCGAGAACCGACCAAAGAACCTAATGACTTCTTTATTGAAGAAGAAGAAGAACCCACTGTTAAAGAACATAAGAAAGCCAGTGGTAAAAGTGACAAGAAAGGAAAGAAGGCTATTGAAACAGCTGAAGAAGAAGCTAGCAGAGCAGAGCAGAGCTCGAGTTATTACTTGCTGATAACAATGGAGGGAGTGCAGGTTTGAAGGGATACAATTTGAAACGTAAAAAGGTCAAAAAAGGGAAGAAAGGGGAATATGTTCTTGACTAGGAAAAAATACCAAAGGTTGACTATGAAGATGAACGGTTTTCTTCACTATTTACTTCACACCTATATGCTTTGGATCCAACAGACCCCCAATTTAAGAGGTAAACACTCCCACGCCATGTTTTGATTTGAGTATTACACATATTTACAGGGTTAGTTACACTGCCTACCCTTGGGGTTTGGACAAGTATCGTTGTCCCCATGAGGTTTGGTTTCGTCCCACTTTCCCCCTTTTGTCAATTTTATGTAAATTTAATGACTACATTTTACTATCATCCAAATTATGTTGAAGATTCAGGGGTAAAATAGTCATTTAGTTTACATAAAGGGGGTGAGGGGAAGAGACTTAACGAAATCTCATGGGTGGGCATTGGAATGAACCCCATATTCACGTACTGTAAGAACATGGATTGTAAAATGTGTATACTTAATAAATATAAGTGACATGTAGACGTACATGTATAAATCATTATAATAATGTTATTGTAAAGTATAAAATATTAATTAAATGTGTAGAATTCCCGAGGTGGAAATTACCTATTTATGATGGACAGAATGGTAATTTCACACCGCTTAATTGAAAGGGTGTAGTCCCTTGATGAGGCGCCATTGTTTTCCTATATATAGAGGCTTACCATCAGCCTAGAAAACACTACATCATTCTTATATACTCTCTCCATAATCTGAGTTCTAAGGAGGGCATTTATCATCAAGAAGATCTACATTTCCCTCCATTTTCTTCTTCTTCTCTTCCTTCCTTGAAGAACGTCATCAAGTATCAAGATGGCCTCAACAGGTATCACGCTTCCGCCTTCATCTTCTTCTCTTACTTAATATAGACTTGAGTGCTTTCGGGTTATTGGAATAGGAATGTTCCAACAATTGATATCAGAGCCTCTCAAGTTTTGGATTAAGTTTGAATTCATATAGCATATGTTTGCTTTACTTTGATTCTTAATCCTGTTGATATCATTATGTTATGTTGTTATTTAAATGCTCTAATTCGTTTCTAGGGTGTTAGTATTCATTACTTGATTAAATTCTGAATATGGATTGAAGTTTACTCAAAAGGACATGATGGTTCATGCAAGATTATCCCATTGACACAACAGAGCGTTTTATGTCACACAACCGTGTTGGATCTACTTGTGTATTCATGTCTTGGTTAAGCGTTAATTTTGCTTACCATTCATCTTTTGTGTAAAAAATTTTATGTGAAAAGGGTCTTGCTCAGCCAATTATGAACAGGTGCCTTACCTGAATATAAAATTTTGGTTTTACTCAAAAGGCTTTCAATTCTTAATGTAAGATTATCCCATTTTGAATATAGCCACCATCATTGGATGCGTTGTGATTTTGTTCAAATGCATAGCCACGCATTCAAAAATGTGTTGTGAGTATGCAGATCTACTTGCTTTGGTTGAATATTGATTCACCATTAAGTTAAGAATTGATAGTCAAAATCTGGAAAATTTGACATTCATGGGCTGCTCGGCCGAGCATATCCCTTGACTCGGCCGAGCACCCCATTTTTATCAGCATAACATTTGAAATTTTTTGAAAAGGCGCCATCTAACGGTCATGATGCTCGGCCGAGCACCCCTAAGGACTCGGCCGAGCACCTCTAAGGACTCGGTCGAGCACCCCTAAGACTCGGGCGAGCACAAGGCAGGAGAAAGGGGTGTTTTCTGGAGCCTTTTGCTCGGCCGAGCATGTCACGACCCTAATCCTAGGCACAATTTGGTCACACGTGAAGCACGTGGGATTGGGAATGCCTTGCATATCATCCTTTGTTTGTGGGCATTTGATTTGCTCACGTGTTTATTTTGGCATGTTTTATGAACTATGGGATTTTTAGATGTTATTAACTTGATTGAAGCTTATATTGTCTAAATGATGGAAATGGGGAGTTTGTGTAGTATATTGATAACACTTGATTTTGAAGTGCAAGAGTTATGAAAATGTGGAGGAGCTTAGGTGTAAGTATAAGTTAAAGGTAGTGATTTGGTTATTTTCAAACCTCGAGGAGCTAGAGAGTAATTGGGTTTATATAAATATCTTTTTAAGCTTCTTCAAGAAGCATTATCACCTCCTCAGTTCTTTCTTCTTCTTCCACGTTCTAGAGAGAAGCCAAACCCTAGCTGAGCTTCATTAAATTCCTGAAATTCAGCCATGGATTTGTTGATAATTCCGTCTTCAAAGTCTTGCTAAGGGAGTTGAGAAGATCAAGAACATCCGATTATTCTTCCTTTGATTTTGATAAAGCTTGGTAAGTTGTTATGTATTTCTTCCTTAAACTGTTCATACTTTGATTATTGATGTACTTATCTATGTTATGAGCAAGTTTGGTAAGGGTGAAACATCAGCTAAGGGTTGAAATGAAAAGGATGTTGGTTTGGTTAGCACTTGACAATTTCCATGCCATGGCTTGAATATTTGGTATGGATTTGGTATAATTGTTGTGTAAACATGTTGTATATATGTTACTAGTGCTAGAGGGAGTATATTAGAGTTCAAACCCAGTTAGTTGGACTGTTAAAAAGGGTCCTTGCAGTAGCTGAGAACAAAGGTTGAACTTGTTGCTGTTGCTGCTAGTGTTCTGTTGTGGTTTGCTGCAAAAAAACCATGGCTTAGGGTGGTATTATGGATTAGTACTTGTTGTATCCTTGTTATATATGTGTTATGGGACTTAAAGGGAGTATATGAGAGTCCCAAACCAAGTTTATTCCTGCTGTAAAGTGGCTGTGCAGAAGCTGAAGTGAACCAAGAAACTGAAGTGTTGTTGCTGTGTTTCTGCTGCTGTTTTCTGCTGCAAACCGGGGCTTCAGGGGAGGGGAACGACTCGTGCTCATGAGCACGAGTCGTGACCATGCTGAGGAGTCGTGAGGCACCAGTCGTGGCCTTGGAATCAGTCGTACAGGGCCTGGAAACGACTCGTGACCTTCAGCACGAGTCGTGCTCAAAACTTCCTTGAGTGAGCACCTTTGCAAGCTTTTAAACCTAGGTTAATGAGTGTAGATTTAATAACTCTTTAACCATACTTGTAGTACAAATTTAGTACTATAATTTAGAACTTGGAATGGGCCAAAATGATATTGGCAAGAGCTTTAAGTAGTGGCATGAAGTTGCTTGAAAAGCAGTTTTGGCACTTGCACTAAGTAAATCTGCCGCTTGGATGCTTTTTCTAGGCTTTGTAAACCTAGCCTAAACAACATGGAATTGAATGATTTTTAATCCTATATCTAGTACAACTTTAGTACTACATTAGGGAACTTGAAATGGTCCAATTGGTTAAAGGGAAGTGCTTTAAATATTGACCTAAAGTTGCTTGGCAGGCATGTTTGAAAGCTGAACTGTTTTACCCTGTAGTCTTGGTCCATGTTTGAGGCATTGGAAACCTAGGCTAAACAACTCGGATTGGAACACTTTTTGATCCTGTATTTAGTACAACTTTAGTACTACATAATGGAGTCTTAATTGGGCCAAGAAGATATTGATAAGGTCCTTAAATAATGTCTCAAAAATGCTTGAGAGGCGATTATGAAACTTGAGCCAAAGTTTTTAAGACTCGGGAAAATGAACCTGAACCCTAAAGGGAAGTTGTTCAGTGCTGTATAATGATTGTGTAGGGTTATTTATATGTTGTATTACCCCTACGTGATGACTTGTATAAGGTTATTGGGTTAAATGGTGCATAGAGGGTAGGATGCACTACTTCATTGATTTGGACAGGAGTGGTAATACCCTGTTATTGAATTATACCTTAGGTATTGAATGTGTAGGCCTCATATATGATATATGGTGCCTTATGTGGTTATATTTATAGGGTTGTGAGTTCAAATAATGTGTAGAACGCGTAATACCCTAAGTGCTTGATTGGAACCTTTATAGAAAGTGTTCCATGTTATAACATGATTGTGTAGGGTTGGTTATATGTTGTTTTATCCCTACATGGTGACTTGTACAAGGTCATTGGGTTATATAGTGCCTTTAATGGATGTTGTACTAGTATGTTCATTTAGCAGGAGTATAAGTATAACCTGTATTGGTTTATAAACTGTATAATGGTTATGTGGAACTTATGTGATAGATATTGTGCATAAGTGTTTACATACTTCATAGTTGATTGTGTACAAAGTGTTCAAATACTTGTTGCACAGTTTCTTGGGTTGAGCATGAGTACTTAATACCATGTTATTGCGTTGTTGTTATTCAATAGTGTTGAAATACATGTGCACTATTGTTATTGATTTAACATGAGTTATAGTTCCATGTTATATATGATGATGTCCCATAGGGTGGACTTATGTTCAAGTATCTATTATGTGCTTGACTATGATGGTATCAGCTGAACATTGTGGGGGTATATGGGATCCCAACGCTTATGAGAAGATATTTCATAAGTTGTTTCGATTGCCTTATACCTGTGACCTCTCCCCCGTCTGTGGCCACGGTCTGGGGGTGCGCAGCTTCTATGGATATGTGCAGTCATGCCATATGAATGCTGATAACTTATATGGATCTCTGTTGAGGTCGTATAAGACGTGAATAAGCACTAGCATTTCACGAGAGCGGAGTAACACTCCCACCGTTGTACTACATATGATTCAGATGGGAATGGTAAGGAAAAGGTAACGTAAAGTGTTTACTGTTTTCCCAATATGATATATCAACTTGATTGTATGTTGCATTGAATGTGACTTATTGGTCAAATGGAAAAGGTAACATAATGTGTTTACTGTTTTTCCAATGTGGTTGTTGAGCAACTGGTTTGTGGTTGCATAGTTGTTGTTGAGCAACCTGTGTGTGTTGCATATTATATGAGCAACCTGTGTATGTGTTGCCTATTGCAGGACTTACTGGTCAGATGGAAAAGGTAAGGAAAGGTAACGTAAAGTGTTCTTGTTTTCCCAATGTGATATTGCGCAACTTTGTTATGTGTTGCATCTTGCATGGCATATTGTTGCATACATAATAGCTTCTTGAGATTTTATCTCACCCCTTCTCCCTTTACTGTTTTAGATTCAGCTGAGACAGGCGGACCATACCGGTGAGGCCGGGAAGGAGTTTGGATCGTATTTTGGGTTGTCAGGGTATGTTTGTATTTATGTGGGAGTTGGGAGTAGTTGTGGTTATTTGATACTGGGAAACTGTTATAAAACATTTTCAGTATGTAATGTTATTCTTAATCTTGGGTTTGGGTTGTTTTAAAGGTTGGCTTGTGTAAGCCATGGCAGTTGTAGTATTTGTAAATTATTCAGGTTATAGCTGGTAGAAGCAGGTTCAAATTTCACCTCTTTGTAGGAGGTTATTTTGAAATGGTTTTAAAATAGGGTGTTATACTTTTCAAGTGGATTTAAAAGAAAAGTTTTTTTGGAAATGGTATATTTTGGGACCCTCCATCTTGGGACATGATTTATAGGTCCGGGAGTTGGGAGGCGCTCACAGAGCACCTTCCTTGACTCGTCCGAGCATGACTTATTTTGGTCAGATTTTCAAAATTTTCAATATTTTGCTATTTTGGTCAATTTTCATTCATTATTTGAGTAAAGTATACATTAATTTGTGCCCTAAAGTGTGATTAATTATATGCTTAACAATTTCATTCATTTCTAAACAATATTGTCACCAAAGTGTTTTACGTTGTTTAGATACGAAATTGTAAAGTGATGAATGTTTATATTAATATGTGGTAACATGAATTTTTCAAAGGAGATCTTGTTATTGACTAAATATTTGCATTCATGGGGTAATAATTGAATAAAATGTTTGGTCATTTTGAATACTTTGAACCATCCCAAAGGAAGGCGGGTATTTAAAATGAGTTGTTTATATTCTTTATTGTCGGGTAACAAATACTTTAAATGTTAGGACATTTTTAATACTTGAACCGGCCCAAAGGAAGGCAAGTATTTGAAATGTGTTGCTTAAAGCCATTTATTACCCTAAGATAAATCAAATTATGAGTCAATTCGCAATTCAAAAATTAGTTTTGATGTCATGTTGATTATCTTTTTGATGGGATTCATTGATATAGTTAATCACTTTATTCATTATGTAGTTTCTTATACATGTTTTGTATTTATTCTTCGTTCTTATTCCCAACAGATTTAATAAACGCTTCATTTGTTACTACTGTTATGAACAATGATTCGATGCTTAATGGGATTAACTTTAAAACTTGGAAAAATATAACGATGATCTTAGGCTATATGGACATCGATCACACATTAGGGGAACCAAGTCCCGCTGCTCTCACTAAAGGAAATACCGTTATAGAACGGAAAAATGTTGAGCAATGGGAACGGTCCAACCACGTGAGTCTAATGATCATGGAAAATGCAGTTTCAAAGACATTTTTGGACAATGTCTCTGAGATCGAAAATGCTGAGTTTTTTCTTGAATTCTTGTGGAAACTTGTTTCCATTCAGTACAAGGGTGAGGAAAATCTTCGGGAGTACATTATTGAATTATTTCAATTTTCGATCAAACTAAAGGCACTTAAGTTAGAGATTTCGGAAGATTTGCTCGTGCACTTAGTTTTGATCTATCTTCCTCCTCAATTTGGTCCTTTTGAGGTGACCTATAAATGTCAAAAGTACAAGTGGAATATTAATGGATTACTTTCACATATGACACAAGAGGAAGATAGGATGAAATATCTTAAATTAGAAAGTACTCACTTAGCATTTACTTCTTCTCGTGAAATTAAGAGAAGAGGGAAGGAAATTGCAGTTGAAAGTAAGAAGCATAAGGGATCATTTAATGATCATAAAGTCAAGAAATGCTTCTTTTCCAAGGACCTTACTCGCATGAAGAACGACTACCATAAATATCGCCAATGGCGAATTCAGAATGGTATGTCATTTGGTCTTGTTTGTACTAAGACAAATTTGGTTTCAATTCCTTAATATACATAGTGGTTGTATTTGGTACAACAACTCACATTAGTTCATGTATGCAGGGTTTCCTGAATTACCGAATCCCCAGTGAAGATGAGAGATACATCTATATGGGAGCTGAAAATTCGGTTGAAGTTATAGGCATAGGGACTTTTAGATTAATGTTAAGTACTGGCTATTATTTTGTATTAAATAATACATTCATTGTACCATCTTTTAGATGGAATTTAATGTCTATCACAGTTTTGGACAAGGAAGGTTACTCTTGTTCTCTTGATAATAATAAATGTTATCTTTATTTTAAATTCCAAAATTGTCGGTACTAGTACTTTGTCATATATCGATAATCTTTATTTACTTAACACAGTCAAGAAAATGAATGAGTCCCATAATAATGAAACCAAAACTAAAGGAACTAAGCAAAAGTTATCAAGTGAAAATTCTTGTATTCTATGGCATAGGCGTTTGGGTCATATCTCCAAAGGGAGAATTAATAAAACTTATGTCGGAGGGAATCCTAAAACAACTTGATACTCCGGATAAAAACTTTTGCATTTAGTGTTTTAAAGAAAAAAATTACAAACATTAAAGGAAATAGGATCTTTGAGAGTATCAAACGACTTGGAACTAATTCATATGGACATTTGTGGACCATTCACTAACCCGTCATAGAATGATCAACAATATTTCATTACGTTCATGGATGATTACTCTCATTATGGATACATTATTTTCTTCATGTAAAGTCTCAATCATTGAACGTATTGGGTGAATAATGTCCGGGTCCTTTGTACTTGCTATCTTGAAGAGTGTGGGATTGTCCCTCACTACACCATGCCGGGTAAACCTAGCGTAGTATAGTGGATAGACATAATATAATCCTTAAAGATATGGTAAGAAGTATGTTTTCTTTACCTCACTCATTATAGGCAATGCATTAAAAATCGCTACTTATATTTTCAATAGAGTTGCTTCAAATGCTACCGACAAAACTCCGTATGGACGTTAAGACCGTTGGTAGTTACTTTGTAGGGTATGCTAAGAGATCTAGGGGATATAAATTTTATGACCCGAAAACTAGAACATTTTTCGAGACTGGCAATGCTAGGTTCTTTAAGGATGTTGAATTTAGTGGGAGAAATAGTAATGATTTTGACTTTGAAGAGTTAGAGGAACCACTCTATATTCCTTCAAATTTAGTTCCTGTTGGAAATCAAGTAATTGTACCTGAAATTCAACAAGAACATATAATTCAAAATCATATAGAAACTCCCGTAAATAAACGGACAACATGAAAATGTTGGACATAAGGAAATTCAACAACCTCAAAATGAGGATGAACCGGTGCCCTTAAGGAGATCTACTAGAGAAGAAGAAGTGCTATTCCGGATATTTATGTGTTGGTGTAATGCCCTAGGATTTAGTTATGTTTAACTTAAAACCGTTATGTATCATCTTTATCGGTTAAGTTTATTATTAGATTATTATATATTTTGCATATTTATTGTAATAATCTCCGTCCCTAATTATTAAGAGAATAATTAGTATAATTGTCAATGGATAATCATATGATGATTATATGCATAGAGATGCACATTGAAATTATGGGTACTTGTTAGAGAACAAGTGACTGGACTGGACTTGACCCGTATGAGATTTATGTCATGGTCAAATGTCATAATTAAATCTCATATGGTCACTTCATTTAGTCCCTAGACCTGAGATTATCATGACCTTACATATGATGAAAGTTATGTTTGATTTTAGTCAAACGGTATCTTAACACGATATCTATAAAGGCTATCTTTGGCATGATCAGATTCATGATGGGAAGGATGATAAGTCAAGATGGAATTTGTCCCTCGGAAGAGAGATGTTTTTGCTTGGGCCCCTCGATGAGTGATAATGATGAAAAGCGTGTGGCCACACCCCAATATGATTGGACTATCATTATACTTAAAGATCGAGAAAGCATTGAACAAATACAAGTTGACGTGGACCATGACTTGTGTTCAATATAACATCGTGAGACAAAGGGAGAAATGGAAGTGTACCATTGGAAACGTGAACTCTTACGTTATATTATTTGGGTAGACATAATGGCTTGCTAGAGTCCGCTTATGTCTTATGAGGGTCGATTTGATCGAGCTCATTGCCAACATAATATAATCTTATTGGGTCACACACAACTAGAATGAATTGGTTAAACCTAAGGAAGAATGATTGAGATTCCTGCATATGGCTTTTCTTGGTCGTGCGACACAACATGTCCATGGGCTGCTTGTGGTCGTGTGACACATTGAGGCCTGAGGCGTATACAGAGCAGTTTCCTAATTCGATTAGGAAACTAATATCAATACTAAGGTAGTATAAATATGCAGTCTGTAAATCCTAGCAGCCTAGCCGAATTTTCTCAAGAAAATCATAACAAAAGTTCTCTCAATATTCTTCCTAAAGTTTAAGGATCTAGCAATCCTCAAGAACTGTTCTTGGTTCATTCTGACGTGTGGATACAACAATAGAGGGTCTTCGCTCGTACGACGATCAAGGGTAAGAGTTCAAATTGTCCGAAGCAATCTGAAGGTTCAAAGGTTTTGAAGATCGAAGATTGTGATTCAAAATCACACCGATAAATTGTTCGATAGCTCAAGACCGGAAAGCAATTAAGGTTGATAAATTATATCTCATAGGAATTCAATTTAATTGTATAGAACGGATCTTAGGGCTTGGGTTTTATGTTATTTAGATGCTTATTCCGCTGCGCATGGACCCATAAAACCCAACATTATGATGTGTATATCTTGCGGAGAATGAGGATACCTTAGGTTTAGTGGGAGATGAACCAATCACCTTCCATGAAGCCATTAATAGTCATAATTCTCAAAAGTGGATCAATGCCATTAATGAGAAGTTAAAATCAATGAAAGACAATGACGTTTAGGATCTTGTCCCATTACCTGAAGGTGTAAAACCTATTGGTTGTAAATGAATATTTAAAACCAAAAGGGATTCGCAAGGTAATGTGGAAAGATATAAGGCACGTCTTGTTGCTAAGCGATTTACTCAAAAGGAAGACATTGATTATAAAGAAACATTTTCTCCGGTATCTTCTAAAGCCTCTTTTAGGATCATTATGGCATTAGTGGCACATTATGATCTTGAGCTTCATCAAATGGATGTTAAGACGGCTTTTCTCAATGGAGACATTGAGGAAACCATCTATATGAGGAAACCAGAAATGGTGACTGATTCAGATCAAACTAATCAATTAGTTTGTAAACTTAAGAATTCCATTTATGGTCTCAAGCAAGCTTCTCGTCAATGGTATTTAAAATTTAATCAAGTTATTCTTTCATTTGGTTTTGAAATGAATCTTGGTGAAGATTTTGTATACCATAAGTTCAGTGGGAGTAGATTTATAATTTTGGTCTTATATGTGGATGATATTTGGATAATATTTTACTTGCTAGTAATGATAAGGACCTTCTAAAAGAAACTAACAAATTTCTCTCAAACAAATTTGAGATGAAAGATCTTAGTGAGGCATCTTTTGTATTAGGAATCCAAATTCATCGTGATCATTCACGAGGTATTTTGGGATTATCACAAAAGAGCTATATAGAGAAGGTATTACAAAGGTTTAGCATGGAAAATTGTAAACTACATGACACCCCTGTCTCTAAAGGAGATAAATTCAGTTTAAAGTAATGTCCTAAAATTAATTTTGAATCCAAGTATATGGAAAATATTCCTTATGCACCGGCAGTAGAAAGCTTAATGTATGCGCAAGTCTGTACTCGTCCAGACCTTGCATTTATTATTGGGATGCTTGGTCAATACCAAAGCAATTCGGAAAGAAGAACATTAAGTTGCATCCAAAAGAGTGATGAAGTACCTATAAAACATTAAACTACATGCTTATGTACACAAAATCGGATCATTTTGAGATCATTAGGTATTCTGATTCTGTTTTACTGGATGCAAAGATGTCGAAAGACATCATATTGTTATGTATCGATATTGAAGAGAAATAAGTATAAAATGAACAAATAGATATACAACCTATAGAATCAAACTCCATGTTATTGGATCCATTTTATAAAGCGTTATCTCTTTTGATGTTTCACGAACATACTGCTCATATGGGCGAAACGACTTTTGATCATTCATAATATAGTGGGAGTTTGTGTTGTGCTTTATTAGCTATTTTTTTTATTCATATTGATCTCATTTGATTAATAAGGACTAGTTGATGGAATATATATATATATATATATATATATATATATATATATATATATATATATATTTCATTAAGTGTTCCATGCTACACATCTATACTTAATCAATGTCATTTAGTTGAACATATATATGTGATTAATGTGGGTTTAGTTGCGAATCAATTACAACGACTGCCCCTTTAGTTCCTATACTTGTGAAACTAATGGATGAGATTGTTTTAAAATGACAATGAAGTGCACATATGGATTGTCATTTACATTATGAATATGATTTTATGAGGATTTGTTAAAGTATAAACACATGTTTAGGCAATCCAAGTGGGAGATTGTAAGAACATGGATTGCAAAATGTGTATACTTAATAAATATAAGTGACATGTAGATGTACATGTATAAATCATTATAATAATGTTATTGTAAAGTATAGAATATTAATTAAATGTGTAGAATTTCCGAGGTGGAAATTACCTATTTATGATGGGCAGAATGGTAATTTCACACCGCTTAATTGAAAGGATATAGTCCCTTGATGAGGTGCCATTGTTTTCCTATATATAGAGGCTTACCATCAGCCTAGAAAACATTACATCATTCTTATATACTCTCTCCATAATCTGAGTTCTAAGGAGGGCATTTATCATCAAGAAGATCTACATTTCCCTCCTTCATTTTCTTCTTCTTCTCTTCCTTTCTTGAAGAACGACATCAAGTATCAAGATGGCCTCAACAGGTATCACGCTTCCGCCTTCATCTTCTTCTCTTACTTAATCTAGACTTGAGTGCTTTTGGGTTATTGGAATAGGAATGTTCCAACACGTACGTCACCTTTCTCTGAACCCCACGCATTGTGGAAGCTTTTGTAGCACCGAACTGCCCCCTTTACATTTGTCACCTTTGTTTTGACTCTATGTTTTTGGTGTAACAGGAGTGCGGCTCATGCTTGGCAGATAGCAAAAAAGAAACATATGGAAGAAAGTGATAAACTAAATGAACGACCACAGATTTTCGATCAAGTTGAGACAGTAAACGACGAGCAGGTACAAACCGGCTATTTGAGCTCGAATAAAGAGAAGTATGAGATATCTTCATTGGTCAAGTCAATAAAATCGAAGTCCAAAAATGTTATGTTTCCCTTATATGGCAAGACTTCTGGGAGAAAAATGAAAGCGTGAATTTCTTAGGAAACAAAGTGTTTCCTTAATCTCAAATCAATATAAAAAAGGTAAGTTGATTTTGGGACTTTCATGGAAAGATTTACATTGTCCTATTGTGAAAAGGACTTTAGTTTAGGGAATAAGTTGTTTCCTATTTCGAATCAAAGAGGTATTTTTGGTAAGTTGATTTTATACTTTCATGGAAAGTTTCATAAGTATCCTACTTTGACAAGGACTTTGTAAATAAAGTAAATATCTTTTATTTATGTACATAATTTTATATTAGGACTAACCTACTAACAATCTATTTCTTTGTAAGTGTGGTTTATATTTCCTTATAGGTTAAGATATCTCACAAAGAATTGAAGTTGATTGCGTGAAGACCTTCTCCATGGTGCAAATAAATACAAGACCATCAGCACAAGAGAAGACACGGATTTTGAGAGAGAAAAATACTTGTTCTTCACAGTTTTTTCAACATTGTTATTTTAGGTTGTGAGTGAAGGTTGTGACATACATCCGTAACTCACATCTAGGTTTTCATTGAGTTCTTTGCTTTACTTCTGACTAGAATAGGTCCTACTTGGGAAAGGGGAAGTGTTCTTGTCATAGAAGGTGATTAGAATTCGTTTAGTATTTTAGTCTTTTAGTTTTTCACTTATTATTGTTTTTGTAAGCAACAAGGTTTTAATAGTGAAAATTTTTTGGGCGTAAGCCTAGTTTGCTGATCTCAAGATCAGTAAGCATATATAACTCTTGCGTTATTGTTTTATTCTGTTTTATTTCGCTGCATTATCTGTGGATGTGTGGACAGTTGTGAGACACATCTGTACTCACATCCGTACTCTGTTGCGTGTTTGAAGCTTCCTAGCTACACGAAACTTTCAATTGGTATCAAAGCCAACTCTCGATATATTACTGAGTGTTGATCCAGAAAGTGTAGTCATTATGGAATGCGAAAATCACCAAAACAGGCCTCCTGTCTTGGATGGCACCAATTATTCTCTTTGGAAGTCTAAGATGCGTAATTACATCAAAGGTATTGATGAAAGGACTTGGATGTGTATCCTTGTTGCATGGCAACCTCCTACTGTGGAGAAGAAGCCTGCTTCTGGTGTTGGTGAGTCAATTTTCGAAAGAGAACCTGAAGAGCAATGGACTCTTGATGAAATACATGCTGCCAATTACAATTCAAAAGCAATGGGTGCTATTTTCAGCCATGTTTCTGAAAATGTACAAGCTTATCACTAATGAAAGTGTTGCTAAAGCTGCTTGGGATATTTTGCAAACACAATGTGAGGGAGCATCAAGTGTAAAGGCTACTAGGCTTAGGATCTTAATGGATAGGTTTGAAATCCTTAGAATGGAGGAGACTGAAGATATCATTTCCTATGCTGCTAAGAACCATGAAATCTCTAATGAATGCACTAGCCTAGGAGAGTCAATTTCAAATGCTAGATTAGTAAGCAAAATCTTAAGAACTTTGCCTGAAAGGTTTAATATCAAGGTGACTGTTATTGAAGAAACCAACGACACCAACACAGTAGGTTTAGATAAAATTGTTGGTATTCTAACTGTTTTTGAGCTCAATCTTGAGGCTCAACAAAAGAACAAGGCAATAAGTATTGCCCTTAAAAGTTCTGCAACCATTCCAAAGGAAATAGCTGACCTTTCCTCTGAAATTAATGAATCTAATCTTGAGGAAGATGATGTGGATGTAATCACCAAGAAGTTCAATTCTGTTTTGAAAAACAAAAGGAGAAACAAGTTTCATAAAAAGAACTCTCAGGATTTAGAGAAACAAGAAGATAATCCTGATGAGGGGTTCAAGAGGAAAAGTTTTGATAACAAGAAATCCTCTGATTCCTCTGATTCTGTGCAATGTAGAGCATGTCGTGGCTTTGGTCACTTTGCTAATGAGTGTGCTAACACACTTAAGAAAAGGGGAATTAGTTACACTGCTGCTTCGAGTGATAGTGAGGATGATGAAGTATTTGCTAACATCTCTGCGTTTGAATCTTCCTCTGTCTGTTTTAATGCTTATACTGCAGATACAAATGAAGAAGAATTTTCTAAAGCTGTTCTGGAAATGGATGTGGATACAGATGTGTACACATCCGAACTCACATCCGAGCAGACCTTTAACTGTTTCTCTGTAAAAGGAGATTCTGATGATGAAGATAGGGACATTCCCTATGAGGAACTCTTTGCAACATACAAGGAGCTACATGCTGATTGGATGAAACGTATGGACAAAATTGAGGTACTTGCTAAGGTAAATAAGTCTCTTTCTGATAAATTGATTGCCTGTGAAGATGAGAAAACCATACTTTCAAAGGAAAATGATGATCAAAAGAATATCATTGCCAAACTTGAAGTCCTTGTGACCAAGAGAGAAGTTGAGCTTGAAAAATTCAAAAATGAGTGTGAAAAAGCTGAAAGTACTTTTACCAAGTTGAACAAAAGTAAAATGAAACTTGATGAAGCTATTTCTATGGGACAGCTTAACAAAACTGGTCTGGGCTTTGAACAAAGTAATTTTGTAAAGGAGGGATGTGAGGCTTCTACTTCAAAAAGTGTGGAAAAACCAAGTTCTAAAGAAAAATCATTTTTGAGTGAGAAAAGACCAAGGAAAAGGCACTACATCTGTCATTATTGCTTTACTCCTGGGCACATTAGGTCCTTCTGTTACAAACTAAAGGCTGATAAGAAATCTGGTTATACCAATCAGCCTCAGATGTGTGAGAAAATGTATGCACATCCGAGCACACATCCTGGTAATCTGAGACCTCTGCACCACAAAAAGAAAGCTGTAAAGCAGTGGGTGGTCAAACTAAGTGCTACCTGCAATGTTGTTTACTCTTCCCTCAAGAGTACTGTCTCCGGCTCTTGGTATTTTGATAGTGGGTGCTCTAGGCACATGACTAGAAACCAAGCTATTATAATAGACTATGAATCAATCTGTGGGGGAAAGGTGAATTTTGGTGGTGGTGCTCAAGGCAAAATCATTGGGAAAGGTACCCTAGATGTGAAGGGATACCCAAAACTTCACAATGTGTATCATGTGGAAGGTCTTAGGACTAATCTCATTAGTATAAGTCATTTATGTGATGATGACTTATATGTGAAGTTTGATAAGAAGCTATGTGAGGTGTTTGATGAGTCTAACACATGTGTCCTCACTGGTCTAAGATCATCTGACAATTGTTACAAGTTTTGTGACAATTTGTCTTGTTTAAGTTTTTCTGATGTTGTATTTGATGATACACTTGATTTTAACCTCAAAACTGCCAAGGATGATGTTTCAGGTTATCAACTGGAGAGGAAATCTGTTGATATAGGTGCTGGAGATACGAAAAGCACTGTAAACACTACAAGAAAGTGCACTATTTACGGCGCTAATATACGGCGGTGAACACGCGTCCGCCGTAAATAACTAATATATACGGCGGTATGCACAGCCGCCGTTAATAACTAATATACGGCGGGCTAAGTAATGTACGTACATTTAACATGTACGTATACGATATCGAAGTTATATACGGCGGTTGATACGCGTCCGCCTTAAATAATACCATTATTTACGGCGGTGTACAATATCCGCCGTAAATGTTATTAAATACCGGGAATCCCAAATTTCCCTATTCAGTTTCGCGGCAATCTGTATCTCTCCCTCTCTTTCTCTCCTCCATAGCAGCTAGGGCACGAAAATCTCCTCCATAGCTAGGGACGAAATTCCGACGCCGGTCACCATAATCAGGTAGGTATTTACTTTTAATTTTTTGGTTTTGTTCTTGTTCTTGGTTGGTCTGTACTCAGTCTCTCTTTCTCTCCTAGATCTAGCGTACGTATCTCAGTCTCTCTCTCTCCTCCAGCCAAAATTGAGCTTTGATTTCTTCTATCAACAACAATCAGGTATACATTTTTTCCCCTTTTCTAATTTACTTTTAATTTCTGGGTTTTTTTTGTTCTTGGTGTTGTGAGTTATTGTTGATGTTGTTGTTGTTGTTGTTGTTGGTATTGCTTCATGATCGCCCTAGTTTTTTTTTTTTTTTTTTTTTTGATAACTGACATTGTGGGGTTTATAAAAAAACATTTTAGGGTATATGTTGGATATGCTGACTGCTAGAATGTTTGGTTATAGGTCTCATGCCAAAACACCCTATTCTTTACCCCCATGTTTCCTCATCCATGGTTTCGACAACAAGTCAAAGTGGTTGGTGAAGATCGCAATGAATAATGGCATCGCCCCACCCCTTCTTTTGCACCCTAGATCTGAAATAATATTGAACCAAATTCACGCACATCCAAGCTCTGTCCGAAAATCCACCATTTATATTTCAATATCTTCGTATCAATTAGAACATTCAAACAATATGTATTTGTCTTAAATTGCAGTTTGGGTGTAACTAGCATTGGCAAATTTTAATGTTTGCGTTCAAGGTTTGAGTTTTGAGTTTTTTTTCTTCTATTTGAGTTTGAAGGCCACCATTGTCATCCATGTCTGAGTTCTCTGTATTTTGGGGACTGGGTTTCGAAGAGTATACATATTGTTTTGATGTTCTAATGATATCATGCATTTTGTTATTCTGTACATCCTTCACAGTAGAATTTTTATGTGTGACCAAAGTAAAGTGAAAATAATTTACTAAGTGCTTAAAGCTATCTCCTGTTATTCTTATTTAAATGTTAAACATTTTACCAAAGTAAAGTGGAGAAAAGGGATATTCTTATTTTTTTGAAATCGCAAGGGAGACGTCAATTATATTCCTACCAATATTAACCATTTTCAACCCAAACTAAGAACAACACATAACGAATGAATGTTGTCATAGGGTTATACTATATCATGAGAGAGAACGAATGAATTAGCTTCTCAATTAGGGGGGGGGGGCTTGTGAGAGAGAACGAATGAATGTTGTCATAGGGTTATACTATATCATGGGCCCAAGTTAGACTATGTTTGTTTATGAGTTTATTTTTATTCTAAAATTTGTGTCTCTCGGTCTTATATATAGGTTGTATTTTAACGTTAAAAATATCAAGTCAAGTCATATATGGACAAAAGTTGGATTGATTTGGATAATCGAATTTCAAATGAGTATTTGTCTGGGGTTGACAACTTTCTCGATTTTGCATTCTCAAAAAAGTCTGTTGGTGTTAAAGAAATATATTGTCCTTGTAAAAATGCGCAAATCGTTACCAAAAAGACCGTGCAACCGTGAGATCACATTGTATTGAAGTGGGATTTCAAAAAGATTACAAGAATTGGATTAGGCACGGGGAAGAGTACATTTCGGCGCGTAAGAATGATAGGACAACTGAAGATGGCATTGATATTGAATTGGGCGTGCAAGATTGTATGAGGCGAATGGTACATGAAGGGATGGGTATGCCGGATAGTAACCACCAGAATTGAAGAAATCGTACAATCGATGCATCCACCGCAAAGTTTCTTAGACTTTTGAGAGATGCTGATCAAGCCTTGTGGGAAGGGTGTGATAAGTTTACGACTCTCATTTATTGTAGAACTTATGCACTGGAAGGCTAATTATCGAGTGACCGATAAGGGATTTACTTCTTTATTAAAAATTTTCATTAGGGCATTGCCTCGCCGCCGAAAGTGCCAAGTTCCTATCGTGAGGCGTAGCATACAAGATGATCAACGGATTTGGATTTTAGTTATAAAACGTGGGACGCGTGCATTAATCATTGTATGTTGTTTCGAAATGAAACTGAAAAACTTACTAAATGTGAAATTTGTGGAGCCTCTAGATATAAGCAACAAGAAGAAGGGGGTAGCGGTGAAGGTGCGGAAACAAGTGGCAAGAATAAACTTCCCAAGCAAGTAGCGATGAAGAAAGTATGGTATTTTCCCTTAAAGCCAAGGTTGCAAAGGTTGTATTGGTCATCTAAGACCGCGACACTCATGAGATGGCATGTCGAGAAAAGAATAGACGATGGTGTGCTGAGGCATCCTGCAGACTCTCGTGCGTGGAAGGAATTCGATGAACGTTATCCATTATTTTCAAGTGAAATTCGAAATGTTAGATTGGGATTAGCATCTGACGGATTTAATCCTTTCAGAACAATGACTATATCTCACAGTACTTGGCCGGTTGTGCTTATGCCATACAATCTTCCACCTTGGTTATGCATGAAACAACCATATTTCTTCTTGTCAGTGCTTACTCAAGGCCCAAAAGGGCCGGTCAACAAGATAGATGTGTATCTCCAACCGTTAATTGATGAGTTGAAGGAATTGTGGGAAGATGGTATATCAACTTATGATGCATCAAGGAACGAGTTGTTTACTTTACGAGCTTCACTATTATGGACAATAAATGACTTTCCTGCATATGCAATGTTGTCTGGATGGAGCACTAAAGGTGAATATGCTTGCCCTTGTTGCAATGTGAGACCTCAAGCACGATGGTTGGATCATGGTGGCAAGTATTGTTATATTGGTCATCGACGCTTCTTGCCTAGGAGTCATGCTTTTCGTAAGGATAAAGTCTCTTTTGATGGTACTCATGAAGTGAGAGATAAGCCCAAGTTATTGTTTGGAACAAAATTGCTTAAACAAGTTGAAAATATGGAAACAGAGTATAAAATAGAAGATGTTATTAAAAAGAGGAAAAGAGAAGAGGGTGAGAAGCAACAAGCCAAGTTGGAGAAAAGAAAGGTTCCTAAGTTGTGTCACAATTGGAAAAAAGAGGAGTATCTTCTTTGAGTTGCCATATTGGGCAAACAATCATGTTCGTCATAATCTTGATGTTATGTACATTGAAAAAAATGTGTGTGATAATGTGCTACATACTACGTTAGGTACTCAAGGGGAAATCAAAAGATAATGATAAAGCAAGAAAAGACCTAAAAGAGATGAACATTCGGAAACCATTGCATCTACAAAAGCTTCCATCTCGGGCAAAGATATTATGCCTCCCGCCTCGTTTTTACAATGAGTAAGAAGCATAAAGACACATTCTTGAAAGTTCTAAAGGGAGTCAAAGTCCCTGATGGCTACTCGTCAAACATATCTCGTTGTGTACATCTAGAGGAAAGAGATATTTGGGGTCTTAAGAGCCATGATAGTCATATTTTGCTCCAACAACTACTCCCTTTAGCTGTTCGAAAAGCGTTGCCTACTTACGTTGTAAAAGCCATCATTGAGTTGGCAAATTTCTTTAGGCAATTATCCTCAAAGGTGAATACACTTGCCGATCTCGAAAAGATACAAGATCGGATGGTCACGTCACACTATGCGCTCTCGAGAAAATATTCCCACCAGCCTTTCTTTGATGTTATGGAGCACTTGCCGGTGCATTGAGCCGAGGAGGCCTTGCTAGCAGGCCCAATACAATTTCGTTGGATGTATCCTAGAGAGGTACATCCATATTAAATTTACTTTGAAAAAGTTAAATTCCTTTTTACATCCGCTTTAGCATAAGTAAATATTTTTGTAGGTTTCTACTTACATTAAAATTATATGTTCGAAATCGAGCCCATCCCGAGGCCTCCATAGCTAAGGCAATTGTGGTCGAAGAATGCATGACTTTTTGTACGCAATATTTGGATGACATTGAGACAAAGTCCAATCGTCCTAGAAGAAATGATGATGAAGGTGATGAGTTAGGCCGCTTTGTAGGAAAAGAAGAGGTAATTACCCTTGATTACATCACACGAGTACAAGCGCATAGATACGTGCTTTTCAATACCGAAGATGTTGAACAATACCTAGAGTAAGTGATTCCTTACATGAGGCTTACATTCCTTATATCTTTTATATTTCAAATTAATACTTAATTCATATTTTCAATCTGCTCAGAATGCATCGTGTACATTTGAGGGAGACACTACCTCGTAATCAACGACATCTTATAGAGAAAGAACATAATGATAAGTTTGTTAGCTGGTTTAAGGATTATGTAAGTATGAAACCACCTTCATATAATAGTTTCAATTTATCGTTTTAAATATTTTCTTATTAAATTTTGTTTTTTATAAAAGGTATGCACGACTTAAAGATGTAGTGCCCGAAAGAATTACGAGTCTTGTATTGGGTCCTCATATGGATGCGAGGCGGTATAAGTCTTACATAATAAATGGTTTTCGATTTCGAGTGAAGGATGTCGATAGACGGAGGAAAACTTAAAAATAGTGGAGTCATGCTGAATGCAAGTGTGACAAGTTTTGCAAGCCGAAAGGATAATAATCCCATTGTAGGGGATACCATGAGGGCATTTTTGGAGGAGCAGGAGCGATCGAGGATCGCTCGGGAGCAGAGCCGACATGCTTTGGAGGATGCTAGATGGGGAGGTTATCGCTCGGAAGTAGTCGATGGACTTTAGAGGATGCTAGATGGGGATGCTAGATGGGGGGAGGTTATCGCTCGTGGGAACAGTAGTCGAGACTTTTAGAGGATGCTACGGGGAGGCGCATGATCGCTTTTTTGAGGGGTTGGAAGATGAAACCGCCATTTTGGGAGCCCGATATATGCAAACTGGAGGCTTGGGCGATTGCACAGAGCCCCGGAGTTACGAGCCGCTTCAGAGGATTATTTGACTACGATGCATTCGAGCCACTTCTCGTGCACAGAGGCGTTCTTCCCGTCGACCTACTATCGTGGACAAACCTCCCGCTCTCATCAGTGATGTTATTATTGTGATGTTATTATTAATGTTTCATGTTTCAATCAAACTTGTTATTTTGTATGGTTGAATATTAATATTGTTAATTGTAATATGTATTTGTTTAGATCTTATTTGCTTACTATTACTAAGACAATGTTATTACTTATGTTTCATATTTCAATCAAACTTGTTATTTTGTATGGTTGAATTGAATATTAATAATGTTAATTGTAATATGTATTTGTTCTGCTTCTTTTGATCAAACTCTTATTTCCTACAGGATCTTGTCAGCGAGCCTCTTACTTTCTACCTCCGTCATCTCGCTTTTTCAGTACTCCTTTGATGCCCGTAGAAATTTGAATATATTAAATGAATATCCAATTTTACTTTGGGATGTCCCCGCCTCGCTTCCCCACCGATTTGCACTACCGCTGAGCCCCACCCTCGTACTATTTTATACTTTTTCTATCAAGCAAGGCTTGCCCTATAGGTGTTGTTGTTGTTCCTTCCTGCTGTTGTTGTTGTTCCCCCGCCCGCTTCCCACCGATTTGCATTTGGTTTTTTGTTAAATGTGACATATAACAAATGTGTCCACAACCCGGGAGCCCCGTAATGTCATGTTTGTTGTTCCCCCCGCCCCGCTTCCCCCACCAATTTTTTGTTTTTTGGTTGATTCGTTGGAAATGTTAGTGTAATGTCATGGTTTATGGTATTTGTTAAATGTGACATATAACAAATGTGTCCAGCCACAACCCGCGGAGCCCCTCCCCCGTAATGTCATGTTTGTTGTTCCCCCGCCCCGCTTCCCCACCAATTTTTTGTTTTTTGGTTGTTCCATTCCTAAAAGAATGTTCTTTTATTTTAATGGGCATTCGTAACATATTCATTCTAAGAAAAATTTGTAAAATATTGGTTCTGCAAGTATTTATTTTATTTTTGAAAGATTGCAAGTGTATATTGAACCATGATGTTTTTGGGCCAAAAATAATTTGGGAAAATATTCTAGAAACCGGCTGGGAGTTAGCTTTTCAAGCTTTTCAAGCCCAATCCCCTAAAACTTAAGAGGTACTCCCTAAGACAAAAAAAGTTGGTAGTTAGCTTTTATATTTTGTCATGTAATGCTTCAACATAGCAAAAGATTGTAGTTAAGTTAATATCCTACGTCAAAAATATTATACAAGTTAATATCCTAACTATTTTTGTTGTATCATACCAAGTAATCTTTAAGGAAAACCTATAAGTGATCTTTGAACACATGGGAGTAAAATGTCTGCTTTCAAAATGGCCTTTTACCTAGAGTATTTGCTGCTATACAGTTCATAAAAGTGAGTTAGTTATCTGAATTTATAAAATCTTAGGCAATTTACTGTCATTTCGCCTTTCAATCTAATTTCAAATCGTATGAGTACTGTGAGTTGCCCCATCTTTAGAGGACAAGAGACAGGAATAGGATCCTTATGAATCCTCCACAATCTAAATGACAATCCCCAAATGAGGAAGATATTCAACAACCATATGTGCGTGCCATCTTATTTTTTCTTTCACAACCCAAATAATACTCGAATGTAAATAATTTGCCTTCTTTCCTTGCTTGTCATTCTTTGCGACTTGTGGTCGGAGGGAGTCAGTAAGAAACATAGGAATGCCATAGCTGTTCCTGTCAAAAGTGACGTGGTGCCCAAGTAATGGCACCTAACTGATAATGAAGAATGGAATAACCAACTAGACCGAATTTTGAAGTACATTGAGAAAATTAAGAAATTAATAGTGCTCTTAACTGGTAGTCAACAATAGAATTAAGTAAGGCCCTGTATTTGATGCATCCTCATTACACTAGACACCAAATTGTATCCATTTTTGGTGCCTAGACATTGTTAGTTACTGCTTATTTAGGCAGCTATTTCCTACATACATGTAACACATTGCTTACTCTTTTGATGGTTGTTCTTCTCATTACACTAGACACCAAATTGTATCCATTTTTGGTGCCTAGACATTGTTAGTTACTGCTTGGCTCTTAAATCCACAGGAAATCTAGTTATCTAACAAGTTTTCTCCTCAGTATCTAGAAAATTATGTGATTATGCCTATGGTTGCTTTATTATGGCACGTTTTACGTTTTGACAAATTGGCTCTTAAATCCATGATAAAATATACTGCTTTATTATGGCACGTTTTCTAGTTTTGGAGTCATTGTTGCTTGGAATTTAAGCTTGGTGGATGTTCCCGAGACTGTCACTGTGTTTGCCAAAACAAAGACTTTAGAACAAAATGCAACCACCATCCGAAATCTCCATCTTTTCATCTCCATCTTTTCATCTTCCACAGTAAAATATACTGTTACTGTTTGCTGTTGCTGTTGTTGTTTCTTTTGCTGCTGTTGTTTCTGTTGTTGTTGTTGTTGTTGTTGTTGTTGTTGCTGTTGTTGTTCAGCCAAACTGTTGGCCACAATTCTATAGTTCTATTGGTGTTTGTGTATGTTATTTACTCTTTATGTCCCAAAATATTTGTTGTTTTAGGGGTTAAAACTTGTTCCAAAATACTTGTTGTTTTATTATTATCTAGGCATTTTATAGGTCTTATACATGATACATAAGACCTATAATAAATTTATAGGTCTTATACATATATTATAAGACTGTTTTTTTTTGTCCTTTACTTGGTTTATCCAATTTTTGTGTTATAATTGAATTGTCATATGACAGATATGCCGCCAAAGAAAAATTTATTACCAGTCGTGGCTCGAACTCCTAAAGAAAGAGGGTCAAAACCAACCCCCAAATGGGGTAAAGAGAGATTGAACATAATATGGAATAATTATGATCAACCGGTTGGTGGGGAAATGGCCAAATTAGCTACTCGTATAGGAATTTTTGCTAAAAAATGGGGAACATTTCCCATTAACTAGAGAGTGGTCTCAGATGGACCATGAGTGCATAAATAACGTATGGAATGACGTTCTGGTAAGTTGTAATCCATATTTCTTACATAAATCTCTAGTACGTAGTCAAAAGTCTTATGATTCTCTAACAATTGTTTTTTTTTTCTTTGTTGAATTGTGTATATAGGAAAATACAAATGCTCCTGGGAGTATTACCCGGTTATGGTTCTTTCTCTCGGTAAGCGTGGCGTATTTGGAAATACCGGTGAGACAAGCATATAATAAGTATTACTCGGTTATGAATATTACTCGGTTATGACTTTGTTATGAATATTGACTCGATTATGAATATTACTCGGTTGAAATCTCATTATAAGATGTATGAATCCGACCAAGACGCATTGGCTCACCCACCCCGTGGCTGCGTTGCAGATCAATGGGCTGCACTTGTTGCGATGTGGGGTACGAACAAGGCTCGGGTATATTTCAAATTAATCTCAATCTATTATCGTGAATGTCTTATATAAGTAGTCAAATTAATACTAATATTATCTTTTTTTTCCAGGAAATATCGAAACAAATAAATTGAATCGAGAAAAGCAATCGTGCTCCGAATAGGACCGGAAAAACGTCCCATCCCAAAGTCATCAAAGAGGTTTGTCATCGTTCAATCTAGTTCTCGGTTGTCAATTCAATTAATGTTTCTTTTTGTATCGTATATAAATATATTTTTTTGGTCAAATGATTCTATTATAAATTGTAGAGAGACGACAAGGGTTTACCAACCGATCGCGTAAGCATTTTCATACATACGCGCACGGGCAAAACACCCAGATCAAGAAACCACTCAAATGATTGTAAGTTAAAGTTTCAACCTTTTACGTTTCAGTTTTGTTATTCTATATAATACTTTTTTCATTTCTGACTTCATTTTCATAATATTAATTAAAGTTAAAATATTTATATTGAACATGTTATTTTTGTTACGGCAAACGCTTAATGATGCAATTGAGGAGTCACGGAGGAGCAACAAAACTCTCCCACGGCGCGTGAAAATATTTTTGTTGGTATGATGGGCCCCGATGACCACGGAGAGTGCGATGTATGGGAGGCGGTCTTAACAAAACTAAGGTGTTTGGTAAATCCCCAACTTCTCGGGCAATTTGTGTTGGAGGCGGTGGCGGGGGTCGAGCAGATTTTGAAAGGCAACTTCGGGAGGAACGCCGACAAAATGAGGAGGAACACCGACGGTTTCAACAACAACTTCGGGAGCGCTTACAACAACAACTTCGGGAGGAACGCCGGCTACAACAACAAATTGATGAATTGAAACGTTGTTGGATGGAACGACGTGGAAATGACTAATGAATAGGTGTTGTTATGGATTTTAGACATTGTGTATTTTGGATACATTCAACAACTAATAACTTTTTGTATAATGATTATTATGTTTGGATACATTCAACATTAATTGTGTTAATATGTAGATTGTAAATATTGATTGCATTTGTGTATTTTTAGTTATATACATGTTTTATTTGTGTGTGTACAGGTTGAATTTGGTTTTTGTGAATATATTTTTGGGGGAAAATTAATTATACAAAGCTGGGAAAAAAAAAATAGGCTTATTTACGGTGGTGACTAAATCCGCCGTATAAAGGCAGGGACGACTCGTGCCCAAAAGGGGACGAGGGAACCGGTAGGGGTGTAAATGGTACGACTCGTGCCATGGTGGACGAGTCGTCCCTATTAAGGTATTTACGGCGGCGACTAAATCCGCCGTATAAAATGGCTTGGACGACTACGTCTACAAAGGGGGACGAGGGAACCCGGTGGGGGTGCAATTGGGACGACTCGCTACGGGGAGGACGACTCGTCTCTTATTTACGGCGGTTACACATACCGCCGTATAAAGATCACCACAATACGCCATAATATACGTATGTATTTCATTTATATACGGCGGTGGTAAATCCGCCGTATATAGTATTTACGGCGGTGATCCCGCCGTATATAGTATTTACGGCGATGATTTATACGGGGGTCTATTTACGGCGGCTAGTCCGCCGTAAATACTATATACGGCGGGGCGCGTGGTATTTAAGGCGGAATTTAACCGCCGTAAATAAGCATGTTTCTTGTAGTGAAAGGAAAAACAGGCAAATGTAAGTCCAGATGTGCAAAAGGATGTATCTGCGGATGTGAACACAAGCGTTCCCACATCTGAACACACATCCACTCAAAGAACTGAGTCTGAAGTCAGCTCTTCATATTCAGAAGGAGAAGTTATTTCTGAAAGAGACCATGTTGGGTCTGTTGATAGATCAAATGATATTTTGTCCAGAATTCAGAAAGATCACCCCACTTCTCAAGTGGTTGGTGAAATGCATGATCAAAGGCAAACCAGAAGGAATGAGAAGGTAAATCATAGGTATTTGGATGCTTTATGGAGTCATACATCCTTATATTCTTAGGTATGTTGTTACTGCTTTGTGTCTAACATTGTGGGATACATTGACTTAGATTGGGCAGAAATTTTTTATGATAAAAACATATGTGTTTGATGTTCCTACCTTGGTAACATCCTTGATTCCTGGTATAGAAGGAGAAAAGGTTATTTCTCCTTGTTCATAGCTGAGGCTAAATATGTTGCCCTTGCAAGTTTTTGCACATAACTGCTTTGGATGAATCAAATGCTGAAAGACATATCTAAAAATTCTGTCCAACATTCTAGAACAAAACACATTGATATTAGACATCATTTCATTGGAGATCTTGTAGAACAAAAAATTGTGTGTCTGGAATTTGTTGGGACTGAAAATCAATTGGCTGATATATTTACAAAGGCATTAAATTTGGAGAGATTTTCCTCCTTGAGGAAGTCTCTTGGTTTGTGTGATATCTAAGGTTGTGAGCACAAATGTGTCTCACATCCTCTAACACATATGTATATTAGTTTAACAAAAAAAAATCATGCATTAGCATGAAATATCTCAGTATGATCACTTGTGAGTTTTCATCCTTGACATTGTTCTGATCACTTAATTGTGAGCACTTCCTGTACTTGTCATCTTTTGATGACCTGTTATGATCTTACTAGATATCTCACAGTGGGTGCTTAAACAAACAAAATATAGTGAGAAACAGCTGCTTCACCCTTAGTATGAAGTCATACAATTGTGATCAAGTGATTCTCATAAGAAATCTTGAAATTAAACTTGATAAGATCATTGGGAAAAAGGGCTATCTTTGGGATTCAAGTAAAGTGAAAGCTACTCACAATTCAAAAATCCACAATAAAAAAATGGGTGGATGCATTCTAGAGGCTGTGTAGATTGAATTATTGCTCATTGACTTTTTGTGATCTAAATGTGTTCCCAAATGTGACTCACATTCTATGCCACATCTGTGAGCTGAGATTTTTTCTTCACCTGTGTGTTTGCATCATGCTAGGCATACTGCATTTTTTAGGTCATATAGGTGCTTTGTAAATATGCTAGTTAATTTATTTTCATTCTTAATTTATTCTTTGATTTAACATGTTTTTGATTTCCAATTTCTCCCATGAAAGAAAAAGATGTGTATCAATCCAAATTTGAAAAGGAAGGACAATTTTTGAAAGGGATTCAGTTTTGAAAGGATATGGCTGAAGTATTTTGTTTCCATAAAAATCTGATAAAATCTTATTTATTTAAATCCCTAATTTTTTCGTGATTTGGTGTGTGGTAATATCAAAGGGTTATAGCTGTTGGAGGATCTTTATGAAATTTTGGCTGTGTGAGACCTTTTTGGATAAGGATTTCTTAATTCAGTTGGAAAGGGGGAGTTGTATGTTTAATTGTGTGCCTCATCTGTCACATCTCTTTAATCCTTCATTGTGCTTCTTTTCCCTCTGCCCCATTTTTTATCTCTCTCTCTCACACACACACACACCATATATTTCTTTCTCTTTGTTTGTCTAATCAATCTGCAGAATCAATGGAGCTGATGCTGTGGATGTGCGTCAGGATGTGGCCACATCTTGTCACACATTTGCAGATTCTTTTGATGCAATCATGGAAGCCTTTGATGCAGAAATTGTTGCAGCTGCTGCTCTCAATGCTCAAATGATTACCTCCCAGACACATGCCAAGAATTTGAAGGTGGATCTCCAGAAATGGAAGACTACACTTTCTAGTCAAAAAGGGGGAGAAAAGAAGAAAAGGTTGGATGAGAATGATACTGATGTTGTCTTTGCTGCTGCTGATGTTTCAGTTGGGATGCTTAAACTCAGGGGGAGTTTTACTGTTTGTTCTTACTTGTGAATGAAACATCAACAAGTTTGCTTTTAATATTTGTTAGTTTTGCTTTTAATATTTGTTAGTTTTGCTTTTAATATTCGTTTTAGTTATTTGTTAGTTTTAGTCTTGATCTGTAATCCCTAAATACTTTGCTGAATGGTTCTTTAGTTTATATTTGTTGAACTGCAACTTTTAGTACTAACTTTTTCTATGCAGTTTTGTGTGGATGTGTTGACACATCTGCACACACATCCATTCAGGGGAAGTTTTCGAATCTGAAAATGTTGGTCATAGTAATCAAATCATAAATCTTTAGTTTTGATCAGAAAGTCCAAAATAGGGGGAGATTGAAAGCTTGAGTTTCTTTAGGAAACAAAGTATTTCCTTAATCTCAAATCAATATAAAAAGGTAAATTGATTTTGGGACTTTCATGAAAAGATTTACATTGTCCTATTGTGAAAAGGACTTTAGTTTAGGGAATAAGTTGTTTCCTATTTCGAATCAAAGAGGTATTTTTGATAAGTTGATTTTATACTTTCATGGAATGTTTCATAAGTATCCTACTTTGACAAGGACTTTGTAAATAAAGTAAATATCTTTTATTTATGTACATAAGTTTTATATTAGGACTAACCTACTAACAATCTATTTCTTTGTGAGTGTGGTTTATATTTCCTTATAGGTTTAGAGATCTCACAAAGAATTGAAGTTGATTGCGTGAAGACCTTCTCCATGGTGCATATAAATACAAGACCATCAGCACAAGAGAAGACACGGATTTTGAGAGAGAAAAATACTTGTTCTTCACAGTTTTTTCAACATTGTTATTTTAGGTTGTGAGTGAAGGTTGTGACATACATCCGTAACTCACATCTAGGTTTTCATTGAGTTCTTTGCTTTACTTCTGACTAGAATAGGTCCTACTTGGGAAAGGGGAAGTGTTCTTGTCATAGAAGGTGATTAAAATTCGTTTAGTATTTTAGTCTTTCAGTTTTTCACTTATTCTTGTTTTGTAAGCAACAAGGTTTTAATAGTGAAAAGTTTTTGGGCGCAAGCCTAGTTTGCTGATCTCAAGATCAGTAAGCGTATATAACTCTTACGTTATTGTTTTATTCTGTTTTATTCCGCTGCATTATCTGTGGATGTGTGGACAGTTGTGAAACACATCTGTACTCACATCCGTACTCTGTTGCGTATTTAAAGCTTCCTAGCTACACGAAACTTTCAAAAAAGTAACTAATCTGACTGAAATAGGGGTGAGAAAACAACATCCGGAAATAAATTTTTGTAGTGATTTAAGTTATAGTTTTAGTTTTCATTTATGATTTGGTGAAAAATGAAAGAAAAACAACTGAATAGAACCAAAGCTACATTTCTTATCAAACTACTAAACAAAATAAGAATCCTCCTCTGTACCCAAAAGATACCTTTAAAACAATACCTATATACCTATATATTTATATATATATATACAATAAATGCTTAAATAATCCCCAAAACTTACTAAAACAAAACTCCCTCAACTACATTGAGTGGTATATATATATATATATGCTCTAAAAAAAAAAAGCCTCATCAACAGGAAAGAATGAAGAAAAAACTATAAAAAATGGTGAATATAATGATCAGATGTCTGTACGAGGAGACTTTCAAGAATGATGAACTGCTTGCTGGACGTGATGGTTGACTGGGGATGCCATTTCTGTTGCCCGCCGTGGCTTCAGGTTGAAGCGAGCCGGTGGGAGGTAAAGTTGTGGAGTTAGTGCGGTTTACAGGTAATGTATTGGAAGTTACAGCATCATAGCCTAGATATATAAACTTCTGTCAGAAACAATATTGTTCTAACAAAACAAAAAATACGTCAGAAGAAATCTTATTAACTTCAATAATATTGGCAGGAATGAACTCACAATCGGATGCCTTCCAACCCAAAACATTTTTCTCACGATCAAACACAACACGATAGCCAGTCATGAAGTTTTCTGAAAAATCAGAAAATGAGCGGTCAGGTAAATCTTCTGATTTTCAAGCAAAGACTTTGGTCATGCCTAAAAATACATTCCCTCCGTCCCACAATGTTAGTCCCAATTTCCATTTTAGTTTGTCCCAAAATGTTAGTCTCATTTCCTAAATTAAAGCAATAAATTCAATGAATTTCCAACACTGCTCTATGATAAAATTAAGAATCAACTCACTTGTGGCATGTACTCGGGAGTAATAAGTGGAGCTCATAAAGAATAGAATTAGAAATAAAAAAAATGTTCTTAAAATCATTGAAGAGTCAAATGGTACTATCATTCTGGGACGGAGGGAGTATCTGTATTTCAGTATTTCGGAACTCCTCAAGTATTTGAGATTTGTCTTGCATAATTTGGTAATGTCACATTTCAATAACATCTTCAATTATTTCATTTTAAATATTTGCTTCTGTCAAGAAACATGTTCGGAAAGGAAACTGAGATGGCAACAATATCACATGTGAGTTGCATTTAGTAAAGCAAACAAGCATATAACTCTGATACTTACGTCCAATGATATTTACATCCCCACTTTTGACGAGAGCCAAACAGTATACGGCTTTATTCCCCTGGAGAGCAGAAAAACAAATTGGTAAATCCCAACAAGGATCACAACATCATAAAAAAATAAGGATATAGTATATATATACACACACACACACATAGAGAGAGAGAGAGAGAGAGAGAGAGAGAGAGGGACGGGCAAAAAGTAGGAATTTGGAAAACATAAAATTCTAAAAGTAACTTACGTCAAGAGGAATAACGACGATGGGGTCAGTGAGATCTAATCTACTTCCACCTTTCATTGTCAAGTTAATATTAGCCACCTCAAAGTTTTCTTGAGTTAGACTGTGCAAGTAGAGAAAGAGTCGGCACTTGATGTTTTTGTAAAGATAGAGAAAAAAGAAATGCATCATTTAACGGGACTGACCTCAAGTCATAGCAATATTCAAATGGTAAATTGGAATCACCCTGATGCCGAGTCTCTTTTGCCAGGGAATTGAACTGCAGAGTGGCAATTTATTTTTAGACTAAGAGTACACGATCAACATCTTCAAATAATAATAATAATAATAAATATGTTTCTACTTACACTTTCGCCAATAAACGAGTATACTGGATCATTCAAGTATGTGAATGAGGTACCGGAGTCAAAGATTGCAGTGAAGTCAACATCCGAAACGCTACCACCCACAGCTACTTGTGTGATGCTTATATTATAAGTTGGACTGGAAGAAGATTGATAAGAAGTGAATTACAATCCTATGTTTCAAAAAATAATAAAACACTAGAAAAGAAAAATATGTTTTTGGACATTTATTTTGAGACGGAGGGAGAATCTTGAACCCTTACTGTCTTGAATCAAGATTGAATGGCGTTTCTCCTTGGTCTGAGGAGCCTTTATCTCCAAAATTTATCCTCCCAATTCCATCTGGACCAAAACACATGGAAAAGGAATTTGCCGCAAGCCCTTCACTAGCTAATGTGCTTGGAACGGATACATCCTCCATGCCAAGACCAAAAAGACCATTAGGAGCAGCACCGTCTAAAAAGCTACCAGTTTGAATTACTCCACATCTGTATAAGCAAAACAAAAAACCATAAATATTTTTTCCATTATTATTTACTCCCTCCGTCCCAAAATGTCCTTCCCACTTTTTTTGTCGTTAACATGTAGGTACTTTGAGCAATAAGTTTAGGTTGATTTAATAATTCGAATGAACATCTAAAAATTGTTATTGATAGTATTTATAATGGTGTATCAATGACAAGTTTTAAATTTTCATTAGGATAATTAAATCAATATAATATTATGCTCAATGTACCTTCGTGTTAAGGACGAAAAAAATGGGGAGATCATTTCGGGACAGAGGGAGTATATCTGAAATGAAACTATTGAACTTAAAGCAGCTAATATGAGATTGTTCATACCCAAATTTAATGTTTGCATTGACCTCTCTGGATTGACTATTTTCTGTTGCTAAGTGCAGCACATCCTCTACCAAGAACCCCGCAGACGAAGTATTATTAGAAAGATAAGAAACTTGATAAGGACAAGTGTCAGGTCTTGTAGAGCATTGCCTCTGAAGTTGACATGAGGTGCTGTTGCAAGGAACTCTAGTGCTCGTTGACGAATTGGTTGGAGTGTATATATTAAAGTCAACTCTCTGTTTCACAGAGAATCAGTAAAAGAAAAAGCTCCGTCAGCAATCTTTCATTACAAAAAAGTTTCAATTCTTCGTCATTTAAGCTATCTTAGGCTATTGAGTGTCTGAGACGATGGGCAATGCTAGATGCACAAAAGATAAGTCGTAAGATAGTTTGTATTTGAGAACTTCCTAATTATAACTTAACTACACATATCACTATAAGATGGGCAATGCTAGATGCACAAAAGAAGTTTACAAAAAGATAAATACAAAATGATGTGGAGATATTTTATTGGTTGCATCGATTGTGGATCTGCCACACTCTAATTAAAATCACCAACAAAATCATGACACATCATTTTGTAAATCAAAATTTTCGACATTTTTTGTGACTTTAGTATTACCCCTATAAGATACTATTCCATTAGTTTTCTGAACATAGTTAGCGGAAAATGATCTTGAGAAACCCTTTTTTGTTTTTTGTGTTTTTCCTTTTCGGTACAAGGAAGCCATTTTTATGTCACAATAGTTGTATTTTCTTCCTCTTCTCTGTTTCCTTTTGAGGTATATGTTCACATAATTGACTTATCCAAGGTTAAGTTTCCTGAATATACTTTAAGCAAGTCATTATATTTACAGAAAAAAACATTTTTTACTTAAAAGAGAGGATATCATATGCGAATTATCAGTTGACTTGCAGAGTAGTTATAAGTTCACTAGTATTCTTGAAACCAAAAACGAAATTAATCATTTTAACTGAAATACATACTCGTCCGGATCTTGTTACTAATCCCTTTGTACAGCTTTGACAATTGCATGGTAACCAGAACAAATCACTGCCAGTGTCAAGTGCCACCAGAAATGAAACACTTGGGGTACCCACCGAGACATTGGCATAATGCAAACTGAAATATACCCAACAAAAAAAGTTCATTTTCAGCATAAAACACAAATGGCAAATCCATTCAACCAAATTATTCTTATTTTGATCAATCAAAAATCCTTTACTAAAAATTGTACGACACCTAATTAAAACCCTTCCTTCCTAAGTTTTACAAAGCTTCACACAATCACTCGATTCTAGTTATTTTACTCTCCAAGTCATACTCCCTCGATCCCAAAATAATGTCGCACTTTTCATTTTGGTTTGTCCCAAAATAAATGTTGCATTTTTAAACAAGGAACGTGACTGTACAAACTAGCAAAGCACCATCTTAAAAAGGTTAATAAGTCAACTGCGTCATTTACGGAGTATTTAGGATAGAAAAATCAACCCTATGATGTAGTTGGCTTTCCAAGTTCCATAATAATTTTATTCATCTAATTTAAAAACATTTTTTTATCTGGTTTTTTTTTTTTTTTCTAACATCAGAAAAAATACGGATTTTAAGGACTTTATAACCATTCATATATCTTCTGCCTTTCCATTTAATTCACAAATAAAGTATATCAGCAAAACAATACTAATAATAATAAATCCAAAATTAAAAATAGAAGAACAATAATCAAGAAAGAAGACATACAATCCCAAGCTGCTAACACGAATAGTAAGATTCCCGCCACTAAAAATCAAGGAAGACTCAAAGGTGGGGTCGCCGGCGTCGGCCAACCGTCGACCATGAACAAGCTTGTCCCGGTAAGCCATAGCAGAGTAATAGTCAAAACTACCCTTGTCAGGCAACCCACCAAGGTCCAAAATACCCTTAACAGGATCAGAATATCTGTGGTGCACATCAAATCCATACGTCCCAAACGCATCACTATTCTGTAACAAGAATCCCCACCAACAACAACAAATAAAACCCAATAATATGATCAAATTCGAATTGAAATTGAAATTCATCATTTTCAGTCAAAAATTGAAAAACCCACTTGAAATAACCCAAAATATTTCGAAATCAACAAATCGAAAATGTAAGTTTTCTCTTTCTCTCTCTAAAGTAAATAAATAGAGAGAGAGAGAGAGAGAGAGAGAGGAGGCGGGATTTGGGATTACTTGACGGGTAGAGTTTACTTGGAGTTGTTCAAAGGATAGTGATTGAATTGAATTAACCTTTGAATTTTGACGCGTAAAAGTCGACTTTGGCCAAGACGAAAGCACTTGTGTTTTTTTCTTCGTTGAGAAATTTGCGTACAATTTCAGGTTGCAGGTTTTTTTGGGACCCACCACTTACCAAATAATTTAAGAACATTTGCTTTAATTGTTTTTTTTTTCTTTTGATAATCAGGTTCTAGCTGGGCTAATCTGGACTAGACATGTTCAAACGGTTCTGGTTTCGATTTTCAATTTCGGAATCGTCGATTTCCGGTTTTTAAATAGTCGGAATCATATTCAAATCATATTAATTCGATTTTCGATTCCCGGTTCTATTCGCCGGTTTCGATTTCGATTCCGGTTCCATTACCATCTAACTTTTTTTTTTTTAATCCAAATCTCTTAAAACAGTAAAGACGCTAACTAATCTGTTTTTTTTTTTCACTTGGAGAGTATGTTTTTGAAAAGAATGAGAAGTGGACAAAATTTGGTTAGTATATTATTAAAGATAGAATAAAAATTCTAACAATATTTTTAGGAAAAAAAAGGGGCGACACCCTTATAATTTTATTAATATAATTGAAAATATTACAATGAGGTGGACAACCAAGTCTTTCCCTTTTATAATTCAAGGGTAGACAAAAGGAGCATATACCTCTATAGTCTATATTACAACATTTATCTAAATTCTAGTCTAATTTAAATAAAACAACAGTACACTACAAGTACAAATACTAAATAAATGCTAAATATTACATTTAACTTACCTTGATCAATCGCCGGTTCCCGGTTCCGGTTCCCTGTTCCGATTCCCGGTTCCGCCAGTTCCTCGGTTCCCAATATGGTGGATTCGTATTCGAACCGTTTCAATCCGGTTCCCGGTTACGTTCGGTTTCCGGTTCCGGCGGTTCTCGGTTCCGGTTCTACCCGCCAGTTCCGTCGGTTCCCGGTTCTATTTGGACATGTCTAATCTGAACCACCCGAACCTAAAACTCATCATATATATTTTCACATATAAGGTTTTCAGAGGGAATCGAACCTATGACTTTTCAAAAGGAAGGCCAATTAGCATACCAAAAGATCAGAAAGCCTTAGGTTACTTTAATTGTTTTTTAATCATAGCATAAGTCGTGAGAACTTTGTCTTTTTAAAAAGAAAATAGAGAATACTTATACTCCCCCATTTTGAAATTTTGTCTCACTTTAATTTTAATTTAAGAAAATTGAGTTAGTCTAATAAAAAATTATTTTTTATTAATAAGTTTTTCAAAATGTGTGCATTTCTCTCGTAAATGTATTCAAAATGTTAGTGCCTCTTTCCACTTGGATGTTTAATTTATGACTTTCTACAAAAGACATAAGAAAGTTACCTTTACATGTTTGAAGCAGAGGTGATCATTTAGTTATCCGGATCTGCAAATCAATCGGTTTTTAATCGGTCAAAATTGGTCATCGTAATCGGTTTACTTAATCGGTTTTTTCAAGGTTCGATTTTGGTTGATGTATTTCAAAAATCGTGAACTGTCGATTTTGAACTGCTGATTTTATGCTCGGTCGAGTTATGAGGGTTTCTCGGTCGAGCAAGACATTTTCCAATAAGTCTGTTTACCATTTAATTGTCATGCTCGGCCGAATCATATGAGTTGCTCGGCCGAGGGGGTCATTTTCCAGTGTGTAAATTTCCATTTAACGGTCATGCCTCATACACGGCCAAGTCATATGAGTTGCTCAGCCGAGCAGAACGCCAAAAATTAAAAAAAAAAGGATATGCTCGACCGAGCAACACCAAAGACTCGGGCAAGCAGATCCAAACCGGATAAATTGGAGATTAAATGAAAAATCGTTAAAACCGTTGAACCGTCAAACCATAACCGATCTGACCGATTATCCGATTCGATTTCGATTTATGATATTTGAGATTGAAAATCGCCGATTTCAACCTAACCGCCCACCTCTAGTTTGAAGGGAGAAAAATAATATTAAGCCCAGCCAAAAAGAACTCAACTTTTGTTTATGGAATGATTAATTTACTAAAAGAAATCAATATTAGTCAATTCCATCTCATAATAATTTCGAGTTTTCCCCTTTCAGTGGAATTTTAAGAAATTTACTTCAACTAAATTAGTAACAAATATAACATTCATATACCCTTATAATTGTAATAGAAAAAAATATGATTATAATACATTTCTTAAAAATTGAATATGTATACGTTAAAATCTTAAATATTGATAATCATTTGGGACGGATAAAATATAAAAAAAAAAAATTGTAATTTAAATTTCTGAAAGTTTTTTTTAGGCGAAAAAAGTAATTAATACAAACTAGTCCATAAGAAGAAAACTAGGTCAATATTAAGACCGGAAAGATGATACTACTCATTTTCAATTTCAATATTCAAAGTCAAGTGAATAAGACGCGCTTTCACAATTGCTCAATACAGTATTGTTTAACAATTTTTTTTTTTTGCTAAATTGGTCTGCGTGATTTGTTTTTGCTTTCATGTTCATGTTTGATTTTAAGATTTTTATTTTTTTGTTTTCTAAAAATAAATGACTTGTAAACTGTTTTGTAACAAATATAGACTAGGATCCTAAAATAATACTTCTTCCTTTGTTCCGTTACAAAAGGTACGAATTCAAAAATGAGTGTTTTTTATACTTGTTTAATCATAATACCCACTTGTTATACTCATACTATCTCCGTCCCAATCTAAACGTCTCAACTTTTTCTTTTGGGCGTTTCACTTGAAATGTCTCAATCCCAAAATGAAAACTTTTTATTATTTTTATACTCTTCCTATCCCACTCATTCTCTCTCCTACTTTACTTTTACACTCACAACATTCTCTCTCATAACTATTCCTCCCACTCATTCTCTCTCTTATTTAATTTTTCATACTCACAACATTTAAACTTTTTCTCTTTCCTACCTCACTTTCCTTAATTCCCGCACCGAGCCCATTTTAGGACATTTAGATTGGGACGGAGGGAGTATCATTTATCTACTTACTATTTTTTATCCCACTTTCTATCTCATATCTCACTTCTTATACTAACAACACTTATTGAACTATACTCCCTCCGTCCCGCCCGAAAAGGCACAAATTTTCTTTTTGGGTGTTCCATTTAAAAAGGCACTTTCTCAAAAAGGAAAGTTTTTATTACTATTTCACCCACTCATTCTCTCTCCTACTTTACTTTTACACTCACAACATTCTCTCTCCTAACTATTCCTCCCACTCATTCTCTCTCCTATTTAATTTTTCATACTCACAACATTTAAATTTTTTCTCTTTCCTACATCACTTTCCTTAATTTGCGTGCGAGGTTGGTTTTGTGCCTTTTCGACCGGGACGGAGGGAGTATATTTTTCTGGAATTTTTACCAATAAGACCTTGTGATAGGGTGGAATTTATCAATAAAAACAATACATTTTAAATTCTACCTTAGGATCCTAAAGTTTAAATCAAAACGACCGTAGAGTCCCTAACCCATTTTATAACAATTTAAATGGCCAAACTACCCCTACACGTACTCTTTCTCACTCTAATCGCATCTCTCTAATCGCAATTCCGGCGGCTCTTTCTATCTCTAATCGCAATTCCGGCGGCTGCTGTTCTTGACGCAATTATCAGTGAGGTGAACAGCATCGACAGATTGTGACGGAGACAGAAAGAAATGGTCTCTTCTCCCTCACCTAGTAGTAGCCCTGATCGGAGCTTTTATTTGGTCTCCAATGGTTGAATCTGGAATAGGCGTCAATTGGGGAACCATTTCTCTCCACAGTCTCTCACCCTCCACCGTCATTAATCTCTTGATTGACAACAATATTAACAAGGTTAAGCTATTTGGTTTACTCGTTTGGTTGATGGAGTATAGAAATGCTGCGATTTTCAATTTTGTTGGTGAATTGGTGATAATTTGGAATCTTGTAATTTTTGGAATATTGTAATTTTTCTCTTTCTAGATAAAATTTACTAAGTTTCTTTCGATTTTTGTTTTTCTGGGTTAACTAGAGCCTCCGGAGATCGGAAAATGGTTTTGTTTCTTGATTCTGGAAATCTTGTGATTAAAGATGCAAATGACGAGAATCCAGAGAACTTCTTGTGGCAAGGCTTTGATTATCCGTGATACTCTTTTGCCTGGAATGAAATCGGGAAAGAATTTTGTAACAGGTAAAGAAACACATATTTCATCATGGAAGAGTGCGATGATCCGGCTCGGGTAGTTATTCTTTTGTATTCAGGACACGCTATTTTGGATACCCACACATTACTCGCGAGAATGGTTCAACTTTCTTTGTCTCGATCGTGGCCTTGGAATGGTCTTCGATTTAATGGGATCCCGAGATATAGTCAATAATACCATCTATACGTACGAACCGGAGTTCAATGAGAAGGAAGTTTTACTATAGCTTTAACTCCGCTCAACAGCTCAATCGTATCACAGATTGCATTAAACCCGAGTGGCCGGGTGCAACGCTTGATATGGAGTGAATCGAACACGCGGCCGGGTGATTTACGTGGCTACACCGATGGATAAGCTGTGATTACTACAGCCACTGTGGTGCTTATGGTAGCTGTAATAGTGGCGGTGCACCAATTTGCGGATGTACGAACAAGTTTGTTCCCCAAAACAAGGATCGGTGGGATAATAGTGATTGGGCGAATGGGTGTGTGAGGAAGGTAGCCTTGGATTGCAAAAATGGAGACGGGTTTCTCAAGTTTGAGCGCCTTAAGTTGCACGATACCAAGGATTCATGGTTCAACACCACCACGACTATGGAGGAATGTGGAACTGTATCCTTGCAACTTCAATTTTGATGCTAAATAACATAAGGAATGTACTCATATATAGACACCAATTAACATGGATTTGGGACGGTAGATTTGCTGCAACACTTGGATGAGGGTTATGTATGTTTGTTCTTTTATATGAACGATTAAATGCGGAGACCAAAGAAGAGCAAGTCGAGACAAAAATGGAGTGTTTTGAAGATAGATGAGAAAGCTACTCATCTAAAGCAAGAAAATACCATCAGCGAACACCAAGATGGAAGAAATACACAAAACAAAGGAAGAGCTCAAGCAAACAAAGAACCAGGGTGAGGGCCCAAACTCCTTTTTCTAAAGCTCAAAACCAAACTAATGGGCGAGAGGATGGTCACAAGCAATGCACGTCAATAAAGTCCAAGACTAAAAGAATCAATTTTCGTGCAAATAAGAGAGTTTTCTGGTGCAAAAGATGGCAACGATATTCAAATCAAGTCGAAGTATTCTTGACATAACAGTTTATATTTCAGCCTATGATCAGAAAAAAATTGATACGAGATTTGGGTTTCTCTTATATTGTTGTTCAGCATGTGGCAATCTTTCTAGATGCCTCTGCAAAGGCCTGGATAAAGTAAAAAAGAAAACATATCAATAAAGTCTTGTGGTTACATTACATGAAAATATACTATACTCCCTCACTTTATTAGTCCCGAATCTCGAATCTCGATAATAGATTTTTTTTTGCTACTTAGTATGTGTGTTTTACCCGTTATTTATCTGTTATTCATGATTGTTTGTGCACAACTGTGAGGTCAATTTCTCAGTTATGATTGTTTGTGCACAACTGTGAGGTCAATTTCTTAGTTATGATTGTGAGGTCACTTTCTCAGTTATTGTGCATAACTGTGAGGTCAATTTCATTGTTTTTATGTCATTCTTTCATAGAACAACTGTGAGGTCTATTTCACAGTTGTTGGTTGTGATGTGAATAAGTTTGAAATGTTTTTCACACTTCTAAAACTGTGAGGTCGGGCCACGTTGTTGATTGTTTGCGCAGTATGGCTGAGGTCAATTTCTCGGTTATTATGATTGTTTGTGCACAATTGTGAGGTCAATTTCTCAGTTATTATGATTGTTTGTGCACAACAGTGAGGTCTATTTCACAGTTGTTGGTTGAGATGTGAATAACTGTGAAATGTTTTTCACACTTCTAAACCGTGAGGTCGGTTTCACAATTGTTTATTTGTTATTCATGAATGTTTGTGCAGGCACGGTGAGGTCAATTTCTCAGTTATGATTGTGAGGTCACTTTCTCAGTTATTGTGCATAAATTTGTGATAGATTTCACTGTTTTATGTCATTCTTTTATAGAACAACCGTGAAATCTATTTCACATTTGTTGAAAAATAATTTTATTTTATTTATAAAATTTGAAATATATGATGAGTAAACTTGTTTGATTCGTCTTGGCGATGCGATTAAAACAGTGGTTTCGGATAATATTTTCGACTTTTAGATTTTGAGATATTGTATTTTAAAATTTTAAGAGAAAAAGAAAAGGAAGAGAGAGAAAAGGAGAGAGAAAGAAAATATTTCAAATTATTTTTTTAACTTTCAGATTTAGAAATACTATTTTCAAAATTTTGAAAAAAAAATAAGAAAGAGAAAGAAAGAGAGAGAGAGAGAGAGAGAGAGAGAGAGAGAGAGAGAGAGAGAGAGAGAGAGCATGAGAGAAAGAGAGAACGTGGCTGCTGCATTTTATACATGTTAGTTACCTGTTGTGAGGTGCGCGTGTGAGTGTTAGGGTGAGTGAGGGCATTCTAGTCCATGGAATATTCAGGGACTTTTTGGCGAGTTTAAATAATGTCTGTCCTTAGTGGCTGTTTTTATTTGGCTGAAGGGCTTATTGGTCAAAGCCTCTATTTTTCTTAATTTTTATGTAAAATTCATTTTGTAATGGGGCGAAAGGAATACTCTTCTTTATTTATAGGGCAAATGACAATTTAGGGTCTGAAGTATACGAGCGGTACCACATTGGGGTCTGAAGTCTTAAAACTGTCAATTTAGGGCCCCAAAGTTACTATTTTGATCAATTTAGGGCTTTTTGACGTTTTCCGTCAAAAAGGGCCGTTAAATGACCATGTGCTATTCACGTGAGATTCAGTGAGGGCATTTTGGTCATTTCATAGACTTCAGGCCCTAAATGTCATTTTTTCTATAAAATAATAAATAAAAATATTTGGTTTTTTTTTTTACAAAAAATAATTAGTAAATTTAAAATATTGAAAAAAATAAAGATAATAGTTATTATGATTTAAAATAATTTAAGATATTACCTATTATCCTTTTTTCTAATAATTTAAATTACTAATTATTTTGCTTCAAAAAAATTACTAATTATTTTAGATTGATTCATTTATAAAATATATAAATAAAAAAAGATTAAATAAAATAAATATTTATAAAAAAATTACTAATCATAAATTTAAAGATGGAATAATGTAGTAAGTGTTATTTCATAAATACACAAATAATAATAAAAAAAAGAGTGAGAATTAAAATATTTTTAATTGTCATTTGCCCTATAATTTTTTGTCTCGCCACTGCTTTCACCACCACCACCGCCACTTCCATTAAAAACACCATCAGATTTGATTTAACTTAGATCTAAAAGAAACGAAAATCCATTGAAAATTAAGTAACCACCAATTGAGCTAAAGTTTTCAATGTCTGATAATCCACAAAATGAGGAATTCAATCTGATGAAGGCAAGAGCAGAACATCAGTAGGGATCCATACCAAAATATTGTTTTACTATCCAAGCTCATTAATCAAAACAAACGGTGTACCCTAAAGACGGCGACACGATCATCTCCGCTTTTCGCCAGAGTTTTGGATGGGTTTTTCACTCCCGAGTGATGGTGGTTCCATTAATTCGACAACTAATCGGTACTTGACTATATGGTACAAGAAGGTGCATCTATTTTACAATAGTATGGGTTGCCAATCGTGAGTCTCCCGGTGGCGGATACCTCTCGCTTGTTGAGGCTGAATCTGACGGAACCCTAACGCTTCTCGCAGCGTAACTACACAATTTGGGCATCTATTTCGCCGAGATCTGTCCGAATCCGGTGGCACCTACGGATACCGGCAATTTTGTCATCCGGGATAAAAATGATGAAAACTCGTATAATTATGTTCCTAAGAAAGCTGATTATCCCGGAGATACGGCGTTGCCTGGGATGAAGTTCGGAAAGGATTTGGTGACCGGATTAGACAGGCAGCTTACTCCGTGGAAGACCCCAAATGATCCTTCTCCAGATAATTTTACTGCTTTGATGGATACAGTTGGATATCCACAGTTTATTATTTTACAAGGCAACTATCAATTTAGGGCCTGAAGTCTATGAAATGATCAAAATGCCCTCACTGAATCTCACGTGAATAGCACATGATCATTTAACGGCCTTTTTTTGACGGAAAACGTCAAAAAGCCCTAAATTGATCAAAATACTAGTAACTTTGGGCCCTAAATTGACAGTTTTAAGACTTCAGGCCTCAATATAATACCGCTCAAATACTTCAGGCCCTAAATTGTCATTTGTCCTTATTTATATTTATATGATTTAGAACATTTGAGCGTCCCAATCCCAAGTCATAGTAAAAAAAATAAAAAGAGTTTGTCGGAATATAGGCAATTTAACCTACGTCAAAGTCTGGGGTAATGCGGAATTTGGATGTTTTATTTTCTGTTAAATGTTAAGCGTTATGCAATTGTCTCATTACTATCTATCTTATTTTTCATACTTATAACACATACTTCCTCCGTCCCAGAATTTGTGTCACTATTTTTAGCTCGACACGCAAATTAAGGAAATAGGTGGGAAGAAAAAATGTTGTTAGTGTAATTTGAAAATAGGAGAGAGAATTAGTGGAGGAAATAATAAATTTAAAAAGTGTTGTGAGTGTAATAGTGAATTAGGAGAGAGAATGAGTGGAGGAAATAGTGAGTGGGTGTAATAGAATATTAATAAAACATTTCCATTTTAGACTACCCACAGTGGCTGTGTGAAAGGTGGGATGAAATGAGTTTCATCCGGATGGATAGCTGCACTGGGAAGATGAAATGGACTTGGATGGATTAGGTAGATGAAACATTTCATCCCGGGTTGAAAGGTTTTTGTTTTTTTTTTTTCCTCCGACACGTGTCAGCGTGTAATTGGCCAAAAAATGGCGCATGTGACTCACCCCTCACAAGGAGCGTGAGGCGAAGCAATTTTTGTTATTTTTTTTTTTTTGTTTTTCCTGATCCTTCCAAGTGTCAGCTTCTTATTGGTCAGTTCGAATTTCGAAAATTTATTTTTATCCCAAATCTTTGAGCTTAGTTATCACCTAGTAAATTATTTTTTATTTTATTTTTTTTTCACTAAAATTCATCATTTTTTTTCCCTACAAATTAATATAAGTTTCATTTGATTTGGACACAAAAAAAAAAAAAACTCATTTTTCAATTTGAGCTGAATTATCACCTAGTAAATTAATTTTTTTTTAATTTTTTTTCACCAAAATTCATCATTTTTTTTCCTACAAATTGATATAAGTTTCATTTGATTTGGACATAAAAAAAACACTCAAAGTGGTGGGGGTATAGAATGATGAGTTGGAGGGAGTTGAAATTTAATTTAAGTTAGCCATTGAAGTGGGGGTAAATGAAATGGGTAGATGAAATATTAGGTGGATGAGAAAAAGTGTAAAAAGTGTTAGATGAAATGGGGGAGGGGGTATTAACCACTGTGGGTAGTCTTAGGAAAGGTGACGCTTCAAATGGGACGCAATTTTGGTTAAAAGGTGACTAATTTCTTGGGATTGAGTGAGTATTTTACTAATACTTTTCTTTAATTTTCGTGTTTAGTTCAAAAAATCCTATTAACTATTCACTGTCATATTTTCTCTCTTCTGCCCACCTATCTATATATATTCACAACACATTAACCTTTTTATCTTTCCTTAATTCTTGAATTCACTCATTTTTTAAACTTTGAACGGAGGAAGCAGGGGCGGATCTCACTGTGTGCCTGATGGTGCACCGGCACCACCAAATTTTTTTATTTTTTTACAAAACGACGTCGTTTTTGCTTAGAAAAAAAAAGGATTAATAGATAATTCAGAACGCTGAAGAAGCGAGCGACCGCCGGTGAGCAGCTGGGCGACCGCCCGTAAAAGAATCTCAAAAAATCACAAGTTGATGTACGAGTGGGCGACTATCGAAAAAAAATGGACACCACCAATACCTTAGGTGTGTAGATCCGCCATTGAGGAGGGAGTAGTCTTTTTTGAACTTAACATAATTATACATTAAACAAGGGGGTTTGTATACTCCATCCGTCCCGGACCTTGGTGCCTAGTTTGACTTTTCACGTAAATTAAGGAGATAGTATTATATTGAAAGTGTTGTGAATGTGAAAATAAAATAGGAGAGAGAATGAGTGGAGGGAATAGTAAATTATAATGGTGTTGTGAGTATTAAAATAATGTAGGAGAGAGAATGAGTGGAGGGAATAGTAAAGATTCTTTTCCATTTTAGGAAATGTGCACATAGGTTTGGGACGTCTAAAATGGAAAATGTACACGTAGGTATGGGACGGAGGGAGTATATTATAACGAATTTATAATCTTTATCTTTCTCTTTACTTTGAGATGGAGGGTCTAAAACACTCATTTTTGGACAACACATTAGGTGCCACCTGGTGTGGGTGTTGTTCTTATCTATCACTTTTAATGTTTACCAAATTTATGTCACTTCTTCTAGGTCATATAGACTAAATTTTAATTATCAATTCAGTTTGAATTATTCTCAGTTTTTTAAGTTTACCATAAAATACCAGTGATATTCCTAGTTTCTTCTTCATTAAACATAAACGTACAAAGAAAAGGGAAGTCTCTCCACAACTTCATGTTGGAAAAATGGGTGGTTTGAAGAAAATTAATGAATTAACTTTTAAAGGGTAATTTAGTCAAATTATTTAAGTGGTTTAGTGTTTGTGAAAGTAAAATATTTATTTGTTCAAAATGATTTTTGGATGAATTAAATATAAATTCTCAAAGGATTTGGCTCAATTTTTGATAATAAATTTTGATTTTGTAAATCAAAAATGGCTTTTAATTTTACTGAGGTGCTTGGCCGAGCAGAGTGTTAACTCGGGCCTCGGCCGAGCATAGCACGGCAGTAAGTCCAAAGTTTCTGAAAAGCCATGCTCGGCCGAGCATATCTGGGCAAAGCCTTGCTCGGCCGAGCAAGGTATAAGACTCGGCCGAGCAGTTCCTGAGCAGAAGTGTAACAGCCAAGTATTAAATGTGAAAAACTGAAACGAAAATCATTATGGCTAAGATTTTCGATTTAATGGTTGGTTAATTTCGTAATAATTTTGTTTATTACATAATTAACAATAAATTTTCAGTTTTAATCTTGATTTTTAGAAATCTTTAAATAGTTGTTTGTCAACAACATTTGAGAAGACTTGAAAAATCTTTGGCAAACACTTTGAGAGAAAAACCACAACAGAAACTAACTCTTACTCCTGCAATCCTCTTCCATTTCTCTTGTTGCATCTTGTTGCTTCTTCATTTGGCCTCCTAGCTTGCATTATAGAAGAAGAGGTGATCTAGTCCAAGCACGATTCAACTCGCCGGGAACTTTAGGTGCAAAGTGCGGCCCGCACGTTACATCTGGAGACAAGCAATCCAAGCAAACTCAAGCACACTCGGTGAGGGATCGAATATGTCTTAAGAAGACAGTGGTTTCATTGGGCTCGTGCAAATTCAACAACTTATTCTTTGTATTTTCAGTTTTTGTTAATTGTATTCTATTTAATTTTTCTGTAATTGTAACACCCTTGTAACACTTCAAGAGGCTTATTTCAATACAACAACAACATTATTCCATTATCGTAAAAGTTTCAATCTAAGGTGGGTAGGGGGTTGAGTGTACGCAGCCTTTTCCCTATATTAAATCACAAAGAGACTGTTTTCATATCAATCATGATAAAAATTGTGTCAAAAATTTTATGAACTAATTGTTATTTCGTAACAAAGAAATGTTGATAGTTTAATGAATCATTTTTTTTATTCTATCATAATTTCAAGTCAAAATTGATCACAAATTTAGCAGCTTTTATGACGTAGAAAATTGGCACTAATTAGTTTGAGTAACAGAGGGGGATATGACTAGAATCTTCCAACATGACAAGGTTAGTTGATCAGATTTATAAATTAAATTATAATCAAGTTTTTAAGCTTATCTTCCTCAGTTGCATCGAATCCTTTTTTAAGGGAAATAATTGGATTATCTATAATAAGTAATTGGACAACAGATTAGGTGCCACCTGGGGTAGTGTTGTACGTTACCAACTTAATATCTAACACTTTGATGTCACTTTAATTTGACATGCACTGCTACCGGATTTGATTTTGATGCCACTTTTATATACTACTCCGTCCCAATAATAAGTTCACCATTTTAGCCCCTGCACGTAAATTAGGGATGGAGAAAATAATGTGAGTGTAATAGTAAAATAGGAGAGAGAATGAGTGGAGGAAATAGTAAATTTGAAAAGTGTTGTGAGTGTAATAGTGAAGTAGGAGAGAGAATGAATGGAGGAAATAGTAAAAATTCTTTGCCAAAAAAGGAAAGATGAAGCTTTTAATGGGACGCCATTTTGAATAAAAAATGAAGTTATTAATGGGATGAAGGGAGTATATATATATATATATATATATACTTCCTCCGTTTCAGCCTAGTGTGAACCAAAATATTGGACACACCGATTAAGGAAAAGTAAGAGAGAGAAAAAGTGGAAAGAGAATGTTGTGAGTGTAAAAGTAAAATAGGAGAGAGAATGAGTTGAAGAAATAGTTAGGAGAGAGAATGTTGTGAGTGTAAAAGTAAAATAGGAGAGAGAATGAGTGGGGTAAATATTGAAGATTCCCTTCCATTTTGGACAGTTCACACTCGGTTGGGACGGACCAAAAGGGAAATAAGTGTACACTCAGCTGGGACGGAGGGAGTATATAAACTTCTCCGTCCCATGAATCCTTACCTACTTTATCATTTAGGGCGTCTCACTTATAAGTCACACTTCGTAAAAAAAAAACTTTTTAATACTTCTTTAGTCATGAAATCCACTTATCATATTCACAACAACTATCCACTTACTATTCTCTATCCCACTTTCTCTCTCCTACCCACTCACAACTCCTACTTTAATAATATTATTCTTTATTTTTCACGCGAAACAGTATGTGAGTAACCTTTTATGGGACGGAGAAAGTATATATATATATATGGATAAAATGTTAATATAGTATCCCAACTATAGGATTTGTTTGGTATTTATACCTAAACTAGTTTTCGTTACAATAAAAGTACCTAATCTGTTTTGGATTCTTGTTTAAGATATGTAGGGCTAACGACATCCATTTTTTCAGTTAAATTGACATGTACAATACATATGACCCATTTTTTAAAGGTAAAACAGAAAAATCATAGCAATTGAAACAACACAATTACTAAAGATTTTAAAATTAATAAAGTAAAAAGTGAACTAAAAAATTAAAGCATTTCACAAAACCCCAAATCGAGTATGAACCCTTCTCTCGTCCCCTCTCCGGTCAGAATCGCCGCCTGTACTGCCACCCCATACGCCACCGCCTCATCTGGATTTATGCTCTTGCAAAGCTCCTTTCCGTTGAAAAATCTTGCAAAAGTTGTTGTACTTTCGAAATTCGAGTAGAGCCGCCGAAAAGAACTACCTCATGAACTTGTGATTTATCAATTTTAGCATCAATCAAACACTTCTCCACCGGCTCCATACACTTTCTGAACAAATTCATACACATTTCTTCAAATCGAGCTCGGGTAATTGTAGCATAGAAATCAATACCTTCGTACAAAGAATCGACTTCAATGGTTGTTTGCGCCGATGAAGATAGAGTTCTCTTTGCCCTCTCGCATGCCGTCCTCGGCCGCCTCAAAGCCCGGGCATTCCCACTGATATCTTTCTTATGCTTCCTTCGAAATTTCGATATGAAACGATTCACCATTCTGTTATCAAAATCCTCGCCGCCGAGATGAGTATCATCGGCGGTGGTCTTCACTTCAAAAATGCCTTCCTCAATCGTTAACAGAGACAAATCAAAAGTGATGTGCATAAATAAAATATTATCCAAGTGTCAAGTCACCTACCGTAAAAATGGATGACCCATCACCAAAGTACCAATACACGTGGATAAGTCAGCTCTGAAGGTCAGACCACCATGTTGAAGTCAAGCGATCTGAAAAGATCAAATGAGCGGGTTGAAGGAGATAAAGCGAGATGATAACCTCGCCCTAGGCAAAATGTCAAGATGGTCAAAGGCCAAGGAAAAGGATGGGCGGGGTGAGCATGTTTGACGACATCAACGATCTTGCCCCACCTCCAAGTATCTCATCATGGATAAGCCAAGTCCGGCCAAGTAATCAATCCAGGCGAGATGGGTATTTCGCCTAAGAAAACTATACCTCCATTAAATGCTCTCTGGCAGATGTGACATTTTCTCTGACTCAAAGGACAACATTAAATGAAACATTAAATGTGGCCAGAAACAAATCATACTGTTGAGCCCCCAAAATCAAAGTTAAACCAATATATCCGGCTAAAAGTTGGTAGGAGATGATTAGGGGGTCAAATCAAGCTACCATATCTCCTATTTCTCATGATAACTCTATAATCTGTTCAACTTATCATGATCAGCGTATCGCCTTATCACTCTCCTTATCATGGAAAGTGATATAAATAGAAGAACTGTTTCACAAGTAAGGTATGCATCATTTTCTACTCTCAAGCCTTCTCTTTCTCCTGTTCAAGTTCATATAACCAGTTATTTTACTCTTACACCGGAGGGGATTTAGCCGGAGAAGTCCCCGACTTAGCTTACGATACTCGTTTTGCAGGCCTTCATTGGGAGAATCTTTCCATCTCATCCTACGTGGATGTTACATGGATGCGCACGTCAGACCTCGATTTTCTGGTAGCATCAGTTTGGTTCCATTGTCGGGAACGAGTTCTTCTCCACCCAGGCCTTTGTTATCTCAAAGCGACTTAGATCTGGAGAAGTGGAAGTTTTAATTGGAGTGTTTGGAGTAGTTTGCATGGAGCCAATTGGAACATCGAGGGGGAGAACCCTCAAGTCAGTCGTTGATATTTCTACTCCCCACAAGAACCTGGAAGATCCTCCGCAAAACTCCCGAGATACTTTCCATACGGGAACATCGAGAAGGAGACATTAAAGTCCTTCGGGCTCTAGGAGGGTTGAAGAAAGAACGGAAAAAGAAAAGGAGAGGGATGCCTTAGCAGCAGAAATGGCGGCTAGAATTCACCCAGGCCTTTGTTATCTCAAAGCGACTTAGATCTGGAGAAGTGGAAGTTTTAATTGGAGTGTTTGGAGTAGTTTGCATGGAGCCAATTGGAACATCGAGGGGGAGAACCCTCAAGTCAGTCGTTGATATTGTTGGGTTTACGGGTCCATGCGCAGCGGAATTAAGCATTAAAACATAAAACCCAAGAAGCCCTAGGATCCGTTCTATACAATTAATTTAAATTCCTATGAGATAGAATTAAACCAACCTTGAAACGCTTTTCGGTCTTGGGCTATCGAACGATTTTGATTATGTGATATCGAATCACAAACTTCGTTCTTCAACTTGCTTGAACTCTAGGCCTTGATCGATGAACGAGCGAAGACCCTCTTTCGGTATCCACACCTTTGAATGAATCCAAGAACAACTTCTTGATGATTGCTAGATCTAAACCTTGAAGAATATTGAGAGTATTTAATTATGAATTTTGCTTGAAAAATTTCGGCTAGCTTATTAGGTTTGACAGACTCTCTTATTTATACTACATTAGTATCCATATTAGAGTCCTAATCAAATTAGGAAACAAGTCAGTCAAACCGCCTTGAGACCCATTGTGTCGCACGACCACACGGGGCATATTGCCTCGATTTGTCGCACGACCACACACATGGTCAAGTAAGAGTTTCTCAATCATTCTTCCCTTGGTTATCAAATTCATTCTAATTGTGTGTGACCCAATAGGATTATATTATGCTGGCAATGAGCTCGATCATATCGAACCTCATAAGACATAAGCGGACTCTAGCAAGCCATTATGTCTACCCAAATAATATAACGTAAGAGTTCACGTTTCCATTGGTATACTTCCATTTCTCCCTTTGTCTCACGATGTTATATTGAACACAAGTCATGGTCCTCACAACTTGTTATTGTTCAATGCTTTCTCGATTCTTGAGTATAATGATAATTCCAATCATATTGGGGTACGGCCATACACTTTCATCATTATCACTCATCGAGGGGCCCAAAGCAAAACATCTCTCTTTCGAGGACAAATTCCATCTTGACTTATCATCCTTCCCATCATGAATCCGATCATGCCAAAGATAGCCTTTATGGATATCGTGTTAAGATATCGTTTGACTAAAATCAAACATGATTTTTCATCATATGTAAGGTCATGATAATCTCGGTCTAGGGACTAAATGAAGTAACCTTATGAGATTTACTTATGACACTTCGACCATGTCATAAATCTCATGCGGGTCATGTCCGAAATACTTGTTCTCTAACAAGTACTCATAATTTCAATGTGCATCTCTATGCATATAATCATCACATGATTATCCATTGACAATTATACTAATTATTCTCTTAATAATTAGGGACGCAGATTATTATTAACAAATATACAAAACATATAATAATCAAATGATAAACATCTCATATAATAATAAATAATGTCAACACATAAGTCTATGAATCATAGGCCTAGGGCATAACACCAACAGCCTCCCAGCTTGCACTAGGCCCAATCTACCATGTATCGAATACCCATGGACCTAACATGACCATCATGTTTAGCTTGCGGGAGAGCCTTAGTTAATGGGTCCGCCACGTTGTCATTAGTGTCTACTCGCATATCTTAACGTCTTCCCTTTCACATATCTCACGGATAATGTGGAAACGTCGAAGTATATGTTTGGATTTACGGTGTGACCTTGGTTCCTTTGCTTGTGCAATGGCACCATTGTTATCACAAGTAAAGTTCAATAGGGTCTCCGATGCTTGGAACGACTTCCAAATCACTAATGAACTTCTTGATACAAACCGCTTCCTTAGCCGCATCGGATGCCGCCATGTACTCGCTTCGGTTGTCAGAATCAGCGACGGTACTTTGCTTGGAACTTTTCCAACTCACAGCTTCCTCCATTAAGCGTAAACAAAAATCCAGATCGCGATCCGAAATCATCTTTGTCGGTTTGGAAGCTAGCATCTGTGTAGCCTTTGACTACAAGATCTTCTTCCATTCCTCCAAAGACCAAGTATACATCCTTAGTTCTTCGTAAGTACTTAAGGATATTCTTTGATCGCTATCCAATGTGGTTCAAAGCCGGGATCCGATTGGTACTTACTCGTCATACTTAAAGCACACGAGATATCGGGTCTAGTACATAACATAAAGCATACATGATAGACCCAATTGCCGAAGCATATGGAATACCATTCATTCTCTTTCGCTCATCATTAGTCTTAGGACTTTGATTCTTGCTAAGAGATATACCATGCAACATTGGCAAGTTTCCTCTTTTAGAATTTTCCATTTGGAATCTTCTAAGGACTTTGTCAATGTAAGTACTTTGACTTAAACCAATCATCCTCTTAGATCTATCTCTATAGATCTTGGATACCAAGGATATATGCGGTTTCTCGCTTTCATATCTTTCATTGAAAAACACTTTCCTAACCAAGACTTAACAAACAGAAGTAAGTGTAAACGTCATTTCCAATGAGTAAGATATCGTCGACATACAACACTAAAAATAGTGCTACGCTCCCACTCAATTTTCTTGTATACACAAGGTTCATCTTCGTTTTGATAAAGCCAAACTCCTTGATTGCTTCATCAAAACGTAGATTCCAACTTCCTAGAAGCTTGCTTCAATCCATAAATGGATTTCTCGCAACTTACACACCTTGTTAGAATTTTCTCGGATTGACAAAGCCTTCAAAGTTGTATCATGTATACATCCTCAAGTAACTTCCCATTAAGGAAAGCTGTTTTGACATCCATTTGCCATATCTCATAGTCATAATATGCGGCTATGGCAAGTAAAATTCTAATAGACTTAAGCATAGCTACAGGCGAAAAGGTTTCATCATAGTCTATGCCATGAATCTGCCTATATCCCTTAGCTACTAGCCTAGCCTTATAGGTGTGCACCTTCCCATCCATGTCGGTCTTCTTCTTGAAGACCCATTTGCACCCTATGGTTTTTACACCTTCGGGTGGATCAATCAAGTTCCAAACTTGATTATCACCCACGGATTGTAATTCGGATTTCATGGCCTCTTGCCATTTTTCCGAATCGTGAGCGGATATCGCTTCTTGATAGCAAGTGGGTTCATCGTTTTCGATTAACTCCACTTTATCACTTTCCGTAACGAGAAATCCATATCTCTCGGGTTCGGATCGTGACCTACCACTTCGGCGAAGAACTTTTTCATCTTGAACCGGTTCCACAACGGTTTGTGAACTTGGTTCAGCTTTCTACCATTGGTTCAATGTTGTTTTCGGGTTCTCGAATTTCTTCGAGATCTATTTTACTCCCACTCGGTTCCTTTGCGAAGAAACTCCTTTTCTAAGAAAGTACCATTTCGAGCAACAAACACTTTGTTCTCGTTTCGGTTGTAGAAATAGTATCCTTTGGGTTTCCTTAGGATATCCCACGAAAACACATTTATCGATTTAGGTGCTAGCTTGTCGGAAGTTAACTTCTTGACATATGCATCGCAACCCCAAATCTTCATGAAAGACAAACTAGGTTTTCTTCCATGCCACATCTCATATGGGGTCTTTTGAACCGATTTGGTAGGAACTCGTTTATAGTGAAAGCAATAGCTTTCTAGTGCATGTCCCCAAAAGGATAAAGGAAGCTCAACTTGACTCATCATAGAACGAACCATGTCCAACAAAGTTCTATTCCTCCTTTCGAGACACACCCATTCCATTGTGGTGTTCCGGTGGAGAGAGTTCTGAAACGATTCCACAACTCTTAAGATGACTGTCAAATTCTTGGCTCAAATATTCACCACCTCGATCGGATCAAAGTACCTTAATAGTTTTGCCAAGTTGATTTTGCACCTCATTTTGAAATATTCGAAATATCTCAAACGATTCACTTTTGTGTTTCATTAGGATAAACATATCCAAATCTACTATAATCATCGGTGAATGTTATGAAGTACCGAAATCCTCCCTAGCATCGCTACTCATAGGCCCACATACATCGGTATGTATGAGTCCTAGTAAGTCGCCCGCCCTTTCACCGGTTTTGGTAAATGGGTCCTTGGTCATCTTGCCAAGTAAACAAGACTCGCATGTCTCATATGATTCATAATCATGTGAGTCCAAAAATCCATCTTTTGTGGAGTTTAGAAATGCGTTTCTCGTTTATATGGCCAAGACGACAATGCCATAGGTAAGTGTGGTTTACATCATTGGGTTTATATTTCTTGTTAATGTTATAGATATCATTATCTTGATTTTCAACATCAAGAATATAAAGGCCATTGAATGAAACAAAGAAAGATAATAATGCATATCACTCTTGTAAATAGAAAATTTCTTATCACGTATAAGAAAATTAAAACCTTCATCATCCAAAGCCGAAATCGAAATAATATTCCTACTTAAAGCCGGAACGTAATAACAATTGTTCAAAACAAGTATTAGTCCACTAGGTAAAGTAACTTCATAAGTTCCTACGGCTAATGCAAAGAACTCTTGCTCCATTCCCCACACGTAGGTCCACTTTGCCTTCCTTAAGCATCCTTCGGTTCTTTAGACCCTGCACATTTAGACAAATGTGAGTTCCACATCCGGTATCCAATACCCAAGAACTAGAAGTAGATAGGAATATATCTATAACAAAGATACCTGAAGTTGAAGCAACTCCTTTGCCCTTCTTCAAGCTTCCTTGTATTTTGCGCAGTTTCTCCTCCAATGTCCAATCTCATTGCAATGGAAGCAGACTGCGTCCTCTTGGGACTTAGGCTTAGCCTCTTTAGGCTTGGAAGCCTCTTTGGGCTTGGCAACTTTTGCCTTAGGATTAGAAACCTTTGCCTTTCCTTTAACCTTGAAACCCTTCCCCTTGTTAACCATTAGCACTTGGTCGGTTTTCTTCTCGACAATATTGGTTTCCGCAGTGTTCAACATTTGAACTAACTCGGAAAGGTTTCTATTCATTCCACCCATGTTATAGTGCATTATGAAATGACTAAAACTTTTAGGTAATGAATTCAATATTATGTCGGTAGCCAACTCTTGGCTAATTGGAAAACCGAGCCTTTCAAGATGCTCAATGTGGCCCTTCAACTTGAGAGCATGGGGACCAACAGCTTGTCCTTCACTCATCTTGCATGAGGTCAAGGCTGCAACCGTGTTGTACCTTTCTTGCCTAGCTTGAACTTGGAACATTTCCATCGCCGATTGTTTAAGTCGATCGTCCCCAAGTGCTCAAGATCCTTTTGAAGGTTCTTGCACATGGCGGAGAGCATAAGGCAACCAACATCTGTGGAGTCATGCTTGTGCTTCAGATATTGTTCCCTTACTGCCCTAGCAGCATTGGCAGCAGGTTCAGGTGGAATAGGTTCCTCGAGAACGTACAGTTTTTCCTCTTGCCTTAGAACAATTCTAAGGCTACGGATCCAATCCATATAGTTTGTACCATTCTCTTCCAACTTCTCCTTCTCAAGGAGAGATCGCAGTGACAGGTGATTATTGTTTGATGCCATTTATTCTACAAAAAGATATACATTAAATATGAACACATATAAGTAAACATATTATATGAAAAGTATAATGCATTTATTTAAAATGCTCCCACTAAATTATACACCTTCAAATGCAAGTAAGCATAATATACATTTAATGGGCTAAGATCCAACTTTAATTCAATTTCAAGTTTGCTATGGCAAACCGCTCAAAATTAAATTAATTAGGTAGAAAATATCAATCATATCACATATATGACTCTTAGATCTTTTATGAGATTAATTCAAGACATCATATGTCTAGGCATATTTTTAATCTCATCTTATGCCTTGGGTCCAAAACCATTTTGATAACCCAATTAAGTTCATTCATTTTAAACTTATAGGAACCACCATTTCCTCATCTTGCTCGCATTCGAATAGAATCAAAGCACCTTGCTATGGCAAGCCTACCCAAAACTATCCGAATGGTCTCAAGTGTTTAATCATGAATTGGCATAAAGAACTTAAAAGTTAAATGAAGGTTCTTTAAAGGTAGATTATAAGCATGTCAGAAGATAGTCAAAATCATGCACTGTAAGTTCCCAGGAAGATAGGTGAGCCACAAGGACTTCTTAAGTACCAACTCTTCCTTAGACATAACTCTCCTAGACATGCATAATTAGAAATCAACTCTGATTAGGCAACATAATCCCCACCTTTTTCTAAACAATCAGTTTCCTTTTAAATTTCGCGTATTTATGACTTGTTTCCATAAACAATCATAAGATCCAAATTTTACAATGTCTAAATCTAAACATATTAGGAAACTAAATATCATGTTTCAACTAAACATCTAATTAAAAATTCTTAGCATGTAAGAACAAATAAAACATGCAACGCAATAATTATTAAAATCATATTTTAATCAATTAATCATGCATATTAAATAAAACATCTTATAAACTCAATTTTATAACATCCAGATTTTCATATGAACATGTCAGATTGTAAACACAATCACAAAATAGCAGAAAAATTTGAACAAACTGATTCTGCCCAGTTTTGGCTTATTATGTCGCGTGACAACATCAACCAGAGGCTTGATATGTCGCGCGACCTAACAAAGCGATAACTGAGAATTCCACATGGCTCATCATGTCGCGCGACCTAACCAAACAGACACAGGATTTCCAGATTCGAACCAATTCAGATCGCAACCAATTAAATCACATAAAACAACCTTTTACAGATTTAATTCAGCATAATTCGAAAACGATTTTCACATTGTTTCACATAAACAATTAAAAATTCTATCGCATACAAAACATGCAATAAGCATATAAACAATTTATATCTTAAATCTAGCATGTTAATTCAAACTTAATCATACGAACGGGGCTCTGATACCACTGTTGGGTTTTACGGGTCCATGCGCAGCGGAATTAAGCATTAAAACATAAAACCCAAGAAGCCCTAGGATCCGTTCTATACAATTAATTTAAATTCCTATGAGATAGAATTATACCAACCTTGAACGCTTTCCGTTCTTGAGCTATCGAACAATTTGATTGTGTGATATCGAATCACAAACTTCGTTCTTCAACTTGCTTGAACTCTAGGCCTTGATCGATGAACGAGCGAAGACCCTCTTTCGGTATCCACACCTTTGAATGAATTCAAGAACAACTTCTTGATGATTGCTAGATCTAAACCTTGAAGAATATTGAGAGTATTTGATTATGAATTTTGCTTGAAAATTTCGGCTAGAGCATTAGGTCCGATGCACCTCCCATATTTATACTACAATAGTATGAATACGTCTCCTAATCGTATTAGGAGAACAGTCGTCAAACCGCGTATGGGCTTGATATGTCGCGCGGTATATTAAGCCAATGGCTTAGTATGTCGCGTGACATATGTAGCCGCTGAGACTCTCAATCATTCTTCCTCCGGTTTAACCAATTCATTCTAGTTGTGTGTGACCCAATAGGATTACATTATGTTGGCAATGAGTTTGATCATATCGAACCTCATAAGACATAAGCGGACTCTAGCAAGCCATTATGTCTACCCAAATAATGTAACGTAAGAGTTCACATTTCTAATGGTGTACTTCCATTTCTCCCTTTGTCTCACGATGTTATATTGAACACAAGTCATGGTCCTTGTCAACTTGTCTTTGTTCAATGCTTTCTCGATTCTTTGAGTATAATGATAATTCCAATCATATTGGGGTACGGCCATACACTTTCATCATTATCACTCATCGAGGGGCCCAAGCAAAACATCTCTCTTTCGAGGGACAAATTCCATCTTGATTTATCATCCTTCCCATCATGAATCCGATCATGCCAAAGATAGCCTTTATAGATATCGTGTTAAGATATCGTTTGACTAAAAATCAAACATGACTTTTCATCATATGTAAGGTCATGATAATCTCAGTCTAGGAACTAAATGAAGTAACCTTATGAGATTTACTTATGACACTTGACCATGTCATAAATCTCATGCGGGTCATGTCCAAATACTTGTTCTCTAACAAGTACTCATAATTTCAATGTTCATATAATCATCACATGATTATCCATTGACAATTATACTAATCATTCTTTCAATAATTAGGGACGGAGATTATTATAAATAAATATACAAAACATATAATAATCAAATGATAAACATCTCATATAATAATAAATAATGTCAACACATAAGTCTATGAATCATAGGCCTAGGGCATAACACCAACACTATGAACTACGACTGTGCTTGATTCCCGCCAGGGATACGTAGGAATCCTATCACAGGGTCCAGCCATCGACCTATACGGTCACCCAGGACGTCGCAACGTCCTCACCATCGACCTATGCGGTCACCCACAGGACACCACCACGTCCATTCACAAAGTTTCACTCAGAGGACCCTCTCCATCCTCGTGCACCACAAACACTAACCCCACACCCGAACTACGATTAGGCTTGATTCCCGCCAGGGATACGTAGGAATCCTATCACAGGGTCCAGCCAATTGACCTAAACGGTCACACAACAGGACACCGCCACGTCCTCCCATCGACCTACACGGTCACTTCCTCTCTCAGCACGCGATCCAGATTAGGACCCTTGTCTTATCAATGACCCCACTTCCTCCGTAAGTGACATCGTCGAGGGGCTTCTGTAAGTACCCCAATCTGGATCACCCTCTTCCAAGCACATGGAAAACACCGCAGACTCACAAACACAGTCTCAAAGAACTATGGCACTCAAAACCCTCAAAAAACCCTCAACCAAACCAAGGGATGAGCCTTTCTGGGATAAAAAGGGACAAAAGGACCTTTTGGGAATTTTCAGGAAATTGGAAAAGCATAAGTGGTCCGTACGGACCTCTTTGTTTTAATAATTACTGAATCCCCTTAAAGTCCATAATATTCCCTCAAATCCCGGAGAAAATGATTACCCTCATGCATGGTTGGTCCGTACGGACCTCTTTGCATGCTGAGGTGGTCCGTACGGACCTCTTTGCACAGGGAACATCATAATTCCAGAATATTCACCATCATCACATATTCCCTCAAATCGAGGAAAACCAAAAATCTGGATAACATGGGAGGTCCGTACGGACCTCTTTGCAGTTTTCTCCTACTATAAATAGAGGGCTCCCCCTCCCTCATTTTTGACACCTCCCTCTTCTCTCCTCTCCCCCCAGCCTTCAGGCTCCCCTCTAAGACCCTTCGGGGCAATCCCGGCCCCTTTCGGATCCTTCCGAGGCCTTCCGAGCCCCCTCGTGGTGCTCCGAAGCCTCCCCGAGCGCTCCCGCGATGCTCCCGCGCTGCCCCGAGGCACTCTCGAGGTACTCTGAGGCCCCTCGTGATACTCCGAGGCCTTGCCTGGTCTTTCCAAGGTGTCCCGGCTCTTTCCGAGTCAAACCGGCGATCCCAACGCATGCCGAAACTCTGCCCGAGTGACTCCTGCCATCCCAACGCACGCCGAAACTCTGCCCGAGTGACTCCTGCCATCCCAACGCACGCCAAACCTCTGCCCTAATGCAGCCTACAATCTCAACTCACGCCGAAACTCTGTCCGCAGACAACCAACCCCTCCCGAAGCAATCCCGGTCCGTGCCGGAACATCATTCCATCCTCAAACACTATTCCCCAGCGGAAGACAGACACGAACCAACATTGGTAAGGCTTCCTTCCATTACTATTTCAATATATTTCAATACATAGTGTACAATGTAGACATCCGACACAGCATGCATTTTTAAAAGCACACACACACACACAACATTTAAAGAATATTAGGGGTATCCGAAAGACTCGTTTTTACGAGGCGACTCGGGTGAGTTCTAAGATTCTAATATTCTCTTTCCGAGGAGTCATCTGACCTCCGAACTCAAAATCTCATCACACAAAAACAGTTTATTATTATTTTTAAACTGATGCCCTTTTTTCAATGTTTTGGGCTTAATAATAAAAACGGCGTGGCGACTCTACAAAGCAAAACACAGTGAGACACCTCCAACCATCGCTAAAGAAGAATAAAGCCAGATGCCGGGGCGCGAACGCGCTGTCTCTCAGATCCGGGCAAACATTCCCGAACAGTGACACACGAATGCGAGATGCACGGGCCTCCCGCGCTCTAGGAGCCGGATTCCCGGGTAATTTCAGCCCCCCACATGGACAGAAACCTCTTCTGCTCTATCTCACTATCACTGACACGGCAGTTGGGGCTATGTTGGCTCAGGAAAAGAAGGACGCTCGGGTAGAAAATGTCATCTACTTTGTCAATCGGAAGTTGCAAGGGAGTGAGCTCAATTTCTCAGCGTGTGAAAAGACTTGTGCAGGACTAGTCTGGGTAGTCGGTAAACTGAAGCACTACATGCAGGCCCACTCTGTGAACCTGGTCTCAAAAATGGACCCCATCAAGTATATCTTCGACAAACCTTCCCTTTCGATGCGCCTAGCAAAATGGTCATCTTTCCTAGCGGAGTATGACATCAACTATGTGACGAGAAAGGCAATCAAGGGTCAAGCACTGTCAGACCACCTGGCAAATTTCCCTAGCAATGAAGACCGAGGGCCTGAACCCCAGTTTCCAGATGAAGGGATCTTCGTTGTTGAGCCTGAGAACCGATGGCAGCTTTTCTTTGACGGAGCTGCTAACAAAAGGGGAAATGGCATAGGAATGCTGTTGGTAGATCCGAAAGATGAGCATACACCAATATCTATCAAGTTAAACTTTCCTGTCACAAACAATGCTGCAGAGTATGAAGCCTGTATAGCTGGCTTGGAGGCTGCCCTAGAAAGAAATGTTAAGGAACTCGAAGTCTACAGAGACTCAGCCCTAATCATCAACCAAGTCTCTAACAAATGGAAGACTGTGGATCCTAACCTCCAAAGGTATCATGCCTACATGGAAGAATTGACTGAGCAGTTCAGAGAAGTGACCTTCCACTACTTGCCAAGGGACAAGAACAGATTTGCAGATGCCTTAGCTACTCTAGCCTCATTGGTAGAGATCCCCGAGGGAAAGGCAATAAAACCATTCAGAGTGGGTAGAAGGGAAGCCCTGGCTTTCTGTTGCGAGATAGAGTTGGGACCTGAGCCTGTCAAGGAACCTTGGTACATTCAAATATACCAGTTCCTCAGAGATGGGGAGTCAACTTTTAGAGATGAAGAAGGTAGACCGAGGGAAGGCATCAAAGCCAAAAGCTTGCAAGCCTTGAAGCGGCTGGCCTCTCACTATGTCATCCTAGGGGACGATCTGTACAAGAAACGGTACCAAAGACCACTCCTCCTGTGTGTCACCAAAGAAAAGGCAAGAGAGCTAATGAGCGAAGTCCATAATGGTCCCTGTGGTCCTCATATGAATGCCAGATCATTAATGTAAGTGATCCTCAGAATGGGTTACTATTGGATTTCCATGGAAACAGACTGTGTTCAGCAGTCCAAGAGTGCGACAAATGCCAACGGTTTGCCAACCTCAATCATCTTCCGCCTCACGACCTATACTGCATGACGACTCCTTGGCCGTTTACAACTTGGGGTATTGACGTAATAGGGAAGATAGCCCCGGCTGGAAGCAATGGGCATGAATTTGTGTTAGAGGCAGTGGACTACTTCACGAAATGGGTAGAAGCAAAGTCCTATAAGGTCCTCACTTCCAAGAAAGTGGCCCAGTTTGTCAAAGAAAACATCATGTGCAGATATGGGTGCCAAATGAGATCATCTCCGATAACGGGACACACTTTGAAGGGGACTGCGATAGACTGCTGTCAGAGTTCAGAGTCACTCGCCACAAATCATCCCCGTACAGGCCTCAGACCAATGGAGCAGTAGAAGCTGCCAATAAGACACTCAAAAGAATCATCCGAAAAATGGCCACCCGGGTCGTGACTGGCCCGAAAAGTTGCATCTGGCACTCTGGGGCTACAGAACATCTGTTAGAACAGCCACGGGAGAAACCCCTTTCGCCCTGACCTACGGAATGGAAGCAGCACTGCCAGTAGAGTTGGAAATCCCGTCACTAAGGGTCCTCCTAGAAAACGGGGTCAATAAAGTCGAATGGTTGCGCAGCCGACATGATGAACTGGCCCTACTTGATGAAAGGAGACTAAAGGCCATGGAACATACCCGAGCCTACCATAGGCGAATGGCCAGGGCATTCAACAAAAAGTTCAAGACCAGAGACATCAAAGAAGGTGATTTGGTTCTAAAAGTAAAGCCCCCTACCAGAGACAACCCTCTAGGAAAGTGGGAACCTGTTTGGATCGGCCTGTACGTAGTGCAGAAAATACTATCGGGAGGAGCAATGAAGCTCGCAGACCTGGATGGCAATCCCTTTGTTGAGCCGGCCACTGAGTCAAGATCAGGTCAAGAGTTCGGCATGACCTCTCTTTACCTTGCTTGCGCAAGGGATCTGTGACGTTAGGCGTTGGCTGGGTCATATTGTCATGGCTGACGTATCAAAGGCATGATGACATGGTGTCATGTGAGCATGGATGTATATCCGGGACGGAACATCGTCTGGGTGTAGCTTCGGAAATCAAGATCAGGTCGAGATTTTAGCATGACCTTTCATCGCTTTGCTTGTGCAAGGGATCTTGAGTTCCGAGCCTTGACTCAGAAAATGGCCGGCATGGTATATGTATCCAGGCTGTATGACACGGACTGGGTAAAAATCAACCGAGTCTGGACAGAGTGTGACTCAAGACTCAAACGTGCAGGGTTGACGCTTGGCTAGGATGGGATGTTTGGAATGATCCCGTGCGCATCCGAGAGGTCTAGGAAGACCAAACGGACTGCAACTGAGACCACTTCAGGTTAAGGGTTGTAGTGTGCAGTGTATCCGAGGCAGCAGTGCGCATAGCGTGCAGTGTAACCGAGGCAGCAGTGCGCGTAGCGTGCGGTGTAACCGAGGCAGCAGTGCAAGTAGTGTGCGGTTTCTAAAATTCTTTTTCTGAGTAAAACAGAAGTTTTTTCGAAGAATTTTAAATGTATGCACAGATGTATATTGATGCATTTTTTTTATTTTTATTTTTTTTGTAAAATAAAAACGAAGCACGTGCACACACACACACAATGCTTAAAGAAAGGGGTAAAATGAAAGTTTGACCCTCATCATCGTTTTAAAAATCTTTTGTTTTGTTTAAAAAGATTTTAAAACAAAAAATCCCCAGCGGAGTCGCCAACTGAAATTACCTGGGAATCCAGCTCCTAGAGCGCGGGAGGCCCCGTGCATCTCGCATTCGTGTGTCGCTGTTCGGGAATGTTTGCCCGGATCCGAGAGGCAGCGCGTTCGCGCCCCGACATCTGGCTTTATTTCGCTTTAGCGATGGTTGGAGGTGTCTCACTGTGTTTTGCTTTGTAGAGTCGCCACGCCGTTTTTATTATTAAGCCCAAAACATTGAAAAAAGGGCATCAGTTTAAAAATAATAATAAACTGTTTTTGTGTGATGAGATTTTGAGTTCGGAGGTCAGATGACTCCTCGGGAAGAGAATATTAGAATCTTAGAGCTCACCCGAGTCGCCTCGTAAAAACGAGTATTTCAGATACCCCTAATATTCTTTAAATGTTGTGTGTGTGTGTTTGTGTGCTTTTAAAAATGCATGCTGTGTCGGATGTCTACATTGTACACTATGTATTGAAATGTATTGAAATAGTAATGGAAGGAATCCTTACCAATGTTGGTTCGTGTCTGTCTTCCGCTGGGGAATAGTGTTTGAGGATGGAATGATGTTCCGGCACGGACCGGGATTGCTTCGGGAGGGGCCGGTTGTCTGCGGACAGAGTTTCGGCGTGAGTTGAGATTGTAGGCTGCATTAGGGCAGAGGTTCGGCGTGCGTTGGGATGGCAGGAGTCACTCGGGTAGAGTTTCGGCGTGCGTTGGGATGGCAGGAGTCACTCGGGCAGAGTTTCGGCGTGCGTTGGGATCGCCGGTTTGACTCGGAAAGAGCCGGGACACCTTGGAAAGACCAGGCAAGGCCTCGGAGTACCACGAGGGGCCTCAGAGTACCTCGAGAGTGCCTCGGGGCAGTGCGGGAGCGTCGCGGGAGCGCTCGGGGAGGCTTCGGAGCACCACGAGGGGGCTCGAAAGGCCTCGGAAGGATCCGAAAGGGGCCGGGATTGCCCCGAAGGGTCTTAGAGGGGAGCCTGAAGGCTGGGGGGATAGGAGAGAAGAGGGAGGTGTCAAAAATGAGGGAGGGGGAGCCCTCTATATATAGTAGGAGAAAACTGCAAAGAGGTCCATACGGACCTCCCATGTTATCTAGATTTTTGGTTTTCCTCGATTTGAGAGAATATGTGATGATGGTGAATATTCTGGAATTATGATGTCCCCTGTGCAAAGAGGTCCGTACGGACCACCTCAGCATACAAAGAGGTCCGTACGGACCAACCATGCATGAGGGTAATCATTTTCTCCGGGATTTGATGGAATATTGTGGACTTTAAGGGGATTCAGTAATTATTAAAACAAAGAGGTCCGTACAGACCACTTATGCTTTTCCAATTTCCTGAAAATTCCCAAAAGGTCCTTTTGTCCCTTTTTATCCCAGAAAGGCTCATCCCTTGGTTTGGTTGAGGGTTTTTTGAGGGTTTTGAGTGCCATAGTTCTTCGAGACTGTGTTTGTGAGTCTGCGGTGTTTCCCATGTGCTTGGAAGAGGGTGATCCAGATTGGGGTACTTACAGGGGCATAGTTGTAAGTACCCCAATCTGGATCACTCTCTTCCAAACGCACGAGAAACACCGCAGACTCACACAAACGCAGTCTCGAACACCCGTAGCCCTCAAAAACCCAAAAAACCACCAACCAAACCAAGGGGGGCCTTTCTGGGACAAAAAAGCACAAAAGGACTTTTTAGGAATTTTGGAAAATTTGGAAAAGCATAGAAGGTCAGTACGGACCTCTTTGCATCCAGACATAATTATTACGAAATCCTCTTAAAGTCCACATTATTCCCTCAAATCTGGGAAAACTAAATTTTTGGTTTTCATGGAAGGTCCGTACGGACCTTCTTGCAATTTTTCCCCTACTAAAAATAGAGGGCTCCCCCTCCCTCATTTCAGACACATCCCTCTTCTCCTCTCTCCCCTAGCCTTCAGGCTGCCCTTCTAAGACCCCTCGGGGCACTCCCGGTCCCTTTCAGTTCCTTTCGGGGCCTTCCGAGCTCCCTCGCGGTGTTCTGAAGCCCTGCCGAGCACTACCGAGCGCTCCCGAGACGCTCCCGCGCTGCCCCGAGGCACTCTCGAGGTATTTTGAGGCCCCTCGTGGTACTCCGAAGCCTTGTCTGGTCTATTCAGTGGCGTCCCGGCCCTTTCCGAGCTAAACCGACGATCCTGACGCACGCCGAAACTCTGCCCGAACGCAACCGACAATCCCAACGCACGACAAACCTCTGTCCGAATTCAGTCAACGATCCCTGCGATCCCAACTGAAATTGCCCGGATCCGAGAGGCAGCACGATCGAGCCCCGACATCTGGCGTTTTCGCATTTGCGTTCGCGTTTTCCGTCTGCGTTCATGTTCGCATTGGAAAGTGTCTTGCTGTGTTTTGCTTGTAGAGTCGCCACGCCATTTTGATTAAGCCCAAAACATTGAGAAAAGGCATCAGTTTAAAAATAAACTGTTTTTGTGTGATGAGATTTTGAGTTCGGAGGCCAGGTTACTCCTCGGGAAGAGAATATTAGAATATTAGAGCTCACCCGAGTCGCCTCATAAAAACGAGTCTTTCGATACCCCTTTTGTCTTTAAATGTTGTGTGTGTGTGTGTGTGTATGTGCTTTTTAAAAAATGCATGCTGTGTCGGATGTCTACATTGTGCACTGCTTATTGAAATGTATTGAAATAGTAATGGAAGGAAGCCTTACCAATGTTGGTTCGTGTCTGTCTTCCACTGGGGAATAGTGTTTGAGGATGGAATAGTGTTCCGGGACGGACCGGGATTACTTCGGGATGTGCCGGTTGTTTGCGGATAGAGCTTTGGCGTGCCTCGGGATGGTCAAGTGTGCACTCGGGCAGAGTTTTGGCATGTGTTGGGATCGCAGGGATCGTCGGTTGGATTCGGGCAGAAGTTCGACGTGCGTCGGGATCATCGGTTGCGTTCGAGCAGAGTTCAGGCGTACGTCCGAATTGCCGGTTTGACTCGGAAAGAGCCGGGGCACCTCAGGAAAGACCAGGCAAGGCCTCGGAGTACCACGAGGGGCCTCAGAGTACCTCAAGAGTGCCTCGGGGCAGCGCGGAAGCGTCTCGGAAGCGCTCGGAGAGGCTTCGGAGCACCACAAGGGAGCTCGGAAGGCCTCGAAAGGATCCGAAAGGGGCCGGGAGTGCCTCGGAAGGACTTAGAGGGGAAGACAGAAGGCCTAGGGAGAGAGTAGAAGAGGGAGGTGTCTCAAATGAAGGAGGGGGAGCCCTCTATTTATAGTAAAAATTTTCGTGCAAGAAGGTTCGTACGGACCTAGGTGCAAAACTAAAGTTTTAGTTTTCCCTGATTTGGGGGAATCTCTTGGACTTTAAGGGATTCTGTAATTATGAGATTAGGTAGCAAGAAGGTCCGTACGGACCTTATTGGCATGCAAAGAGGTCCGTATGGACTTCTATGCTTTTCCCAATTTCTACATAATTCCCACAAGGTCCTTCTATGTTTGTTTGTCCCAGAAAGGCCCCCCTTGGTTTGGTTGGTGGTTTTTTGGACCTTTGAGGGTTTTTGAAGGGTTTTGAGGGTTTTGGGTGTTCGAGACTGCGTTTGAGTGAGTCTGCGATGTTTCCCGGGTGCTCAGAAGAGGGTGATCCAGATTGGGGTACTTACAGAAGCCCCTCGACGATGTCACTTACGGAGGAAGTGGGGTCGTCGATAAGATAAGGGTGGTCCTGATCTGGATCGCGTGAGGACGTGGTGGTGTCCGAAGAGGTGTGACCATTTAGGTCAGTTGGCTGGACCATGTGGTAGGATTCCTACGTATCCCTGACGGGGAATCAAGCACATGGTCGTAGTCGGGTGTGCGGGGAAGTGGACGTGTCAGTGTCCTATGGGTGACCGCATAGGTCGGTTGTAAGGACATGGTGGTGCCTTGGGTGACCGTATAGGTCGGTGGTAAGGACGTGGTGGCGTCCTGGGTGATCGTATAGGTCAGTGGTAAGGACGTGGTGGCGTCCTGGATGACCGTATAGGTCGGTGGTAAGGATGTGGTGGCGTCCTGGGTGACCGTATAGGTCGGTTGTAAGGACGTGGTGGCTTCCTGGGTGACCGTATAGGTCGGTGGTAAGGACGTGGTGGCATTGTGGGTGACCGTATAGGTCGGTGGTAAGGACGTGGTGGCGTCCTGGGTGACCGTATAGGTCGATTGGCTGGACCCTGTGATAGGATTTCTACGTATCCCTGGCGGGAATCAAGCCTGATCGTAGTTCGCCGTTGTGAAATTATGCGTGTAGGTGGGCGTGGTGGTGCCCTGAAGTGTTGTGACCGCTGAGGTCGATTGTGAGGACGTGGTGGGGTGCTGAAATGGAAATTTTACGGTTTTCCGAACCGGGTAATTTAAAGCCTTTCGGGCTGGAGATAATGATTTGGGAGGTTTATACGGTCTTTCGGACCGAGTGGTTTAAAGCCTTCCGGGCTGCGGATAGAGATGTGGGAGGTTTATACGGTCTTCCGGATCGAGTGGTTTAAAGCCTTTCGGGCTGGAGATAGTGATTCGACTGATTTATGCAGTCTCTCGGACTGAGTAATTTAAAGCCTTTCGGGCTGGGGATATAGATGAGGGCATGCCCTGTGACTTGTGGTTGGTGTCATGCGTGAGGATGTGTCGTGTCCTCTGACTGTGTGAGGATGTGTCGTGTCCTCTGACCGCTTGAGGATGTGTAGTGTCCTCTGACTGTGAGAGGCGTGATTGCCTCGTGCTTTATCCGCTGGGGAAAGGTTGGACTTACGATGACTACCGATGTTTGTCTGCTGGGGACGCGTAGTCTCGTATGGGCCTTGTCCGCTGAGAAGGTGATTTCGGGCTTACTTTGATGGCCGGTGTTTGTTTCACCGTTTTGTGTTTTGGGGGCGTTTTGTGCCTTGAGATTTGTGTTTTGGAGGCGTTTGTGCCTTTTGATTTGTGTTTTGAAGGCGTTTATGCCTTTTGATTTGTGTTTTGAAGGCGTTTGTGCCTTTTGTATTTGTTTTACCGTTTAGTGGGCGAGGTCCGGGCTTACGATGACGACCTGTGTTTGTTTTGCCGTTTAGTGGGCGAAATCCGGGCTTACGATGACGGCCGGTATTTGTTTTGTTGGGTTAAGGACCAAACTGCATTGAATCTGCTGAAATAGGCCTTTGGACAGCCAGGGGCTAAGATTATAAGGGCAAAGAAGTAATTAAGCCCTAAAATGCAAAGAGGTCCGTACGGACCATCTGGGCTTGCAAAGAGGTCCGTACGGATCTCTGTGCAATTTTAAATTCCCAGAATTTGATCAGCTTCAGCAACGAGGCTCACACCCATTTTTCTTCTTCCAGTTCGTGAACAACCGAGAGAGAGGGAGAGAAAACCTCCATTTTGATCCAAATTCTCCAAGTAAATCCTCCGCATTTCGCTTGAATTGCTTGCCATGGCGGAAAGAGCAAGGAGAGGTCGTCGTCAACGGGGCCAAGAGGCGATTGAGCAAAGGGCGGACCTTCAAAGGAATTGCACTTCCTTTGTGCCTTCGTCGAGGAATCCGGATGTGTTATATCCGGATCCGGAGGTGCTCGAAAAATGCAGAAAGACTTGTCGGAAATCTTAGGTTGGCGAGATAGAGCCGTCGGAGAGGTAAGTAATCAATTTCGTCTTGATTCTTTGCTCGAATTATTGTATGCTAGAACTAGGTTTTAATTCTTCGCATATTTGGGGCTTTTTGTTATTGCCATGCTTTTTTGTGAAATTCGTGATGAATTGTTGAAATTGAGCATGTGAGAATTGTGGGTATGTGATTTTTGTGCAATTTGGTGGAGATTAGCTCTTATTTGTAAAAATAAAGTGCCTCTCCTTGAAATGCATGCTTTGGTGTTTTGTACCCTATGCTATTTCTATTGTATGTACATTGTGAAAAAAATTGCCGTGTAGGGACGGACTTTGTAAAAAGGTGTGACATGTGCCGTGTTTTGTGACGGGTTTTGTCTTGAAAATGCGTGCCGTGGGGACGGACTTTTTTGAAAATGTGTCATGTAGTGTGTGCCGTGTTTTTGGGATGGACTTTGTGGAGAGTTTATGTGCGATGTGTGTCGTGTTTTGTGACAGGTTATTTTTTGAAAATGTGTTGTGTAGGGCTTAATTCCTCTGTTGAGAAAATTTGTACAGTGTGTACCATGTTTTGTGACGGACTGCATGGGGAAAATTATGTGCAATGTGTGCCGTGTTTTGTGACGGGTCACATGTGAAAATTATGTGCTATGTGTGCCGTGTTTTGTGACGGGTTGTTTTTGCCTTGCCGTGTTGGGACGGACTTTTTTGCTTTGCCGTGTTGGGACGGACTTTTTGATGCTTTGCTTTGGTTTCCTTTTGGTATTTTGCATTAAGTACTGTGACTGACGTACCTTTGCTGTGTTTACCTGTAGGATGAGGGGCTTTTGTCTGGGAAAGACAAAAAGATGAAGTCCGGGGGTCGCTCGAGGCTGTGGTTGAGCTATGGCAGCAATTTCCTGACATCTCTAGGGAGGGCAGGCCGAGCCCTAAGAGGCTAGTTTTCACTTTCGGCTTGGGCGCGTTCGTGGAGAACCTGGCCGGGATTTCGAATACGAGGAAGAACAAGAGTATCTTCCTGGGCTTGTCCGAGTATTGGTGGGATACCACACACACCTTCCATTTGAGCTGGGGTGAGGTGACGGTGACTCCTACCGACTTTGCAGCTATTATCGGGCTTTCCTTCAAAGGAGGGCCAGTGAGGTGGAGGGACAGAATGTCCGATGGGGTGCTGGCTGAGCTGTTGGGCTTCACGCCTCTTCCTCGCAGGGGCCTGGGCATGCTGTATGGCGATGTAGAGATGCAGATTTCGGCCAACATCATGGCCTATCGCCGGGGTACCGGCTTGGTGATGGTGGAGCAGCTGGCGCGCTCCTTCTTGTGGTTTGCTCTCTCCGAGACTTTGTTCTCGAATCATGCTACCTCGGCTCCTTTTCCTCTACTGGAGAGTTTGGTGGATTTGGAGCGGGTTGGAGAGATAGCTTGGGGCGAGGCGGGCCTGGTCGAGCTTTATTTTTCTTTGGACCGGTTTAGCCGAGGCGTGGCCAGTTCTTTGGGCTGCTTTGATTTTGCTTTGGAGGTATGAGTTTATTGCTGTTTTTGATTTAGCAGTTTGTCATTTCTCCGTTTTCTTTTGCACTGAGCCCTTTTCTGCTTTTGTCGCAGGTGTGGTTTCAATCTTCCGGTGCTTTCCGTGGGATCGAGATGCTGAGGCCTTGGAGGCCTATCCTACTATGTTGGGCTGGGCCCGTCCATTGAGGAGGAGGAGGACGAATAGGGGGAAGCTCACTATCGCCTACGGGGATGTGCAGGAGCACCTGGAGAGGGATAGCCCGGCGGAGTTTGAGTTGTATCCCTGGGCTCGGTATGGAGATGACGAGCTTGAGGGTGGTCCTGTGGTGACGGCTCAGAGGAAGATGCTGCGGGGCCTGACCTGCGATGTCATGTATTTGGGGGAGAGGGTCTTCTGGCAGCATGGCCCGGGTGTGCCCCCTCTGGCTCCGAGGGATCCGCCCTTTGGGATGATGCATCCCCGTGACATGGATGTGATAGAGTACGAGAGGTACTTGGGCGGCGTGGATGCCGATGAGTTTATTTTGCATGAGGAGTATGGGTCCTTCGTCAGGAGGAAGCTGAGGACGCCACAGGTGTTGGAGAGAGAGAGGAGGGATGGTCCACCTCATCCCCCAGATGTTCCGGTGCCTGGGCCGGACTTTACATATGTACGGGGCGACTCGTCGAGGGGGAGGGTGTCGGTACCCGTGCCTGAGCTGGCTCCTGCTGCCTATCGGGTTGACCCGGATGCGCCGGTGAGTGTGCTTACTCTTTTCCATTTTGGCATCTTTTCTGTATTTTTCTCTTTTGCTGAGTATGACTGTATCTCCTTTTGCTGAGCGTTTCTTTGATTGTTTGCTTGTGCAGGTCTCGGGGAGATCGTTTGACACGTTGACCCGCCGTTACGTGGCGATGCGGTCTTTTGTGAAGAAGATGGCGAGGAAGCTGTCTTGCCAGTCTTCGCGACGTGTACCGGCGTATGAGCCGATGCCTTCGAGGCATTCTGTTGACGTTCCTCCGTCGAGAGCTGAGCCAGAGCCGCAGCAGGAGGGACCCTCTCGGGGGCGGCATAGCATGGATGCAGGGACGTCTTCGGGGGTCCAGCGACAGCCGATCTTCCACCAGTTCTTGTTGGCACAGAGGTCTCAATGAGAGGGTTCATCGGAGCCTTCCTTCTTTGATCCTTTTACCGGGCTCGATCCGGCGGATTACTTCGAGTACTTGCACGAGGGGGTTCAATATTCGGATGACGAGGGCGTGACCGGCGAGTTCAGCGACATGCCTGACTTCACGTTTGATGAGGTTGATGACGAGGAGTCGGAGTAGGGCTCATTTGCTTTCCCTCTTTCCATTTTTTTTGTTTAGCAACAGACATTTTGAGTACCTGTAATAAAACACTTGTATTTGCACAGCAAAGTATTTTATTTTAAGATGTAATGTCGTATTTTTGTGATTCCCGGGGTTTGTCCTAGGAATTGTTGCTAATTTATTATTTGTACATGCCACGTGAGCTGGGAGTGCGTTTGTGGGTAGTGTATGTTTGCCGAGAATGGCTTTGGCTAGAATTTGGACAGTCTGGAGCAAGGTCCAGCTGGGAACAGTGGCTATTATGCTTGTTTCTTTGAAAATGTGGGACCATGATGCAAGAAGGTCCGTACGGACCATTTAGGCATGCAAAGAGGTCCGTACGGATCTCTTCTGCTTTTGGGGAGAGGATAAGCTTTTTCAGGATGTCTGAACTTCCCCCATTTCCCATTTGCAGTCATTTCGAGCTTTCTTCCCCACTTTCTCTAGGAACCTCCATTTTTGCCATGGATTCTTCGTATGTTCCATGAGTTTTGCCGAGGCTTTCGAAGGAGAGGCAAGCATACTTCCTTGAGCGGCTGAAAATGTGGATGCGACACCGTATGAGGCATCAGAGGCGGGCTTTCGAGGTGAGGTTTCGACTCTGCTCGGTTTGGTCCCTTAAGGAGTTGGTTCCTGATTGGGAATTGTTGCGGGCTGCCGCGAGGTTCCGGGACGTTAGGAGGCATATGTATAGCTTCTCCTACAATGAAGTGATGCCCACTTTTGAGGATTTTCGAGCTTTGATAGGAGGACCGGAGGTGGAGGCCATCTCGCTTCCTTTGATCGGCGGTGCTGCCGTGAGCGTGAAGCTTGCATGCTTTCTTCGGGCTTCGTTGGAAGAAGTGCAAGGTATGACCTTTGATTCGGGTCATATTGACATTTCTGCGCTGCCGGAGCGGTTTATGAGTGATGACGAGAGTGATGTCTCGTGGGATGCATTTGCCTTGTGCGTGATAGCGACGCTTTTCATGGTCAGCTCCCTTGGGGTTTGCGATGGCGCTTTGCTGGATGTGGTTGGGCATTGCAGAGCCGGAGAGGATATTGTTCCGTTGGTGCTGGGGGAGACCCTTCACGGCATTGATCGTCTGGCGACTGGAGATAGGTTCATGAGAGGGGGAAGCCCCGCTTTGCTCACTTTGTGGCTGCGAGAGAGACTTCAGGCTATGCCCGAGGCTCCGACGTCGTTTAGCCCGTGGACATTTGCTCAGCGTCTTCTTGTATTGGATATGGATCAGTCCGCCTGGGAGAGATGGATGGCACAACTTGGTACGCATCAGATCCCGGCCCGGTGGGTTCCGTCTTGGGGATTGAGACTAGGAGGGCTTTTCAGGAAGGGTCCAATGTTGTCAGAGTTCCAGGTTTGTCTTGGTCCTCCTTCTACATTCCGTCACTTGTTTCCCGGCAGTTCGGGATGAGGCAGGAGCCTTTGTTGGGCTGGGATGACCTTGCCACTGCGGTGGTGGCTCCTCTTTGTATGGCAGCTCCGGGTGCTTTTTCGTATTTTCTGAGGGTATGGAAGTATTCCGCTTTCCCTCCTGTGGTGCTCCTTCGACTTCGGGAGAGCGTTGTATTGACTAACGTGTACCTGGATTGGTACGAGCAGCGTGTTGGGCAGTCCCAGGTGATTTTGGGGAGCAGGCGTGAAGCGATGCAGGGCACGATTGCCGTCTCAGCTATTGCCTTAGGAGTGCCGAAGCCTGGTCTAGGATGTTACGGGAGACACTTTGTTTGACTACGAGACCAGAGTTGACCGACTGACGGAGAGAGGTCCTATTTTGCAGACTCGCAGGGAGGAGGTCCGAGCCGAAGCACGGGCGAATGAAGCCCTACGAGCTACTGGATTGTTTGACTCTACGGGGAGGACACCTAATCTCGGGCGAGAGATGCGAGAGCGCTCGCGTGGAGCGAAAGAAGACTCGCGGGGACGAGGGAAGAAAGGAAAGAATGGCGAGGGGACAAGCGCAGATGGAGCGGAATGTCCTCCTAGGTATCCATTCATTGCATTACAAACACATTATTTGTTAAATGTATTAAGCTGTCTTTTAGCATGTTGTGAACTTGAGAGTAGACCGTGCTTGAACTCATCAAGAAATGTTGTAATCGTTAGTGATTTGTAATTTACTTTTAAAGCTTTGTCGAGACGCAAGATCTCTTGTTCGCTTTTTTTTTTGTTTTGTGAGCCTTGATGGCGTCTATCTTTGGACTTTTCTGTTGCATTTGCGGACTGAAGCAGCCTGGGCCTTGACGGCAATCCCCTTTCGCCTGGGTTTTGTATTTGTATGGGAGGTTGGATGATCCCATGACAAGTCATTTTGACGGTCTCTTCCGTGGCTTCCTTGCCTCTTGTTTGTTGGCGTCGGGCTCTTGACCTCATTTGTAGCTTCTGCTTGAGCTTATTATTTTTTTTGAAGCGCGTGAGGGCGAAGACAAGCCCCTGGCTTGGAAGTTGACATGGGTCAGTCGTTTGACGTTGAGTGACCCTCGGATGTCCTTTGATGTTGCCGCCGTCGTTTGACTTGGTCAAGGTGATGTTGGGGGCATGCTCTTGGAAAGTGTGTAGTTTGATGGAGGTCTTGATTGACATTCAAACTTTTGACTTTTTTTGTGTGTTTTTAGACCGGACCAATTAAGGTTGCCTACGTTCCCCCGGACTAGAGGGCTCAGGTCTGCGTAGTTCGACACTACATGGAGTGCCAAGAGATGCACAGTTGTTCTTCTTTAGGCGAAGTATCTGCGGAGTTTGCTTTCGTTGACTGGATTCATGAAGGGATTGCCGTCTAGGTCTGTTAACTTCATGGCACCTCCTGAGAAGATATTTTGAACCACGAAAGGGCCAATCCATGTTGGTTCCCATTTTCCCAATGGGTTGGTTCGAGTGGGAGGCTTTTCTTTGAGTACCAGATTGCCTTCCCTGATGTCTCGGGATTTGACCTTCTTGTCGAAAGCTCTAGCCAATCTGCTTTGGTAGGCTCAGAAGTGTTCCATGGCCTTTAGTCGTCGCTCGTCTAGCAGAGCCAGTTCGTCGTGTCGGCTTCGGAGCCATTCGACTTCGTTGATTTCGTTTTCCAGCAACACTCGGAGTGAGGGAATTTCTAGTTCAATGGGAAGGACTGCTTCCATCCCGTATGTCAGGGCGAATGGAGTTTCTCCCGTGGCTGTTCTAACTGATGTTCGATAGCCCCAAAGTGCAAGGTGCAGCTTCTCGGGCCAATCGCGTCCTCGGGTGGTCATTTTTCGGATGATCTGTTCGAGGGTCTTGTTTGCTGCTTCCACGGCGCCGTTCGTTTGTGGCCGGTAGGGAGAAGACTTGTGGCGTGTGATCTTGAATTCAGCCAGCAGTCTGTCGCATTCACCTTCAAAGTGGGAGCCGTTGTCTGATATGACCTCGTTCGGGATGCCGTATCGGCAGATGATGTTTTCCCTGAGGAAATGTGCCACTTTCTTGGAGGTGAGCACCTTGTAGGACTTGGCTTCGACCCATTTTGTGAAGTAGTCGATGGCTACCAAGATGAACTCGTGGCCGTTGCTACCTGGCGGGGCGATTTTCCTGATGACATCGATTCCCCACGTGGCGAAGGGCCAGGGCGTAGTCATGCAGTAGAGATCGTGAGGAGGTAGATGATTGAGGTTGGAGAATCGTTGACACTTGTCGCAGCTTCGAACAAAGTGGATGCAGTCTGCTTCCATGGAGATCCAGTAGTAGCTCATCAGAAGAATGATTTGCATCAGGGCTCTGGCGTTCATGTGGGGGCCGCAAGCCCCGTTGTGGACTTCGTTCATGAGCTCACTTGCTTTTTCCTGGCTGATGCAGCGTAGGAGTTGTAAGTGCTCCAATTTGAGCTTGTTAGAATTTTCGTTAGAAAATTAACGAAAGTTATAACATTCCTAACAATTTCTAACATTCCTAACATTTCTAACCAAGCAAGGGCAAAGTGGGCATTGTTATTTAAGGATAAACCAAGGAAAGGAATCAAAAAAGCAAAAGAAATAAGAAAAACCAAAAATAGAAATGGCTGGAACAAAAAACTGGCTGTTTAATTTGAATTTTCAAAAGATTATTCCTTGTGTCCAAAGCCTGAAGCAGCATTTAATGAACAGTGCACGCTGTCAACCCAATCCGCGCGGACATGTTTGCATTTTTCAGAGGGCTATAAATTGAGCCCTCCAGTCTCAAAAATAGGGGAGAAGAACACATTTCCTCAACTGCACTTTGGCGAAAATAGAGAGAAAACAGTGAGAATTCCATAGAATTGTCACCTTTTTCTCAACTATTCAACCAAAATCACACTCACTCAAACACTCTCATATTCAAGCCCTAAACACTCTTACATTCAAGCCTTCAAACACAAAACACAAAGAAGATAGGTATAACCTCCCTCTTCTTACCCTAAATCTCTCATCCATGCATGCATTTTCAAGCTACAAAATGTAGTTCATTCATCTTCTTGTCTTAGATCCAAGAAGATCACCATGGAAGTTCATCTCCATGGATGATATTCTACAAGGATCAACATTATTTTCAAAGTGTTCTTACTTTCTTGCAAAGAAAACACATTTTCAAAACCCTAAAAGTCATTTTCATACATCAAATCTCATTTTCAAAGGATAAAATTCCCCTTCCCAAGCAAATGAAGTGCTTAGTCCTAATGTACCCCAAGGATGATTTGATATAGTTGATTCACCACTAAAATGTCAAGTGATCACTAATCAAAAACTAGGGAAATGGGGACAAGCATGGATGCCAAACCCCCTTTAAAATCACATTTTCCTTCTTGAGAAGTTGCTGTCCAGTAGCAATTTTCTAAGACCCCAGTCCATGGTCTAAATTTTTGGACACAGATAAACTTGGAATTTGGTGTTGACTACAAAACACTTTTTGTAGCCAACATCCAGAGATTTCCAAACATATTTTTACTTTATTTTTTACGTGAGTAAAACTCCATTTTTAAAATTTTCATTTGAAGGTCAGATCACCAGTCTCTGGGAGTCCAGATCTCATATCTGAGATTTCCAGAAGGTTTTGGGTCCTCAAATCTTCTCCAAAATGGAAAATTCTTTCACAAAAATCTTATTTGAGGTGTCTGGGGAAACTTTCATTCTCTGAGTTTTCTTAGATTATGAAGTTTTGTAGCCCTTAAATCTATTTCAAATCAAGTGTCCACTGCCTTTTTCATTCTGGCAGAAGTGTTCTTCAACTTCCAAAAATCTTTTGAGTACCAAAACTCAACCTAAAAATCACACCAAAAATCATGGGATCTGTCCAAAGTCTAATAAAGAACTCTCAATTTTTACTTTTCTGAGTTTCAACTTATTTTGGCCAAAACACACACACACACACACAAATGATTTTCAGCTTGGAAGACTCGTTTTACGAGGCATTCCGGGTGCACACTAACGTCCTTCCCGGCATGTAACATGACCTCCGAACCCAAATCTCTAATCTCGGACATTTTTCAAAGTTTTGGCCCTTAAAACAAAAATGGCGTGGCGACTCCGGTCTTTTTCGATAGGTTTTTCAAAGAAACGAAGAATTTCAAAGTTAAACCATTTTTCGAAAAGAAAAATTTTGGCGGCGGCACATCATCACAGTGGCGACTCCGCTGGGGACAAATAAGCTTTTTCTAAAAAAAAAAAAAATGATATTTGGTATATTGGTGGAAACCATTAAACTTCCCGTTATCGCCTCCTAACACGAGTCGGGGATAAATTGTGGTTTAACAATCCCACGTACCGGTATCATCGTTTTCAAAAAAAAAAAAGAAAAGCTTTTGAGGGTCAAGCTTCCGTCCCGGCTTTAAAAATCATTTGTTGTGTGTGTTGATTTTTGCACATTTTCGTGTTGTTTTGGCTGCCTCGGAAAAAGTCAAAATTTTGACTGTCGGAATCATGTCCCTAACTGTCGGAATTCTCGTGCTTATGTGCTTATGTGCTCATTTCAAAAAAAAAAAATTCAAAAAAAAAGATTTTCAAAAAAAAAAAGAAAATTTTCAAAAAAAAATCATGCATCATATTTTTAAGACACATAAAAAAATTTCTATTTTACTCAGAAAAAGAAGATAGACTGCTTGCACACTACGCGCACGTGACCTTACACTGCACACTACGTCCCTAACCCGGGGAAATCCTTGTCGCGGCCCGTTTGGTCTTATTACGCCTCTCGGTGCAAGCACAGGACTACCCAAACATCTCATGGAGCCTCGTGTCGACCATGCACTTGTCCGTGACACACTTTGTCCGAGACCCGGTTGGTTTTTAGTTTGGTCTGTGTCATGCCCCTGTACGTGTATAGACCTTTCCTTTCAAGCCTTTGTCGGCATACCGACTCAATATCTTTCGGGGACCCTAATCGGTCGAAGTCATGCCGGTTTTCCGCCGCGAGCTTTGACCAAGATATTGACCGGCGCCTTGACTTCGGCTCGGCGGCACAAATTATACACTGACTCCCAGCATTGACACTGAGTCATCAACGATTAATGATTATTCCATGCCTAATTACGGCCTAATTGACGACAAGTCAAGATCAATCGTGGACATTTATCAGTCCAAATCATGCCGACTTTTCGTCGAGCCCTCGGACATGATCTTGACTTTGACGTCAACTTTGTCCGTAATTTGCATCGAATGCTCGTTAAGACTCGATTACCCGCCAGACTTTTAGGATCATTTTTCTTTCGATCGGTGGGACCCGCTTGCCCTATAGGACCCTCGCACGGGGCTTTCCACCCTGGGAGGTCGAAATACAGGTGGAATACGAGGGGCTTATAGACGTAGTGACGGGGCCCACTGATCCAGGATCCAGAACTAGTTTGCGAAAAAGAAGAGCAATCTTTTCCAACCGATTAGGCTTAATAAAACATGTTTTAAGTAAACGTGAACAAATAACTGCATGTTGCATGAGCCCAAAGCCCAAACACTTGCCCTCCTTCAATTCCCAGACATCTGAACCCTCGTACCTTTTTCCCCGCAGCTCCTCACAAAGGTTGGTTCCGGACACCGGGTCACCGTTTGATCAGTTGGGAAGAGTCAAGCGCGTCATCAGCTTCGCCGTTTGTTCCGACTCCGGGTTTCAGGATGTCTGCGTCATCCGGTAATGATGGGGACAACGTTGCTCCATCCTCCAAAAATCCCTCGCATGCACTCCGGTATTGGATCCGGTTGGTAGAACGAGATGAGACTTCGTCATGAGGCTCAAATTAACGACCTTCTGGGGGTTGTCGCAAGTCATAGTTTGACTATCAGTCTCAATTCCGATGGCACTTTTACCGCGAAGAAGGAAGAAGGTTCTCCTCCTCTTCTTAATCATCCCGGATACATCAAGATGCTACCCCAAGATTCCTATATCTCCACCGCCGGGACTCCTGCCCGTCGGCTTACAGGGCAACTGGCCCCCAAACAGCAGTCCAAAAGGCCACCATTCCAACAGCAGTCAGGGACGAAAGTGTTCGGCATACCGTCAGTTGTCCCCTCTCAAAGTGATGATCCCGCAAATATCAGCCTGGGCGACAAAGATCGAAAGCTTGATTGAAGAAATATGGTCGGCCATCAAAGCCACGGAGGAACGCCGGAACGGGCAGCAAGCTTTGGATTGAAGAGGCCACACGCCACTTCGGGACCTTAACAATCTCCCAGCGGCGGGGCTCCCACGAAGGACAAGCATATGCTGTTCCCTGGATCTTAATACCTCTCATTATCCGGCGGAGTCCGACCATTCGCTTCCGGATGAGGCCCAGCACGATCTCCCCGGACCAGTTCAACTTCAAAGTCACTCAAGAATGCTCAACTGAGGTCCCAAATCCACCACCAGTAGTAGAACACATTTGGTGGTATATGTGTATGTCCGGCGCCTTGAAAGGGACTATCGGGAATTTGGATACACGAGGACCGTCCTCCTAAAAAGAAGAAAATTTCCTCCCGGCGAAATTGAAAGAGAGGTTCGAGGCCGCGATACCGGTGTGGGTACGCTCGGGGAGCCATCAGGGGATTTGATTACTATGTACTCTACTCCAGCCAATCTTCCCCAAAGCAAACGGGGGTAGAAGAGCCGAAAAGCCTTGCCGGCGATAGAGTTGAGACCTTCGGACACTAGAATCGTAGACACAGGTAACTTCATTGCCAATCGAGAAATCTATCCAGCGGGATCGGCCAAAGTTCGGTTTGTCCGGCTCCCAGTGTACATCGACGAAGAAAGACCAACGCCGGTTTGGCGCTCCCACTCAATCAACATGTTGATCGGAGATGGCAACCGCCACAAAAGGCCTCGGTATAACCCGGGGCTTCGGCAAAGGTTCTACCTCGCAAGAAAAAGGCACGAAGTGGCGGCTTGATGACTCTCTCTCTCCAGAGACAAGCACCAAATCTATGATCCCCGCCTATATGGTAGCATGATCACCTTACTGCGACGAAGATTTGCCAAGAGATGTTTCCCAGCACAACGAAGCTTTGTACATCACCATTAAGCTCAACACCGTATCGCTCCCTGGAGTATTGGTGGATAATGGATCGGCCATTAATGTCCTTCCCCTTAGCATGATGCGGGCCCTGCGCATCAATGAAAGGCATATGATCCCATCTACCCGGATTATCAAGGCCTATGACGGCTCGTCTCGTCCCATCCTGGGGATAGTAACTCTGGAACTCTGGTACGAAACCCAAATGGTGCCAGCAAAATTCCATGTAATGGACATCCCATCCGAATTCACAGCTTTGTTGGGGCGCCCTTGGTTACACCACATGAAAGCCATAGCTTCCACCCTCCACCAATGCGTCAAATTCATTAACCGACAAGGGGACCTTGAAGTCATAAGGGGTGACAGTTTCCTCATAGGGAACAAAGCCGAGACCGTCACTAAGCATGCTCTTAGCCAGACACCGGGGCTACCTCCTCCGAATCGACCAAGGGACTATCGGGACAAGTCAAATCAGAATCCCTCAAAATCCGGTGATGCCAATTATGTCAACGCACTCAAGCGAGCAGACTCCGAAGAAGTTCGATTCATCAAATTCAATTGTCATTTCCAACATTTGGAGGCATACTGGAAGGAAACATTGAACACCGCCATGATATAGGCACACAAACCCCCGGTCCCTAATCACAGCTTTGTCACCATTCTTCGAACCCACTCTCTGACCCTGCCAAGCCAGGAAATCTTCATGATAAAGATCGACAAGCATCGTCATACTCAACTCGAATCTATGAACGTCGTGTGGGACGTCCTCCTTGCTGAACTGCCTGCTAAGCCTTTCCGCTCAAGTATGGGGCAGGAGATTTTTCCAGCAGCACCGAGGGACGGCATACGCCCTTACATACGGATTGAGCGGTCGGATTGTGACGAGATAGAATCCCCGGAAGTGAGGAAGATCCCTACATCCACATGCTCGGTTTTCAAGCGCTAGGACACAATTGATCTGGTTCGAGAGAAAGAGATGATAGCGATGGCGAGGAAGGAGAACGAGAACGAGACTGACCCCAGAGTCATGAGGCCTCACGGCGATGCCATTAAGGAATTGGGAAACTCTCTCGGGCCCGTCCGCGACCAAAGAAGAAATGATCACCAAACTTGGATTGGTCCCAGTCCCTTTGTGTCAACCTTTGTAAAGTCCTGAGTCTCTCATTGTTGAGTTTGAGTCTTAAGTCGTCCAGATGGCCTCACGCACGAAGACCACGAAATTGTAGCCAATCTTGTATTCCCTTTTATTCTCGATGAAATGACGAACCTTTACGAGTATCCCTTAATTGCCACTTTAACTAATGATGAATTAACTAATAATCTAAAAACGGTTAATAACGATTCACTAGATGAAGAAGCGAGACACATTAAATGAACAATATATCAAAGAAATCTTTAAGCGGGTTATCAGGAAAGAGGAAAATCGAGCCCAAGCTGCCGAAGAGATTTTGACGAGTGTGAATTTGGGAGCTGCGGAAGAGCCTAAAGAGACGCAGATTGGTAGTTTCTTCGAAGGGGCTGAAAGGGATGCCTAATTGAGTGCTAAAAGGAATTTGTGGATGTGTTCGCATGGTCCTATAAAGATATGCCAGGGCCTCGATCCTTCCATAGTTGAGCACCGAATACCGCTCGACCCGGAAGTCAAGCCGGTAAAGCGAAGCTAAGAAGAATTAAGCCCGAATGGTCCCTACAAGTGAAAGAGGAGATAGAAAAGATGCTCGGGCGGGGTTCATCGGGGTCATTGAATATCCTACATGGCTTTCCAACATAGTAACGGTAACCAAGGCTAATGGAAAGATCCGGTCTGCGTAGACTTGAGAGACTTGAACAAAGCCGGTCGAAAAGATGATTTCCCCACACGAACATCGACATTTTGGTAGATTCCACGGCCAACCATGAAGTTAAATCCTTCGTCGACGGTTTTGCCGGTTACAACCAAATCAAAATGGCGAGAAGAGGATCAAGCCAAAACGGCCTTCACAACCCCTTGGGGCACCCTCTTCTGCTACACGGTCGTATGCCGTTCGGACTAAAGAATCTTTGGGGCTACGTACCGAGAGGGCGGCTATAACTCTGTTCCATGATATGATCCACAAAGAAATTGAGGTCTATGTGGACGACATGATAATACACTCCGGAGGATCGAGATGGCCAACACTTTGTTGATTTGAGAAAATTCTTCGGCCGCCTCCGAGACCACGACATGAGGCTGAATCCGGCCAAATGCACCTTCGGTGTAAAGACGAGGCAAGGTGCTAGGATATATGGTGACAGAACGGGGAATCGAAGTAGACCCCCGAGAAAATCAAGGCGATAGTTGAAATGAAGCCGCCAGGACACTAACGAAGTGAAATCCTTCGTGGGAAGGCTATGATACATAAGCCGCTTTGTAAATCAGGTGACCTCGATCCGCGAGCCGATCTTCAAGTTGATGAAGAAAAATGCCTACACTGAGAATGGACTCCAGAATGTCGGCTCGCTTTTGAACAGATCAAGGCATACCTCGTGAATCCCAGATTCTTTGCCCACCTCATCGGCAAAAGCCATTATTGCTATATCTAAGCATCACGGATACGGCAATTGGGGCTATGCTAGCTCAAAGAAGAAAGATTCCAAGGTCGAAAACGCCATCTATTTCGTGAGCGAAAGCTTCGGGGAAGCGAACTCAATTACTACGCTTGTGAAAAGACTTGCGCGAGGTTTGAGTGCAGGTAGTGGGAAAGTTGAAACACTACATGCGGTCTCACCGATACATCTCGTCTCAAGAATAGACCCCATCAAATATCTGTTCGACAAGCCTTCCATCTCCATGAGGTTGGCAAAATGGTCATTCTTTTTGGCTGAATACGACATCACTTATGTTTCAAGGAAATCCGTAAAAGGACGCATAATGGCAGAACATTTGGCCGATTTCCCAAGTGATGAGTCAGAGGACTGAACCTCAATTTCCCGATGATGGAATCTTTGCTCTAGAAGGGAAAATCGCGCGGCAACTCTTCTTCGACGGGGCGTCAAACAAAAGGGGAACGGAATAGGAATGCTTACGGTCGATCCTGCGATGAACACACCCCCATAGCAGTAAGATTGAATTTCGAGGTCACCAACAACGCTGCTGAATATGAAGCTTGCATAGCCGGGTTGGAAGCCGCCCTTGAAAGAAATATCAAGGAATTGGAGGTGTATGGTGACTCTGCCCTCATCATCAATCAGGTCTCTAACAAATGGAAGACTGTAGACCGGTCTGCAAAAATATCACACTTACATGGAAGAGCTAGTAACTCAATTCAAAGAAATCGGCTTCCATTACTTGCCCAGAGATCGCAGCAGTTGCGGATGCACTGGCAACACTAGCATCCCTCGTTGAAATACCCGAAGGGAAGTCATCAAACAATTCGAGTCGGGAGAAGAGAAAATCCCGCTTATTGCTTTGAAATCGAAGCGAAGCCGAACCGGCCGGTGATCCACAGTACACTCGGATCTACCAGTACCTGAAGGATGGCGAAGCTTCCTTCAAAAATGAAGATGGGGAATATAAAGAAGGAATCAAAGCGAAAAGTCTCTCGGACACAAGCGACTCGCCTCCCACTATGTTCTTTTGGGAAACATGCTTGTACAAGAAGCGTTATCAAGGCCCCCTCTGCGATGCATCGGCAAACAAGAGGCTACGGAACTCATGAGAGAAATACATGGTGGTACCTGCGGCCCCCACATGAATGCTCGAGGCCACGATGCAAATCATGCGAGAATGGGGTACTTTTGGATCTCCATGGAAACCGGCATCTGATTCGTCAAAAGTTGCGACAAATGCCAGCGATACTCGAATCTTAATCATTTGCCTCCTCACGAGCTATACTGCATGACAACCCCCTGGCCCTTCGTCACTTGGGGAATTGATGTCATAGGCAAAATCACGCCACCAGGCAGCAACGGCCACGAATTTGTCCTGGTAGCTGTGGATTATTTCACCAAGTGGGTTGAAGCCAAGTCCTACAAAATCCTCAACTCAAAGAAAGTTGCCCTCTTCATCAAAGAGAACATCATATGCCGATACGGGTTGCCAGCTGAAATCATCTCAGATAATGGATCCCACTTCGAAGGGGAGTGTGAAAGGCTACTGGCAGAATTCTGAATAACCCGTCACAAGTCATCTCCCTACAGGCCCCAAACCAACGGAGCCGTCGAGGCAGCAAACAAGACTTTGGAAAACATCATCCGGAAAATGGCTGTCCGAGCCAGAGATTGGCCCGAGAAGCTACACCTGGCACTCTCGGGCTCTGAGACATCGGTCGAACGGCAAGCGGGAAACACCGTTTGCCCTCACCTACGGAATGGAAGCCGTACTCCCAATCGAGCTAGAAATCCCCTCACTCCGTGTGCTGTTGGAAAGCCAGATCAACGAGGTCGAATGGCTCCAAAGTCGCCATGATGAATTGGCCTTACTAGATGAACGACGATTGAAAGCAATGGAACACATCCGAGCCTACCAAGGGAGAATGGCCAGAGCCTTCGACAAGAAAGTAAAGCATCGAGAAATCCGAGAAGGTGATCTCGTTTTGAAAGAGAAGCCCCGGTCCGTGTCAACCCGCTTGGCAAATGGGAGCACTGTGCAGGTCGGGCCATACGTCGTCCGAAGATCTTCTCACGGAGGAGCCATGCAACTTGCGGACCTCGACGGAAATCCCTTTGTACACCCGGTGAATGGTGACAAGGCTGCGCAGATACTACGCGTAAAACAACGAGTCAAAAAAAAGAGTGCTAAAGAGTAATACCCAACTAGGTTGAAAACACGAAAAGGGCGGCCTAGGTAAAAAACGAGGTTGCACAAAAAAAAAACAAAAAAAAAAAAAAACAAAAAAAAAAAACAAAAAAAAAAAACAAAAAAAAACAACAAAAAAAAAAAATAAAAAAAAATCGACCAGGTTGAACTACGAAGACCTGAGCTCCTCAAAATGAGGGGAACGTAGGCAGCCGGAAACGGTTCGGTCTAAAGCACAAACAAAAGTCAAAATCTGACATCAATACAACTGATCAGACCTTGAAAGCGTCTCGAAAAACTCTGAAGCAATTCAAATATTCATTACAAGTTAAAAACTTTTTGATGAGTCTAAGCCCGATTCATTCCTACAACCGGCAACCTGCTAAAAGAAACTAAGATACATAATCAAACTAATGTGTCTGCTGCGACAAGAAAGGGATACTCGGAAACCTCAGAGTCACTCCATGCCACTCGTACTGGCCTCTCCCCTCTTCTTCCCCCTTCGAGTCTTCTTCTTCTAAACATGAAAAATGTCGGTCTTCCTCCTACCAAGCTCTGGTATAGGAACAAGATCTATCAAACTAGCCTCTCTCAGGGCCTTGGTAGCCCTAGCATCATCTCTCATCTCATGTAGCCTAGCTGGTAGCATAGGAGTCTTCCTCTCCTGTCTCTTGACATAAGCCTCATAGTCGGTCACAGCGTCTCCGCTCCTGTCATGAGGGTTGGCCCTCGCCTCGGCCCTCCTCCTCTCGGAAACTTTCAGGTCCTCCGCACCCACAATGGCCTCACGCCGCCTCAAAATAGCCATCTGAGTCTCTCCAAAATGCCTCTCGTACAAATCCAAGTACCAAGTGGTCAAGAACACCGGTCTCGGACGCCTGAGGATAACCCGAGGAGGAAAGACGTCATACCTCCATGCTCGGGAAAGAAAGGAAAACACCGAAGGATCATCCATAGAAACAGGAGCCACCACCCTGGTGGCTATATCATCAAAGTCCTCCAAAGGAACCTGCTCCAAGCTGAACTGTCTCAGAACCAAGGACGGAATATAGAAGCTGGACTGAGAAAGCCCCGGAAGCATGACCACGTGGGACCCGTCCTGAAGTACCCTACGAGTCTCCACCCGCCAACATGGCACCGACCATCGATATCTTACGTCGCGACCGGCCATCCATCGCTCCCACGAGCCACCGATCATCAAAATCCACCAAAACCCCTCTCTGGCGAATGTCCAAGGCTTGATCATATCGAAGTTTCCCGAAGAATCCCCAAGCGCTCCATCGGCCCAGAGTCAAGAGGAACGGGCTGCCGTTCATATACCGTCTCCGTGCTTGACTGTCGAGAGCATGAAAAGTCTCCCAGGATCAAAGGTACAACGTCTACGCAGCGACAGGTGAACGACTATATCCAGCGAGAGACCGATGACAAATCCCAAAAGAATAGACCATGAACAAGGTCCCGAACATGCAAAGTGCAAAGGCATCCCAATAGGCATCGTCAAGCAAGCCTAAGCCCCTAAATCTATCAGGGAGACCGGAAATATCAAAGTGATCGAGACTACAGATCATACCTTGTGCTTCCTCCGGGGAAAGATGAAGGAGGTTGCACAATCTATCAACAAAAGAGGCCCCTCCGGGCAAAGGAACCGCAATCTCTTCCACCTCCGGACTGCCAAGCAAATCCCGGAATTCTTCCACGGTCGGAACAACCTCATTGTAAGAAAAGCAAAAAACATGCCTTCTAGTATCCCAAAATGATGAAGAAGCTCTCAAGAGGTCGTAGTCCGGAACCAATTCTTTGAGGGACCATAAGCACTTCACCTTGTACCTTTCTTCAAAGAATGACCTCCTCTCATGCATAATCTCCCGAGACCACTCTTTAAACTTGGTGAAGAATTGCATTTGAGAATTTTGGGATAATTTGGGTGGATTTCTCATGCTCACAATTCTCTCCATGGTTTTTCTCTCCTTCTCCCCGAAAATGGCTGTTTGAACTGGTGGTTGAAGAAGATATTTGAATTTGAAATAAAGGAAAACCAGATCTGAAGCAAAATTAAAGGACAATGTCAAATGCAGTCCCTGTCCGCGCGGACACGATTGTCTTTCATCAGAAAAATCTCACGCAGTCCCCAAACTTGCACCAAAAAAGGAATATTTCGTCCCGGTTGCTCGAAACCTGTGCAAAAACCTCCCCAAACCAGTCCACATACCAAACAGTAACACCCTTGCCAAAAAACCAAGGCTCATGCAACATTGCATTCATACTACATTGCATTCATAAAATAAAATCCTAAATTATTACATTCCAAAAATAAAGGGAGTGTGCAAAAAAAAATCAAATAAAAAAAAGTAGGTAACAATAATCCTAAATTAGTACATCCCAAAAAAAAGGAAAAGAAGAAAAGAGCAAAAAAAAATGTGCATAGAAAAATAAACTGTATCTGTCTAAATACAATCTCAGAAAATCAATCTCAAAAAAAAATCAGTCAGAGTCCTCGGTGGCTGGGCCCTTCCCCCGGTCCCTCTTGCGGCTCGGGCCCGCCTCCTCTGTAGCCATGAAAATCTCAGGCTCAGAATCATCGTCCTCGTCCCCGGCAGTCAAACGTAAGACCGATCTCTCCGAGAAAGATAACGGAATCCCGTATCTTTCATCAAAATCATTCGCCGGCAGTCAAACGTAAGACCGATTTCTCCGAGAAAGATAACGGAATCCCGTATCTTTCATCAAAATCATTCCCCGGCAGTCAGACGTAAGACCGATCTCCCTGAGAAAGATAACGAGATCCCGTATCTTTCATCAAAATCATCCCCGGCAGTCAAACGTAAGTCCGATCTCCCCGAGAAAGATAACGGGATCCTGTATCTTTCATCAAAATCATCCCCGGCAGTCAAACGTAAGTCCGATCTCCCCGAGAAAGATAACGAAATCCCGTATCTTTCATCAAAATCATTCAACGGCAGTCAGACGTAAGACCGATCTCCCTGAGAAAGATAACGAGATCCCGTATCTTTCATCAAAATTATTCCCCGGCAGTCAGACGTAAGACCGATCTCCCTGAGAAAGATAACGAGATCCCGTATCTTTCATCAAAATCATCCTCGGCAGTCAAACGTAAGTCCGATCTCCCCGAGAAAGATAACGAAATCCCGTATCTTTCATCAAAATCATCCTCGGCAGTCAAACGTAAGTCCGATCTCCCCGAGAAAGATAACGAAATCCCGTTTCTTTCATCAAAATCATTCAACGGCAGTCAGACGTAAGACCGATCTCCCTGAGAAAGATAACGGGATCCCGTATCTTTCATCAAAATTATTCCCCGGCAGTCAGACGTAAGACCGATCTCCCCGAGAAAGATAACGAGATCCCGTATCTTTCATCAAAATCATCCCCGGCAGGCAAACTTATGTCCGATTTCCCCGAGAAAGTTAACGGAATCCCGTTTCTTTCATCAAAATCATTCAACGACAGTCAAACGTAAGTCCGATTTCCCCGAGAAAGATAACGGAATCCCGTTTCTTTCATCAAAATCATCAACGGCGAGTCAAGCGTAAGACCGATTTCCCAGAGAAAGATAACGGAATCCCGTATCTTTCATCAAAATCATCCGTGAGTCAAGCGTAAGACCGATTTCCCGAGAAAGATAACGGAATCCCGTATCTTTCATCAAAATCATCCCCGACAGTAAAACGTAAGTCCGATCTCCCCGAGAAAGATAACGGAATCCCGTATCTTTCATCAAAATCATTCCCCGGCAGTAAAACGTAAGTCCGATATCCCCGAGAAAGATAATGGGATCCCGTATCTTTCATCAAAATCATCCCCGGCAGTAAAAACGTAAGTCCGATCTCCCCGAGAAAGATAACAAAATCCCGTATCTTTCATCAAAATCATTCACGGCAGTCAAACGTAAGACCGATCTCCCCGAGAAAGATAACGGGATCCCGTATCTTTCATCAAAATCATTCCCCGACAGTAAAACGTAAGTCCGATCTCCCCGAGAAAGATAACGGGATCCCGTATCTTTCATCAAAATCATTCCCCGGTAGTAAAACGTAAGTCCGATCTCCCCGAGAAAGATAACGAGATCCCGTATCTTTCATAAAAATCATTCCCCAGCAGTCAAATGTAAGACCGATCTCCCCGAGAAAGATAACGGAATCCCGTATCTTTCATCAAAATTATTCCCCGGCAGTCAAACGTAAGACCGATCAGCTCATTATTTTTGTGGGTACATCGGAGTCTGTCCGGGTGCACTGCTGAAGATTGTCAGGCAACTAAGGGGTGATAGAGGTGTGGACCTTTGTCGAATTCGGCCTGGACAGGGAGAGATGGACATTGTACCGCTGCTGCTGGCCGAGACATACCATGGTATTGATAGGCTGGCCGGAGGATCAGATTTCATGGGTGCAGGCAGCCCCGGTTTATTATCTTTATGGCTTTCTGAGAGGTTGCGTTTGATTATGCCGCTTCCAAAGGGTCAGATAGCTATGCCTTGGGTGACAGGGCAACGGAGAGTGTGGAGAGATGCTGCTGCTGATAGCTGGCAGATGAGATTGATGCGGTACGGGACTGCTGGTTTGAGCTTCTGGATCCTGGCATGGCGGCTACAGACCATGCGGGACATTCAGGATGGGTCAGTGGTAGTCAGGCTGCCAGGGTTGCAAGTATCTTCTTTCTGTATCTCGTCATTAGTGAGCAGGCAATATGGGTACCCTCAGCAGATTGTCAGGGCTTTGAGAGAGAGATTGATGGCCCGATACGGTCTGATCTGATGAGTATGGCCAAGGCCCCGGGCTTTGCAGTTTTTCAACAGATCCTTTCTGGAGGGCTTCCTTCCCACACGGACACTCCTTCGACTTGCCAGAGGGATTACATTCTTGACTACAGAGTATCTAATTTGGTATGAGGAGCAACGAGGTCATGTGCAGTTGACGATAGAGGCTCGCCGTCGGGAATACCTTAGAGCAGACTACCCGACCAGTCGATCTTTCAGAGATATAGAGACCCGGGGGAACCCAGATGATGTCATTGGCGATGTTGCGGAGGACTATCGGAGGCAAGATCTTAGGAGAGCTGCTATGAGAGATGATCCTGAGGTGATAGCTCGCAGATAGGCCTTGAGGCAATAGTGGATTGCTAGGGCAGCTTTGAGAGAGACTGGTCTGATCGATCCACCGGCACGTATTATACCCGAGCTAGGACGAGCTCAAACTGACTTATTTGACATTCCTAGGCCAAGGACCTCCCGGGGACCGAGGAAAAGGAAGAATATAGATGCAAGTTTGGGAGCGGGAATGAACTCCTAGACGCTTTATCTAAGAGATATGAGACACTTTTATTTGTATTTTTTTGAGGAAGAGATTATTGTATGGAACATGATTATCCCTTAATTGCTTATTGCAGATGCAAATAGATGTTATAATTTTGAAAACTTATTGCTTTTATTCGCAGCAGGTTATATGAGTCGAAAGCAGGCCGTGCTTGAACTCATCAAAAAGAATATTGACTTATAATGAATTTTTGAAAAACTTTGGAAATGTAATCAAGACACATTTTGGCAAATTGAAAACACCATTTATTTTGACAAGATCTGGGATTTTGCAGTATTTTAGACCGAACCACAAGTGGTTGCCTACGTTCCCCTTTTACAAAGAGAACTAAGGGGCTCAGGTCTCCGTAGTTCGACTCAATTAACTTTTGGTGTTTAAGAAGGGGAAGATAGAAGAGGGACATAGTGCAACCTGTTTTTACCTAGGCTTGCCCATTTTTAGGGTTTTCAGTCTAGTTGGGTATATTCTTTTAGCACTGGGCGCGTCCCTTATTTTTGCATGGACTGCCTTTTGAGAAGTTTTCAGTCTCATCTGGGACAATTTTATTGCGCCTTTCATTATTTTTTTCATTTTTTTTAATTTTCTTTTCTTTTTCTTCTTCTTTTGTACGGAGGGGAAGACTCAATCGGATATAATACCGCGCAACTTGTCGCCATTATTTGGGTGCATGAACGGATTGCCATCCAAATCTGTCAGCTTCATAGCTCCTCCGGAGATGATTTTCTTTACCAAAAACGGCTCGACCCAGACAAGAGCCCACTTGCCCAATGCACTGCTCTGATTTGAAGGCTTCATCTTGAGGACCAGATCACCAACCTTGATATCCCTGGGTTTCACTTTTTTGTCGAAAGCACGAGCCATTCTCTTCTGATACACTCGGTTATGCTCCATAGCCTTTAATCTGCGCTCATCCAACAGTGCCAACTCATTGTATCGGCTTTGGAGCCAGTCAATCTCATTGACTTCATTTTCAAGCAATACCCTGAGGGATGGAATCTCTAGCTCAATGGGCATGACAGCCTCCATTCCATAAGTTAAGGCGTATGTCAGTGCACCGGTAGCAGTCTGAATTGAAGTGCAGTAGCCCCACTGTTGGGTATGCATGTTTTAACCCTCCTATTTTGTATTTGATTTGATTGATACCATGAACTCCTGTCTATTTTAAGGACTTTAGGACCCTATGTAATGAAGCTTAGACTTCAATTTTTTAGCTAAGTCCATTTTATAGAATAGGTTAATCTTAGGCTTGAAGTATGGCACAAGTTTCATTGGAAGTAAGGTTGTAGTTCCTGAAGTATTCAAAACCGCACCATGAACCGCACATGCAAACCGCAAGTGCAGTTCAAGCCTTGAACTTGCTTCTTGAACCAACCGCATGCAACCGCCCTTGAACCGCACCTGTGCAGTTCATGTGCAACCGCATCCTTGCAACCTCCTGGTGTAGCAAAACCGCATTCCTAATCGCATCTCACCAACCGCATCCAATGATTGGCTACTTGGAGTGAACAACTTTTTATCCGTTGGATTCCACGTCAGCAATATCAAAAGTCAACCACCATATCTTGTCACGTGATTCAATGTCGAGAAAAGATCTGCAAGGATCTTGAAAAGATGACAGTGTCCTAACCTCATTGCTTGCGGTGGAGCACGATCGGCTTTACTGCGGCGGTACCAAAGGACAAAAGTGGTTCTTTGTGGACCAATAGGATTGCATCAAGTCTTGTCCTTCAACATTGTATCCAACGGCTAGTTTCTTGATGCTTGGGTATAAATACCCCCAATCTTCACTATTTGAAGATTGCTTGAAAAATTGAGAAGTGTTGTGTTCATAGAAAGAAGTGAAGCTACGCCCCGAGAAATTATTCAACCCTTTGAATCTTCATCTTCATACTTTAAGAAATATTCCTAGCCAGAAATCAAGCCTTAACACATTCCAAGAATCATTGAGCTCTACATCTCCACGATTTAAAGAGCCTTGATCTTGTTTCTCACACTGTAGCACCTCTCTTGTCTAAACACATAGTTTATTCATTTGAGATACACTTGGTTATAGTTTTGGATTTGTTCTTCATAGAAAAGATTTTATTGTACTTTGTAATCTCACAATACTTAATATAAAATCTCTCTTAGAAATCCAAGACTAACCATCTTGGTAGTGGACGTAGATCGTTTATCGATTGAACCACTCCAAATAGCGTGTTCTTACTTTACGCATTTATATTTCTTGTGCTTGCTAATTATTTATCTTTGTCTCTGTTTGATCTTTATTTAGCTATCCATTATTGTGAAATAGTGTTTGGAGTTAACAAAGTCAAAACCACACGTGTTTGTAAAGCGCACTTCCCAAAACCGCACCACCAAAACCGCATTTTACAAACCGCCTCTCAAAACCGCTTTACACTCTATTATTCCATTTGTGCATTTTACACTATCACTTGCGAGTCTATTATCAGCTGCAAGAGGATTTTTGTAAGCAAGAGGTTCGATCTTTAAAAGAGGGCGAAAAATTTTAAACGACTATTCACCCCCTCTAGTGTATTTTCACCCTTGTTGCCACCTTTGGGACCAACAAGTGGTATCGAGCAAACACATTTTAAAACCCTTGTTTTCAAGCTTAACGGCTTGTGTGCCGATTCGATATGGCAACCTCAAAGACAATGACTACGGTTAACTATTCACACATTCCAATGTTGGACGAAGACCACTTTGACATGCTGGAAGTGCCGAATGCTTATTCATTTGGAAACCATAGATGAAATCTTTGGTGGAGTGCGTGATCAATGGCCCTCTAATTCCAATGAAGGCTAACAACGATGCAACCATCAATGCTGAAACTCCAGAGGGCAAAAAGCCAAAAGATGAGTGGTCGGATGAAGAGAAGAGAATAGTTGCCTTGGACCGGCAAGGCGAGGTTCATCATTTACGGAACCCTCCCGTATCAACTCTGAGAAAGTGATGTACCTCAAAACCGCAAAGCGAGATGTGGGATGCCATAGAGAGCTACCTCGAAGGTGATGATGAGTGCAAGGAAAACAAATTATACCTTGTTGAAAGATCCTACAACAACTTCAGAAAACCCAACGAAACCTTGCGTCAAACCTACGATCGCTATGTTGAGGTAGTTAATGCTTGTAGATCTCTTGGTAAAACTTTAACCGATAAGGAAATCAATATGACTTTCCTATCTGCTTTAGGTTCTAGATGGGTAAATAAGGCTACCTCTCTAGAAGACTCCAAAGTATTGGGTACTTGGTCATTAAGTAACTTGTATGCCAATCTTAGAGTCTATGAACTTAAACTAAATCATATTGAAGAGATAGAAGGAAAAACCAAATCACTTTCTATGTCTGTAGTGGAACATGAAGAGAAACCATCCACATCCAATCAAACCACTGATCCTTCCATATCAACCTCATCACTCATCGAGATGGATGATGATGATTTTGCCATGTTTGTGAAAAGATTTCAAAAATTTAGAAAATCCTCAAAACCTTTCACAAAATCATTTTCAAAAGGCAAACCTCCTGCAACATTTTCTAGGGCTGCAGATACAAAGAAGAAGAGTGACTTGGTATGCTACAAGTAGGAAACCTGGCCACTTTGCATCTGAGTGTCCACGGCCTAAATATGAATATATGAAAAGAAAACTTTTCCTTCGAAATTTTCTCATCGTAAGGGAATGGTTCTTGAGGAGGAAGAGAATTCCAAGGAATTAGCAACTTGGATTGAAATAGATTACGAGGATGGAAGTGACGGTGAAACCGAAGAGGTTAACCTCTGCTTAGTTGCGACGCTTACGATGACTTCGGATTCTGAATCATTTGAGTTGCATGATATGGAGGAAAAGGAGGTTTTTGCAAAACTTCCAAATTATAAATTGGATGATGATATTAAACTTACTCCTAGCGTTAAGATAGGAAATTGTTCGTATTCACGTCCCATTTTCTCATCTAAAACTGCTCCACCTTCAAAAGCTATTCCAAAGAAAATTTTGAAAAAAGTGGTGGAAGAGGTTTCTCCCATGGAACATGAAAAGATGTTCAAGGAAGCTGAAATGGTGATCCATCAATTCTCAAATCTTAAGAAAGCCTTAAGCTTAGCTCATGATGAACTTAATGCATGCAAGACGGAGAAAACTGTGATGAGGTCTGAAATTTCTAATCTTAAGGACCAAATCAAACAGATGACTCCTCTTGCTGATCAAAACCGCATCCTTGAAACTAAGGTTGCTGCACTTCAACTCAGGAATGATGACTTGGTAACCCAAATCGACGATCGTCAAAAGATTATTGATTCGTGGCTCAAGTCTCAATCCACCAAGGATAAAATCTTGGACTTTCAAGTTCCTCCTGGAACTAAGGATGGTCTAGGGTTTGGATCTGAGGAAGAGGAGAAGTGTGCATCCTCGAGTGAAAAGGATGAGGAATTTCCAGAACTAACTAAAGAAATTCCCAAGGGGAAGCATGCTAAAGGAAAGGGTAAAGGAAGACAAGTAAATTATGTCTACCCTAAAGGAAAGCAATATGGGAAGAATTCTGTGTTAAAACCTAAGAATTTTGTGGAAACACTGAAGAGGAAATGGCTTATGGAATTGGTAAAATCCTGCTCCAACCGCTTCTAGTGGAAAAGGCGGTTCTGCTAACTCCGAATCTGACCGCGCTTCTTCTTCGACCGCTCCTCCTGCCTTCAAAAGCGGGAATAGCGTTCCCAGAAAATACGTGGTCAAACCAAAGCTTTGTTCCCTTTGTATCGGTGGAATGTTAGCTGGGCTGCTCCTCCCAAACCGCTTCCTTGTCCCAAAACCGCATGCAACTCCTAAGAAGAGTAAGGAGTTAGTAAAACCTCATGAAGCTTGGAGCTATTACAAATGTTACGTGTGTGATGGTTTTAGGTCACAAGGCTGAGAATGCCTTTTGCGGTTCACATCCAATGCCAGGAAGAGCAAACCTCCTTCTCGTCAAACAGTGTGGCTCGTAAAGGGTTGCTAACTTCAGGACCCAAGGAATAAAGGGGGACCTCGTTCTTAATGTTTACATTTCAGGTCCTCTGCTTCATGGCTGGTCACTCCAAGGATAATGAATGGTATCTTGACAGTGGCTGCTCAAGACATATAACTGGAGATAGATCATTACTTGAAGATGTCGTTGAAGCAAGTGGTCCGTCTGTAACCTTTGGTGACAACAACAAAGGCAAGACCATTGGATATGGTGTGATAAGGAGAGGAAACCTAACTATTGAGAAGGTTTCTCTTGTCGATGGACTCAAGCACAACCTCCTTTCAATTTCTCAATTTTGCGACAAAGGAATGCTTTGCAACTTCACGTCATCAAACTGCTTTATCAAAGATAGCATTTCCGGCGTCACCCTACTCACAGGGATTCGTAAGAGTAATATTTACATTATTGATCTAAATTCTGCATGTAGTATTACTAATCTCTGTTTTGTAGCTAAGAATGTGAGCGAAAATAGTTGGCTATGGCACAAGAGGTTGAGCCACTTGAACTTCAAGTATCTTGCAAAGATTGGTAGGGAAAACCTCGTTCGTGGTTTACCCAAAGTGGTGACCACCATCCCGGAGAAATGCGGTGCATGCCCGGCTTGGTAGCGGTCCGCGTCGTCTTTCACCAGCAAGACCGCTCCATCAACTTCAAGATGCTTACAACTGCTTCACATAGATTTGTTTGGACCCGTAACCACTACCAGCATTGGAGGAAATAGATTTACTTTAGTGGTGGTGGATGATTACTCAAGGTATACGTGGGTTGAGATGATGATTTCCAAAGATGATTGTTATGAGATTCTCACCGCACTTTTTAGACGGCTCCAAACTCAAAAAGAAGATGACATCGTTAGTGTTCGATCGAGATAATGGAACAGAATTCAAGAACAGCGGTGTTGCTCGGTATTGTGATGACCATGGGATTGATCACAATTTTTCCATGGTGTTCCACAACAAAATGGGGTTGTGGAAAGGAAGAATAGGACGTTGATTGAAATTTGGAAAGACAATGATATCTGAAGCGAAGCTACCTCGGTATTTTGGGTTTGAAGCAATCAATACCGCATGCTTCACTCAGAACCGCTCCCTCATCAACAAAACCTATAATAAGACTCCCTATGAAGCTTTGGCGAGGAAGAACCCCCAACATTGCATTCTTCAAGATCTTTGGCTGCAAATGCTTTGTCTCTACAACGGAAGAGAAAATAGAGGTAAATTCGGAGCCAAGGCCGACGAAGGTATTTTTGTTGGGTATGCTAAACATTCTAAAGCTTTTCGTGTTTTCAATAAAACTAGTTTAAAAATAGTAGAGTCTGTCCATGTTACTTTTGATGAGCATTCTCTCCTTGAGCCACATTTGGCTCCAAATGTTCTGATGATTTTGTTGAGCATAATGAACCGGGTGAACCATCTCAAACCGCACCTGAACCTCAACCTCAAAATCCAGCACCCTCAACTGAAATTCCCCAAAACCGCAATTTTGAAACCGCACCTGAAGATCCCTCTCCAGATGCAACCCCAAGGGAAGAAGAAGTTGAGAATTCCCCTATCCAGCTTATAGAACCTCTTCGTCAACTAACCTTCCATGACTTATGAAGGATCTAACGATGTTCCAATTGAAGATCTTGACAAACCTCGATCCAACCGGACTTACCCCGGAGGTTCGTGAAGTCGGCGGTCACCCTCACAAATGTGATTGGTGATCTGTTTTCCGGTGTTCAAACAAGGAGATCAAATTATGATGAGCATACTTCTCTTTTATCTCAAGTTGAACCCAAGAAGATTGATGAAGCACTCCAAGATTCAAGTTGAATTCGTTACTATGCAAGAAGAACTCAACCAGTTTGAAAGATGCAAGGTCTGGACTTTGGTGCCTAGACCTCAGGATCAAGGAGTGATAGGAACTAAGTGGGTATTTAGGAATAAGATGGATGAGAATGGAAGCATCACTAGGAATAAAGCAAGGTTGGTTGCACAAGGATATAGGCAAGAAGAAGGAATTGATTATGATGAAACCTTTGCTCCTGTTGCAAGATTGGAAGCTATCGAATCTTCTTAGCCTACGCCTCTTTTAAGCGTTTCAAGTTATATCAAATGGACGTAAAGAGTGCATTCCTCAACGGCGAACTGCAAGAGACCGTGTATGTTGCCCAACCACCTGGATTTGAAGACTCCAAATTTCCCAATCATGTCTACAAACTCCAAAAAGCTTTGTATGGACTTAAGCAAGCTCCAAGGGCATGGTATGAGACTCTTTCTAAATTTTTACTAGAAAAAGGATTTAAACGTGGTAAAATTGATACAACTCTTTTTATTGCCAAATATAATGAGCATACTTTGCTTGTTCAAATTTATGTTGATGATATTATTTTTGGTTCTACTAATGAGTTGCTTTGTAAGCGTTTCGAGAAGCTAATGAAAAGCAAGTTTGAGATGAGCATGATGGGAGAATTAACTTTCTTCCTCGGGCTTCAAATCAAGCAATGCGAAGAAGGTATTTTCCTCAGCCAAGCTAAGTACACCAAGGAGCTAATAAAGAAGTTTGGATTAGAAAATGCTAAAGCATATGATACTCCTATGGCCACCGGCAATAAGCTAGATAAGGATCTCAAAGGTAAGAAAGTTGATCAGACTTTATATCGAGGTATGATCGGCTCATTACTTTACTTAAGCGCTAGTAGGCCGGATATCATGTTTAGTGTACGTGTATGTGCTCGCTATCAAGCGGATCCTAGAGAAGCACATCTTATTGCGGTCAAGCGTATAATCCGCTATTTATACGGAACCACTAACCTTGGACTTTGGTATTCCAAAGATTCGAACTTCGATCTTGTAGGTTATTCGGATGCAGATTATGCGGCTTGTACTATTGACAGGAAAAGCACTAGTGGTACTTGTCATTTCCTCGGGAATAGACTAGTTGCTTGGGCCGGCAAAAAGCAAGCTTCGGTTTCGGTGTCAACCACAGTGAGTATATTGTCGCTTCTTGGTAGTTGTTGCTGTCAAATCCTTTGGATGAAGCAGCAGTTGGTAGACTATGGAATCCATGAAGGGAATTGCCCCATCATGTGTGACAACACTTCGACTATTTCAGTCTCCAACAACCCTGTCATGCATTCCAAGACCAAGCATATTGATATCAAGTATCATTTCCTCAAAGACCATGTGGAGAAGAGGAATATCCATTTAGAGTACGTGGGGACAGACAACCAGATTGCTGACATCCTCACAAAGGCTCTTGACTCCAAGAGGTTTTCTTTCCTCAGAGGAGAAATGGGTATGCTTGAACTTAAATAAATTCCATTCTTTTTATTAACTAACTTGCACTACCAGAAACTGGTGTTTTAGCGACGGAATAAACAGCGACGGAAGCATTCCGTCGCTATTTAGCGACGGAAATTATGCTTTAGCGACGGAATAAATTTGGCGCCAAATTTAGCGACGGAATTAAATTCCGCCGGCTGACCGTCGCTAAGCGAATATTCGACGAATATTCGTTTTAGCGAGGAATTTCAGCGGCGGAATTTAATTCCGTCGCTAAATAAAATATCAGCGACGGAATAATTCCGTCGCTGCTAATTTATTTATTTTTTATTTTTTTACGTTAACAGCGACGGAATTATTCCGTCAGTCGATAATTTATTTTTTTAAAAAAAAAATTAGATTATCGACGGAATAATTCACGATAATTTATATATTTTTTTTTTTTTTTTAATTTATCGACGGAATTATTCCGTCGCCGAATTTTTTTTTTTAATTTTTCTTCTATATACTTTCATTTGTTTAGTTTTTTCTATCTTTTTTTCTATAACTTTTTCTAAAAAAAAACACTAATTAACAAAGGCTAAAATATTATTTTCTAGTCAATAAAAAATTTAAAAAAATAAAAAATAAATATAGGGTAGTCCGTCCCTCTTTTGACTTTTCTTCTATATACCTTCATTTGTTTAGTTTTTTTCTATCTTTTTTTCTATAAATTTTTCTAAAAAAAACCACTAATTAACAAAGGCTAAAATATTATTTTCTAGTTAATAAAAAATTTAAAAAAAAATTAAAAAATAAATATAGGGTAGTCCGTCCCTCTTTTGACTTTTCTTCTATATACCTTCATTTGTTTAGTTTTTTTCTATCTTTTTTTATATAACTTTTTCTAAAAAAAACCACTAATTAACAAAGGCTAAAATATTATTTTCTAGTCAATAAAAAATTTAAAAAAAATTAAAAAATAAATATAGGGTAGTCCGTCCCTCTTTTGACTTTTCTTCTATATGCCTTCATTTGTTTAGTTTTTTTCTATCTTTTTTTATCTAACTTTTTATAAAAAAAAACCACTAATTAACAAAGGCTAAAATATTATTTTCTAGTTAATAAAAAATTTAAAAAAAAATTAAAAAATAAATATAGGGCAGTCCGTCCCTCTTTTGACTTTTCTTCTATATACCTTCATTTGTTTAGTTTTTTTCTATCTTTTTTTATATAACTTTTTCTAAAAAAAACCATTAATTAACAAAGGCTAAAATATTATTTTCTAGTCAATAAAAAATTTAAAAAAATTAAAAAATAAATATAGGGTAGTCCGTCCCTCTTTTGACTTTTCTTCTATATGCCTTCATTTGTTTAGTTTTTTTCTATCTTTTTTTATATAACTTTTTCTAAAAAAAACCACTAATTAACAAAGGCTAAAATATTATTTTCTAGTTAATAAAAAATTTAAAAAAAATTAAAAAATAAATATAGGGTAGTCCGTCCCTCTTTTGACTTTTCTTCTATATACCTTCATTTGTTTAGTTTTTTTCTATCTTTTTTTATATAACTTTTTCTAAAAAAAACCATTAATTAACAAAGGCTAAAATATTATTTTCTAGTTAATAAAAAATTTAAAAAAAATTAAAAAATAAATATAGGGTAGTCCGTCCCTCTTTTGACTTTTCTTCTATATACCTTCATTTGTTTAGTTTTTCTATCTTTTTTTATATAACTTTTTCTAAAAAAACCATTAATTAACAAAGGCTAAAATATTATTTTCTAGTCAATAAAAAATTTAAAAAAATTAAAAAATAAATATAGGGTAGTCCGTCCCTCTTTTGACTTTTCTTCTATATGCCTTCATTTGTTTAGTTTTTTTCTATCTTTTTTTATATAACTTTTTCTAAAAAACCACTAATTAACAAAGGCTAAAATATTATTTTCTAGTTAATAAAAAATTTAAAAAAAATTAAAAAATAAATATAGGGTAGTCCGTCCCTCTTTTGACTTTTCTTCTATATACCTTCATTTGTTTAGTTTTTTTCTATCTTTTTTTATATAACTTTTTCTAAAAAACCACTAATTAACAAAGGCTAAAATATTATTTTCTAGTCAATAAAAAATTTAAAAAAATTAAAAAATAAATATAGGGTAGTCCGTCCCTCTTTTGACTTTTCTTCTATATACCTTCATTTGTTTAGTTTTTTTCTATCTTTTTTTATATAACTTTTTCTAAAAAAAACCATTAATTAACAAAGGCTAAAATATTATTTTCTAGTCAATAAAAAATTTAAAAAAAATTAAAAAAATAAATACAGGGTAGTCCGTCCCTCTTTTGACTTTTCTTCTATATGCCTTCATTTGTTTAGTTTTTTCTATCTTTTTTTATATAACTTTTTCTAAAAAAAACCACTAATTAACAAAGGCTAAAATATTATTTTCTAGTTAATAAAAAATTTAAAAAAATTAAAAAATAAATATAGGGTAGTCCGTCCCTCTTTTGACTTTTCTTCTATATACCTTCATTTGTTTAGTTTTTTTCTATCTTTTTTTATATAACTTTTTCTAAAAAAACCACTAATTAACAAAGGCTAAAATATTATTTTCTAGTTAATAAAAATTTAAAACAAAATAAAAAATAAATATAGGGTAGTCCGTCCCTCTTTTGACTTTTCTTCTATATGCCTTCATTTGTTTAGTTTTTTTCTATCTTTTTTATATAAATTTTTCTAAAAAAACCACTAATTAACAAAGGCTAAAATATTATTTTCTAGTTAATAAAAAATTAAAAAAAAATTAAAAAATAAATATAGGGTAGTCCGTCCCTCTTTTGACTTTTCTTCTATAAACCTTCATTTGTTTAGTTTTTTTCTATCTTTTTTCTATACATTTTTGTAAAAAACCACTAATTAACAAAGGCTAAAATATTATTTTCTAGTCAATAAAAAATTAAAAAAAATTAAAAAATAAATATAGGGTAGTCCGTCCCTCTTTTGACTTTTCTTCTATATGCCTTCATTTGTTTAGTTTTTTTCTATCTTTTTTTATATAACTTTTTCTAAAAAAACCACTAATTAACAAAGGCTAAAATATTATTTTCTAGTTAATAAAAAATTTAAAAAAAATTAAAAAATAAATATAGGGTAGTCCGTCCCTCTTTTGACTTTTCTTCTATATACCTTCATTTGTTTAGTTTTTTTCTATCTTTTTTTATATAACTTTTTCTAAAAAAACCACTAATTAACAAAGGCTAAAATATTATTTTCTAGTCAATAAAAAATTTAAAAAAATTAAAAAATAAATATAGGGTAGTCCGTCCCTCTTTTGACTTTTCTTCTATATGCCTTCATTTGTTTAGTTTTTCTATCTTTTTTATATAACTTTTTCTAAAAAAAACCACTAATTAACAAAGGCTAAAATATTATTTTCTAGTTAATAAAAAATTTAAAAAAATTAAAAAATAAATATAGGGTAGTCCGTCCCTCTTTTGACTTTTCTTCTACATACTTTCATTTGTTTAGTTTTTTTTCTATCTTTTTTTCTATAACTTTTTCTAAAAAAAACCACTAGAGATGAAAAACACTTTAAATGTCATTTAGAATGTAGAAAAAAATAAAAAAAAATAAACGAGGTAGCCGTATACCATTTTCACAAGATCGAGACACATTCCCTAAAACCCTAAATAATGGCACATACTTGTAACTCAATTTTCATTTGGATTTTGAGGAAAGTCATAAAGATGAAAAACACTTTAAATGTCATTTAGAGTGTAGAAAAAAATAAAAAAAAATAAACGAGGTAGCCGTATACCATTTTCACAAGATCGGGATACATTCCTTAAAACCCTAAATAATGGCACATATTTGTAACTCAATTTTCATTTGGATTTTGAGGAAAGTCATAAAGATGAAAAACACTTTAAATGTCATTTATAATGTAGAAAAAAATTAAAAAAATAAACGAGGTAGCCGTATACCATTTTCACAAGATCGGGACACATAAAACCCTAAAAACCCTAAATAATGGCACATATTTGTAACTCAATTTCCATTTGGATTTTGAGGAAAGTCATAAAGATGAAAAACACTTTAAATGTCATTTAGAATGTAGAAAAAAATTAAAAAAATATAAACGAGGTACCCGCATACCATTTTCACAAGATCGGGATACATTCCTTAAAACCCTAAATAATGGCACATATTTGTAACTCAATTTTCATTTGGATTTTGAGGAAAGTCATAAAGATGAAAAACAATTTAAATGTCATTTATAATGTAGAAAAAAATTAAAAAAAAATAAACGAGGTAGCCGTATACCATTTTCACAAGATCGGGACACATAAAACCCTAAAAACCCTAAATAATGGCACATATTTGTAACTCAATTTCCATTTGGATTTTGAGGAAAGTCATAAAGATGAAAAACACTTTAAATGTCATTTAGAGTGTAGAAAAAAATTAAAAAAAAATAAACGAGGTACCCGCATACCATTTTCACAAGATCGGGATACATTCCTTAAAACCCTAAATAATGGCACATATTTGTAACTCAATTTTCATTTGGATTTTGAGGAAAGTCATAAAGATGAAAAACACTTTAAATGTCATTTATAATGTAGAAAAAAATTAAAAAAAAATAAACGAGGTAGCCGTATACCATTTTCACAAGATCGGGACACATAAAACCCTATTCTATAAAATGGACTTAGCTAAAAAATTGAAGTCTAAGCTTCATTACATAGGGTCCTAAAGTCCTTAAAATAGACAGGAGTTCATGGTATCAATCAAATCAAATACAAAATAGGAGGGTTAAAACATGCATACCCAACAGTGGGGCTACTGCACTTCAATTCAGACTGCTACCGGTGCACTGACATACGCCTTAACTTATGGAATGGAGGCTGTCATGCCCATTGAGCTAGAGATTCCATCCCTCAGGGTATTGCTTGAAAATGAAGTCAATGAGATTGACTGGCTCCAAAGCCGATACAATGAGTTGGCACTGTTGGATGAGCGCAGATTAAAGGCTATGGAGCATAACCGAGTGTATCAGAAGAGAATGGCTCGTGCTTTCGACAAAAAAGTGAAACCCAGGGATATCAAGGTTGGTGATCTGGTCCTCAAGATGAAGCCTTCAAATCAGAGCAGTGCATTGGGCAAGTGGGCTCTTGTCTGGGTCGAGCCGTTTTTGGTAAAGAAAATCATCTCCGGAGGAGCTATGCAGCTGACAGATTTGGATGGCAATCCGTTCATGCACCCAGTCAATGGCGACAAGTTGCGGCGGTATTATATCTGATTGAGTCTTCCCCCTCTGTACAAAAGAAGAAGAAAAAGAAAAGAAAAATTAAAAAAAAATGAAAGAAAAATAAAAGGCGCAATAAAATTGTCCCAGATGAGACTGAAAACCTATCAAAAGGCAGTCCACGCAAAAATAAGGGACGCGCCCGGTGCTAAAAGAATATACCCAACTAGACTGAAAATCCTAAAAATGGGCAGTCTAGGTAAAAAACAGGGTTGCACCATGTCCCTCTTCTATCTCCCCTTTCTTAAACACCAAAAGTTAATTGAGTCGAACTACGGAGACCTGAGCCCCTTTATTCTCTTTGTAAAAGGGGAACGTAGGCAACCACTTGTGGTTCGGTCTAAAATACTGCAAAATCCCAAATCTTGTCAAAATAAATGGTGTTTTCAATTTGCCAAAATGTGTCTTGATTACATTTCCAAAGTTTTTCAAAAATTCATTATAAGTCAATATTCTTTTTGATGAGTTCAAGCACGGCCTGCTTTCGACTCATATAACCTGCTGCGAATAAAAGCAATAAGTTTTCAAAATTATAACATCTATTTGCATCTGCAATAAGCAATTAAGGGATAATCATGTTCCATACAATAATCTCTTCCTCAAAAAAATACAAATAAAAGTGTCTCATATCTCTTAGATAAAGCGTCTAGGAGTTCATTCCCGCTCCCAAACTTGCATCTATATTCTTCCTTTTCCTCGGTCCCCGGGAGGTCCTTGGCCTAGGAATGTCAAATAAGTCAGTTTGAGCTCGTCCTAGCTCGGGTATAATACGTGCCGGTGGATCGATCAGACCAGTCTCTCTCAAAGCTGCCCTAGCAATCCACTATTGCCTTAAGGCCTATCTGCGAGCTATCACCTCAGGATCATCTCTCATAGCAGATCTCCTAAAATCTTGCCTCCGATAGTCCTCCGCAACATTGCCAATGACATCATCTGGGTTCCCCCGGGTCTCTATATCTCTGAAAGATCGACTGGTCGGGTAGTCTGCTCTAAGGTATTCCCGACGGCGAGCCTCTATCGTCAACTGCACAGGACCTCGTTGCTACTCATACCAAATTAGATACTCTGTAGTCAAGAATGTAATCCCTCTGGCAAGTCGAAGGAGTGTCCGTGTGGGAAGGAAGCCCTCCAGAAAGGATCTGTTGAAAAACTGCAAAGCCTGGGGCTCGGTCATACTCATCAGGACTGTATCAGTCATCAATCTCTCTCTCAAAGCCCTGACAATCTGCTGAGGGTACCCATATTGCCTGCTCACTAATGACGAGATACAGAAAGAAGATACTTGCAACCCTGGCAGCCTGACTACCACTGACCCATCCTGAATGTCCCGCGTAGTGCAGCCGCCATGCCAGGATCCAGAAGCTCAAACCAGCAGTCCCGTACCGCATCAATCTCATCTGCCAGCTATCAGCAGCAGCATCTCTCCACACTCTCCGTTGCCCTGTCACCCAAGGCATAGCTATCTGACCCTTTGGAAGCGGCATAATCAAACGCAACCTCTCAGAAAGCCATAAAGATAATAAACCGGGGCTGCCTGCACCCATGAAATCTGATCCTCCGGCCAGCCTATCAATACCATGGTATGTCTCGGCCAGCAGCAGCGGTACAATGTCCATCTCTCCCTGTCCAGGCCGAATTCGACAAAGGTCCACACCTCTATCACCCCTTAATTTTATTTAATTTAATTTTTATTCCAGCGACGGAATATTCCGTCGCTGAAATTAATTTAATTTAATTAATTTTTTTTCAGCGACGGAAATTTCCGTCGCTGAAATAAAAATTAATTAAATTAAATTAATTTCAGCGGCGGAAATTTCCGTTGCGATGTCGATAAATCAGCGACGGAATTAATTCCGTCGGTAAAATCAAAATATACCGACGGAAATTGAGCCGTCGGAGCAACTGCTGACGGGCCGGTAGCGACGGACGGCTGACGGAAAAATTCCGTCTGTTTAATTTTAGCGACGGAATTTTGGATTTAGCGACGGAAATTTCCGTCGCTAAAACCAGTTTTTCTGGTAGTGTTGGTTGTTGAGTATAGTTTCAATTCCACTGTTGAACCGCGTGTACCAAACCGCAAGGATTCTCAAACCGCACTGCAGCCAACCGCTTCACTTAAAACCGCATGCTGCAGTTCAACCGCTTGATCTCAACCGCAGTTCAACTTGGAGTATTTTCTATCTTTACTTTTACTTATAGTTATTTAAAAAAAAAAAAATTAAAAAAAAAAAAAAAAAAAAAAAAAAAAGCTGTTCAAATTCCTTTTTATTTATTTTTCAGTCCTTCTTTTTTCTTTAAGGGTTTATTTGCAAATGTTTTCCCACGAAAATTTAAATTTTGAGAGCATTTAATGCAAAGGGAACATTAGCATTAAATGGCCTTCATGTCAGCCGTCATTGGTTGATGTGTGAAGCTGAAAGGATGATTGTTTTTGCAATGATTCACTAAGTTGGTGAACCAATGTGTCCTTTCAACTGCCAAACCCTAATCTTTTTCTATATATAGAAGACACAATACACCTTTTCAAACTTTTACTGTCTTCACTCTCTCTGTCACCGTACGTTTCTGTCAGAGCTCACCAAACCCATTCTTCAAAAACTTCATAAGTTTCTAAGTCTTTCTTCATCAATGGCACCCAAACCCATAGAAGATATGGTATGATTTCTTAAACCTAAACTCTTTAATCTTCTGCAAATCATACATGCTATTGAACTATTTCTGCCATTGTTGAACCCTTGAAAGCTTCGAACACCCATAAACTAACTATTGTTCATATGTTCTTCATTTCTTAATCATTTTGCATAAAATTTGTTGGGTTGTGTTCGGAATCTTGCCTAGATTAAGAATATATGCTTTATTTCATGATCTACACATATTTTGGGTACTGATTTTGAATTTTAAACTTCTTTAGTTTCGAAACCCACTTTATGATTTCTCCATTTTCTGGGTGATTCTGAGTAAAGTAGATGTTTTTATTGTTATATTATGAATCTACTGCTCAATGTGATCATTTTGACATGTTATTTGATCATTTTGGTTAACATTTTTCAAAATCTTGTTCTTGGTGTTCTTCGTGTTCTTCATGCACTCAAGTAATCGGTTCATCATGCTTTTTCGTAAAAATTCTTATGTTTTGGCTTGACCTAATTGTCAAACCTGTTTTTCCATACTTAGAAAATTTCTGAAAATTTTACTTTGTTACATGTTTAAACCGCATGCCATTGAACCGCTTTATTCAAAACCGCATGCTATGTTTTGAAACCGCACTTATAATTGCTTAATTCTCGTTTCAAAACCGCATCCCTGAACCGCATATTTTTTCACTTCTAAACCGCATGCTGAAAACCGCATATACATTTTCAAACCGCATGCTAAAAATTACTTAAGTGTTACTAAGTATATAGGCTGGACACCATAAATTTCCTCTCTAAGCACCGCTTGCAGTGTGGGATAATTTTGGATTACAATGCCACGTGCTAAGTATATACTTTTGTATTTTTCTTATTTGTTTTCCTACCTGTGTTCACAGTTTCCTTGTGGTTGGAAATTTTCATTTCCAAAACCGCACTATTGCCAACCGCATGTGTGCCCCAACCGCTTGTGAACTGTGATTTTCCTAAAGTATTCTAACTTGTGTGTTTTCTTTGTAGAATACCAAGTACTTTCTACCAGGTTGGGAAATCAATGAACCTGAGTTGCGGTCTGATGCTCTTGGAAGGGAGATGATTAGGAAGATGCAAGCTTCTGGAATCCTTCCCCTCTTCATCAAACAACAAACCTTTACCATCCCTCTCTTCATTGATCAATTCTATCAGACCGCAGTCAAGGGAGTGACTGAGCTTTCAGATGGAACCAAGATACCCAGCTTAGTGGGAATTGTTGAAGGGTTTAAGGTCTCAATTGACTACTTGGACATCAGAAGCACCTTCGATTTCCATGTGTCTGGTGCTCCAGTTGAAGTGTCCCAAGAGGTTCAGGATGCTACCTGCTCAACTCTTACTGGAACCCTGGCTTCTTTATCTGGCAACTACAAGAAGATAGCTAGGAAAGAGTTTGGAGAGATGATGAGTCATTTATGTTACTTAGTAGGGAAGTCTGTGTGTGGGAAGACAGGAAACCACAACAACTTCACCTCTTCTCGATGCGATATGCTGTGCCATATACAACGGAATGAAGCTCCATTGGCCCAAAATCTTGATGAAAGAGCCGGCCGCAGTATTGATGCCTACCGGTTGAAGACCAAGGATGTGCATACCAGTGGAGACCGTTTGGTAGATCGCTAACCGCCATCTTTGGCAACTATCAGCACTTGGAAGATATGGAAGACAACCACTCCCGATATCTCGCTATCATTGGGAGTTGAAGAATCTTTTGGGCTCAAGGCTTGCCACTCCTTCGATTCTCTTTTGGCAATGAAGACTACAAGGCTCGTATGATGCCGATACCTTTCAACCCAAGGAACTTTATGTGGAGATGACTCCGGCGACCGCATCAAGAGCCATTGGCAAAGCTATCAAAAAGGTCTCAAGGAAAAGAAAAGCACCCGCAGTAACCCCTTCTTAAGCAAACTTCAACCGCGCCAACCCAACCGCGTGGTTCACCGGCGGGTGCAGCCCAAGTCGAAGAAGCCAAGGAAAGGGAAAGAGAAGATGACCCTTCTGGATGAAGTGGTTGAAGAAGAAGAAGAAGAGGAGGATGCAACTATTCCTCCATTGATTGCCAAGGCCAAGAAGGCAAAAGAAACTCAGCCGAGCTAGCCAAAATGACCGATGAGGAGTTAGCCGCTTACTATGAAGCCGAGATTGAGAGGATAAAGAAGAAGCAAGCCGAGAAGGGTGCCGCCTCAGAAAACCAAGGATCCTATTCCCCAACCGCCACCTTCTCAACAGCCCCAAACCAAACCGCTTGCCCAAACCCCACCTCAATCTCCTATCCTCTCCCATCATTCCTCACCACCCAAAACTCTATCACCAAAACCGCTTTCTCCTCCACAACCACAAAGAGCTGCAACCGCTCAGGGGGAGAAACCAAAGAGGGTCAAACACTTAGCCCAAAAGAAGACCCCAACCAAAGGCCCCAAGCGGTTTCTTCAAAGAGTTAGAAAGCAACCTTCCCCTTCTCCATCTTCTTCTAAATCTTCTTCCTACTCCACTTCCCATACACCGTCCCATTCTCCTTCTAAATCTCATTCTTCCTCCTATCAATCCAAATCACCAACTCCCTCACCTCAGAAAACAAACCGCTCCCCATCTATCCAAAATTCAAACCGCGCCCAATCACCACCTTACTCACATCACACCCCAGCTATCTCAATCTCCAACCTTAACCGCGACAGAACTCCTTCCCCAAACCGCATCAATACTCCTCCTCCTGCAAATTCACCACCTCAAAAATCTCCTACTCCCGACCGCCTTCCTACTCCGCCTCATCAAACCTCACCCATTCCCCGAAACCGCACCCACTCAACCGCAAAGAACCCCTCCCGTTTCGTCCATACCGCCCATACAAGTTCCTCCTCCGATTCTAACCCCATAACTTCGGGATTCCAACCACCAACATTCCACCCTCAACCGCACCTATCTCAACCGCACCAATCCCCTCTTTACCTATCCCAACCGCTTCTATCCCTTTACCCCAAACACAACAAATTCCTCCCTCAACAATTTCACCCTATACTCCCTCTCGCCACCGCCTTTTTCAAACCCTCCTTCAACCCATTTCCCAAACCGCACCTCCAACACAATCTCAACCGCCTCCCTCAATTACCCAAATTCCTTCAACTCCAACCGCACCCTCGTACTACCTTCAAATTCTTTCAACCCTTCAACCGATTCAATCACGCTGATTGTAAACCAAGGCCACATGCTAAAATGATCGAATCCAACTTGGCCTTAACCGCATCCAATGCCAACCCGGGAAGCCTCCAACCGCTCTCTACATGCCAAGGTTGATGCTCAAGCCGCCGAAATGGCCATCATGAAATCCCAATTGATTGATGCCATTAAGGGGGAGAGAGTGTCCACGTAAGCTTTCAAAACCGCAGCCTAATGAATGCTTCCAAGCCTTTAAAGAAGATCTAGCCACCGGAGTGCTCAAAGCCATGGGTGATGCTGTCTCAAAATCTCAACTTCATGAAATGCTCACAAATCTTTCCAGTGAGTTTGTCTCCTCCACCAACTCTGCACTGATAGCTTTCATGAAGACCCTCCAAGAAACCCAACCGCAGCAAGCCTCAACCTCAACCGCTCCTTCCCAAACCGCTCTAGATGACTTGCACTGAAAATTTTTTCTCGAACTGGACTCCCTTAAAGATAGAATAAATGTTGATCTCAACATAGTGGGAGACAAGATCAAAGAGCAAGTAAGGAATTTTGATGATGACATTTCCTTGTATTTGAGAACCTCAAAGCAGGCTTCAACCTCAAGCTAGACAACTCCATCAAGGAATTGAAGTCCAACCTAAATGTGACCGTTGATGCTGGAACCGCTTAGAGATGCTCTCTCTACTCAAACAAGAGCTATTCAGATGAGATCTTCACATTCTACAATTCCTTGAAGGCTCTGCATTGAAGGATTCACTACTCGATCAAGGAAAGTGTTGATGGAAACACTAGATCTGCTGATGCCGTTGGAACCGCCGCCTGATTCTCAGAATCGCACCGCGAACTGTTGAGACTACTCTTGCCGACAGCCAAGACCTCGTGAGCCCTCGTAAGAAATATCAGAGGTGAAAGCTCACCTTCAGACCTTCAACCGCACGCGCCCCAAAGAAGAAGTCAATCAATCAAGAGAGCAAGCACGCCATCAACATCAACCGCGCCATCATCAACCGCATCATCAACCGCGTCAGCATTAGGATTTCTCTTTTGTAATTCCTTTATCCTTTTTGCTGAACTCCTTTTTGTTTTGTTGGACCACACTCCATGTAATTTTTGTCCAACTTTCTTTTGTTTTTGAAACCTTTGTATTTTGCTTCTTTACCATTGTAAGTGTAACCGCATTGGTAGTAATGAAAAATGCATCATTGGTTCCAAAACCTTGTTCATATCAAACTGCTTGTTTGTAGAACAATGAAACCTCTTATGGTTTATAAAACTCATTCAAATATTTTCTAACTTAAAATCGCTATTTTGAATTGATGTTTAAACATTCAGTTTGAACCGCACTTTGAACTTAAACTCACAATTTCTTAAGTGCACTGAATGCATTTCTATACTTTCCACATTGTAAGTTTTCATCTTTTAGAAAGTATAGAAATCTATAGCTTAAGCTAAGTGTGTTCATTGACTTGGGACATGAATTACCATGTTAATTCTTATGGACATGTTCTTACCAAGTACAATGTTTGCTTTTGTTATAGTAGGTAATGGCATCAATCAAATAGGGGGAGATTGTTGGGTATGCATGTTTTAACCCTCCTATTTTGTATTTGATTTGATTGATACCATGACCTCCTGTCTATTTTAAGGACTTTAGGACCCTATGTAATGAAGCTTAGACTTCAATTTTTTAGCTAAGTCCATTTTATAGAATAGGTTAATCTTAGGCTTGAAGTATGGCACAAGTTTCATTGGAAGTAAGGTTGTAGTTCCTGAAGTATTCAAAACCGCACCATGAACCGCACATGCAAACCGCAAGTGCAGTTCAAGCCTTGAACTTGCTTCTTGAACCAACCGCATGCAACCGCCCTTGAACCGCACCTGTGCAGTTCATGTGCAACCGCATCCTTGCAACCTCCTGGTGTAGCAAAACCGCATTCCTAATCGCATCTCACCAACCGCATCCAATGATTGGCTACTTGGAGTGAACAACTTTTTATCCGTTGGATTCCACGTCAGCAATATCAAAAGTCAACCACCATATCTTGTCACGTGATTCAATGTCAGAAAAGATCTGCAAGGATCTTGAAAAGATGACAGGTGTCCTAACCTCATTGCTTGCAGCTGGAGCCTGATCGCCTTTACCGCAAAGCAGCTGTACCAAAGGACAAAAGTGGTTGCTGTGGACCAATAGGATTGCATCAAGTACTGTCCTTCAACAGCTGTATCCAACGGCTAGTTTCTTGATGCTTGGGTATAAATACCCCCAATCTTCACCATTTGAAGATTGCTTGAAAAATTGAGAAGTGCTGTGTTCATAGAAGCTGAAGCTCTGCCCAGAAATTATTCAACCCTTTGAATCTTCATCTTCATACTTCAAGAAATATTCCTAGCCCAGAAATCAAGCCTTAACACATTCAAGAATCATTGAGCTCTACATCTCACAGATTTAAAGAGCCTTGATCTTGTTTCTCACACACACACCTCTCTTGTCTAAACACATAGTTTATTCATTTGAGATACACTGGTTATAGTTTTGGATTTGTTCTTCATAGAAAAGATTTTATTGTACTTTGTAATCTCACAATACTTAATATAAAATCTCTCTTAGAAATCCAAGACTAACCATCTTGGTAGTGGACGTAGATCGTTTATCGATTGAACCACTCCAAATAGCGTGTTCTTACTTTCTGCATTTATATTTCTTGTGCTTGCTAATTATTTATCTTTGTCTCTGTTTGATCTTTATTTAGCTATCCATTATTGTGAAATAGTGTTTGGAGTTAACAAAGTCAAAACCACACGTGTTTGTAAAACTGCACTTCCCAAAACCGCACCACCAAAACCGCATTTTACAAACCGCCTCTCAAAACCGCTTTACACTCTATTATTCCGCTGTGCATTTTACACTATCACTTGCAGTCTATTATCAACTGCAAGAGGATTTTGTAAGCAAGAGGTTCAGTCTTTAAAAGAGGGCGAAAAATTTTAAACAACTATTCACCCCCCCTCTAGCTCTATTTTCACCCTTGTTGCCACCTTTGGGACCAACACCCACAATGCTAGATGAAGTTTCTCCGGCCAATCCCGTCCTCGCTCGGCCATCTTTTTGATAATTTGCTCAAGGTTCTTGTTGGCAGCCTCTGCAACACTGTTTGTCTGTGGTCTGTACGGCAACGACTTATGGCGCTTAACCCTGTACTCGATGAGCAGCTGATCGGTCTCTCCTTTAAAATGGGATCCGTTATCAGAGATGATATCATTCGGGACTCCATAACGGCAAAAGATTTGTTCTTTCATAAATCGAGCAACTTTCTAGGATGTAAGTACTTTGTAAGATGTATCTTCCACCCACTTCGTGAAGTAATCTACTGTGACCAAAACAAACGAATGTTCGTTGCTTCCGAATGGAGTTATATTCCCGATGACATCAATTCCCCATGTCGCAAAGGGCCAGGGAGTTGTCATACAATACATATCATGAGGAGGGATATGATTTAAGTTGGAGAACCGCTGACATTTGTCACAAGTCCGCACAAATTGGATGCAATTAGTCTCCATAGAGATCCAGAGGTAACCCAGTCTGATAATGCTGTGCATAAGGGATCGATCATTCATGTGCGGTCCGCAGGCACCGTTATAAACGTCTTCCATTACCCTCTGAGCTTTCTCTTTACTGATGCAGAGCAGGAGTGGGCAACCTTCCCTTTTCTTCCATAAATCATCACCGAGTAAGACATACTATGCTGATAGCCTTTTCAGAGCTTGCAGACTTTTGGCCCCAATACCTTTTAGGTCACCATCTTCATCAGCAGGGAAGGATGCCTCACCATGCTTGAGATACTGAAAGATCTGGCTCTATCATGGCTCATCAATGGCTTCAAGCTCAATTTCACAACAATATGCCGGATTCTCTCGCCTCTCGACTCTGAATGGCTTGATTGACTTACCTTCTGGTATTTCCACCAAAGAAGCCAGAGTAGCTAACGCATCAGCGAATCTGTTCTTATCTCGCGGCAGGATCTGGAATGACACTTCCTTAAACTGACCAACGAGCTCTGTGATATAAACATGATACTTCTGGAGACACGGATCTGTCGTCCTCCATCTATTGGCAGCTTGGTTGATTATCAGCTGAGAATTGCCAAACACTTCCAACTCATAAACATTCTGCTCAAGGGCAGCCTCAAGACCAGCTATGCAAGCCTCATACTTGGCTGCGTTATTGGTAACTGAGAAGTTTAGTTTGATGGCGATAGGAGTGTGCATGTCCTTCGGATCCACTAAAACCATCCCAATACCATTACCTCTCTTATTCGCTGCGCCATCGAAGAATAGCTGCCATCGGTTGTCGCTTTTTACAACGAAGATTCCCTCATCAGAAAACTAAAGATCTGGCCCTCGGGCTTCTGTACTGGGAGAGTCAGCCAACTGATCTACCAAAGCTTGCCCTTTGATTACTTTTCGGATCACATACTTAATATCAAACTCTGCTAGGAAGAAAGTCCATTTTGCGAGCCTAGTGGAGATACTGCCTCTGTCACTCTGAAACAAGTACCTAATCGGGTCCATTTTGGAGACCAGATGCACTGTGTGGGACAACATGTAATGTTTTAACTTTCTGACTACCCAAACCAGAGCTGTACACGTCTTCTCCAGAGCGGAATAATTCAACTCGCTTCCCTGGAATTTGCGGCTGACAAAATAGATGGCATTCTCTACCTTTGAGTCCTTCTTTTCTTGCGCTAGCATGGCTCCAATGGCCGTATCTGTGTCCGTCAAGTATAAAAGCAGAGGCTTGCTCCCATGAGGCGAACAAAGGATGGGAGGATTGACAAGATAAGCTTTGATCTTGTCGAAAGCTAACTGGCACACTTCATTCCAAATCACCTCCTGGTTCTTTTTCAGCAGCTTGAATATTGGCTCGCACATAGAAGTCAGCTGGTGTGAATGTGGTGCCCAAGATAGCGGCTCTCTTTTTTTTGTTTATTTTATTTTGGAAAACCGCTTTCTCGTATAAGGGGGATCACCGCCTCACATCAGTTTGGAAACGTCCGGTTTAATTTGAAAAACGGAGTCGCCACGCCATTTTGATTTCTTCAAAACTTTGAAATAAAGAATTTGGGTCTGGAGGTTAAGTTACCCTTTGGGAAGAATGGATTGTCATTCACCCAAAGAGCCTTGCCGAAGCAAGTCTTCCAAGATCCGCTTTTCATACTTGCCTTAGTGCTTTCGTGTGTGGGATGTGTGTTTTGAAAAGGAGGGAATGTACCAAGTGGTCTTCCGGACGTATACACCATGAGTTGGTTATCACTCGGGATTCCTTGGATTTTTATATATTAGGGACTTTGGTCCCCTTCTCATCTTGGACTTATGATCATCATGATGAGACCTTGGGTCACATGTGATCGGGATAGGGACACCGTTTTTTATAGTCCAAAGATAAGACTCTTTAGAAAGGAATGACCTTTGCCCATCAATCCTACATCTTGAGACGATTTGGACTCTTTCGGGACATTTATGCTCGTCTCAAGTGATGATCGTAGATATGTGGCTAGGGTTCATCCTTTTCTAAAGGAGCATCCATTTATGGCATCTTTAAATGGAAGAAATGATGTAAAGATAGGACCTTTACACCATCTCGCTCCAAGAGATGCTCCAAGTACCAAGGGGGACTAGGGAAGGGGTATAAATATTGGATCTTTATACTCATCCTATGCCTTTGTGTGCCTTAAGAAGGTCACTAGGCAATCCTAGGAGAGAGATCCAACCATGAGGGATATGGGGGATGCATGTTTAAGCTAAAGATGACACTTTTTATGAAAAAGATGACATTTTAAGTGCAAAGGATGCTACTTGGTTGCAAAGGATGCTTCTTTGATGCAAAGATAACATTTTTAATGCAAAGGATGCAACTTTATATGTAAAAATGGCATTTTAAGTGCAAAGGATGCTACTTTGATGCAAAGATAGCATTTTTAATGCAAAGGATGCAACTTTATATGTAAAAATGGCATTTTAAGTGCAAAGGATGCTACTTTGATGCAAAGATAACATTTTTAATGCAAAGGATGCAACTTTATATGTAAAAATGGCATTTTAAGTGCAAAGGATGCTACTTTTGATACAAAAAGGGGGGGTATGATTTAGATGCCTAAAGATAGGATCTTTAATCACAATATACCAAGTACCAAGCAAGTATATAGCAATATGTAAAGCAAAGAGCAATATATCACATAAATACAAGTATATTGCAAGATAAAGGGGAGGTGAGGTTACCAATGGTGGTGTTCCTCTATCTCCTTGAAGTTTGCCTAGGGAAGGACCAACTTTGGAAGGTTTTGAAGAGGAGGGAGGTGGTTTTTGACACTCTCAGCTCTCTGGAATTTCGTGGTGGTATTTTGGCAGAGTAACACTACTGAAAATCCCCCTAAAATGAATAGAGGAGGTCTCTATTTATAGGCAGTCTGGGAATGGCTAATGAAGCCGTGCGGCTGTAACCCCAGGTCTAATGAGGCCGTGCGGTCTTATCTTGAGATGACTTAGATTTTTCTAGAACCATGCAAGGTGGCCTTCTAGAAGGGCTTTTCCAATGAAGGACTACGTGGAATTTTAATTCCTAGCAAGTCCTTCGCCCCTCGAAAGGTTTGGAAAAGTTCCCGAATTGCCCCTGAACTTTAGGAAAGTCCGGGGAATTGCCGGGAAACATAACCGGAAGGCATGAGCCAGATTTGGGTACTTACAGAAGCCCCTCGACAACTTCACTTGCAGGGCGAGTGGGGTTGTCGATAGGAAAAAATCCGATCTGGTGAATGCCAAGACGGATTGGGTGACCAAGGTGGTCGAGTGGCTGAACCTTTGGAAGGCTACCTACGTATCCCGAGTGGGAATCAAGCCATAATCGTAGTTCGGAATATATCCACTGGGGAAAGGGGTGTCATATGTGATGAATTAGCTGAACCTAAAGTAGGCTACCTATGTATCCTGGAGGAATCAAGCCAGGACGTAGTTCGGAATAGATCCACTGGGGCAAGGCAAAGAGAAACTGGTCCCTTGCATAGGGAAATAGAAGGGAAAGTGACCTAGGAGGTCGAGTAGCTGATCCTAATGGGATATGCTAGATGAAGGAAGAGGGTGACCAATGTGGTCGGATATCTGGACCTCTATGAGGGGCTACTTCACTACTGAGGAGTGATGAAGGAAGAGGGTGACCACTGATGTCGGATGGCTGGACCTTTTATGAAAGGCTCATGCGCCACTAAGAAGTGAGGTATGAAAAGGGTGACCAATGTGGTCGGATGGCTGGACCTTTATAAAAGGCTACCTACATATCCCAGAGGAATCAAGCCTTGGTCGTAGTTCAAGTCTCACTAGATAGTTAGGAACGATGTCTAGGATTCTTGAGATTTTGACAATTAATGGAGGTTGTCACCTGATTGACAATTAATGGAGGTTGTCACCTGGATGACTAAAGCTTATGTCACTATTGAGGAGATAGAGGTAGCTAAAGTTTGGAGAACTTGAGCGTACTTCACCATCTGTGAGATAGAGGTAGATAAAGTTTGAAGAACTTGAGCGTACTTCACTATCTGTGAGATAGAGGTAGCTAAAGTTTGAAGAACTTGAGCGTACTTCACTATCTGTGAGATAGAGGTAGCTAAAGTTTGGAGAACTTGAGCGTACTTCACCATCTGTGAGATAGAGGTAGCTAAAGTTTGGAGAACTTGAGCGTACTTCTCAATCTGTGAGATAGAGGTAGCTAAAGTTTGGAGAACTTGAGCGTACTTCTCAATCTGTGAGATAGAGGTAGCTAAAGTTTGGAGAACTTGAGCGTACTTCTCAATCCGTAAGATAGAGGTAGCTAAAGTTTTGGGAAACTTGAGCGTACTTCTCAATCTCTGAGATAGAGGTAGCTAAAGTTTTGGGAAATTTGAGCGTACTTCACAATCCGTGAGATAGAGGTAGCTAAAGTTTTTGGTTTTGACAATTCAGAGGTTGTCACCTAGCGTTAAGTAACGGAGGCGACTCGGGAGGAAAGTCTATTTGCTTTGAGATAATGGATATCCTTGGAAAACAGCGTTATTCTGGTTAAGAAATAACGGGAGTTATATTCCTAAGTGTAAAGTCCAGGGGCAAAGATGTAATTTTTACTCAGAGCAAAAGAGGCCGCCCAGCATGAGACGAGGGCAAAAGAAGCCGTCCGGATAGAAGTTTAATTTCACCAGATTATTTAAAACTGGATTTGAACGGGCAAACAACATTATTTTGCTTGTTTCTGCCGAGGAAGAAGAAGAGAGGAGAGAGAGAAAAATTTGAATTTCTTCAATTCTCTTACTTTCTTGGCTTAAGATGGATCCGGAAGGGAACCCAATGCCTAGGCAAGCACGGAGGAACATATCCGAAGCCGCTAGAAGGAGGAGGAGGGAGCTCGTTCGCACAGAGAGGAAGTATGACTTCAACACGCCTCCACCGGAGCTTTATCCCGGTCGGGGAGAACACAAATCAACGAAACCTCAATCAGTTGAGGTAAGCATTCTTGATTTGCTTGATTTCATCAATTTTGATTGGACTTTGATTGACTTAGGGCTTGACCCGATTTTTAGGAATTTTTTGAATTTTCCTAGAATTTTTGTTGATGATTTCGGAATTTTGATGATTAACCTATGATGCTAAGGAGATAAATGAACATGCATGTGTGATTTATTTGAAAAATAATGAGAATGACCCATTTTTTCGAAAATAAAGTAAGAAAAAATAATGTCTAAAATGTGACGGAGTCCTTGCATGTGCTAGAACAAGGTCAATTTCTGATCATGGATGAGAAAACGGACTTTTGGACGATGAAAAGGATTCATGCATGCCATTTTTTGAAAAATTAATGCTTATGTGCAAAGAATGTTGAAAATTGGAATTTTTGTGTTTTTGAGAGCAATGTGATTGACATGACGTGTTTCAAGTGATGAAAGACACGCCTTCTAGGCAAAGGATGCTAGAAATCTTTTATGAATGCTTTTCTTTGAAAATATGTGCACTTTTGAAATGAGATGAAGGTCTGACACATTTTTTTTGTTGTGTTTTCCTACAGGAGAACAAGTCGAGGGGACCTTCTAAGGTAGCTGTGAAGCTATGGGAGAGGATGCCCAATTTTGAGAAGGATGGGGTGAACCCCAAGCAGCTTGTAATGGCTATCGGCCTTGACTTGTTCATTGATGCCATTGGCAGAGGTATTCATGTGACCTCCAAGAGTAAGGGGCTAGTCCAGGCCCTCTCAGAGTTCTGGTGGGACACCTCCCATAGCTTTCACCTTAGATAGGGGGGAGATTACGGTGACGCCTGCCGACTTCAGTGCTATCACTGGCCTGCAGTTCACTGGGAGGCCTGTGACTTGGAGGGACCACATCACGACAGAGGAGTTCAGGGCTCTGGTTGGGTTTGACCTCCGTCCTAAGGGGCTCGGGATGGAGACGAGGAATGTGGAGGTGGCGGTCCAGGAGTGCATGCAGGGGTTTGCCGCCAATGAGGTGACTGCCCACCAGCTCGCGAGAGCTTTCTTGTGGTTGATGCTGTCAGTCACCATATTTGCGAACTCTGGGACGCTGGCTATGGTTTGCTTGCTTGATTCTTTGGAGAATCTTGATGAGGTTGGGGCGGTCTCTTGGGGTGAGGCCGGATTGGTGGAGCTTTACTTCTCCTTGGATATGTACAGTCGGAACAGGGCTACCTCTATGGACTGCTTCTCCTTTGCTCTTGAGGTAGTCTCACTTTCTTTTCTCTCTTTTACTTTCTGTCTTGAAACTTTTATGAGAGAAAATGACCCTTTTTTTTTGAACATGCAGGTCTGGTTTTGTGAGGTGATTAGGTTCTTTCCGTGGAACCAGCAGAGTGATCCGGAGATCTTCCCGGCCATGATCCGTTGGAGGGGAGATGCTAGAGACATGTTTACCGAGAAGACCCGAATCACTTTTGACTACAAGATGGTGAGACCAATTATCAACAGGGATGGGCATGATAGAGTTGACTTCTACCCTTGGGGGAGGTTCCCTGAGGTTCTGCTAGGGGATTCCGTGGAGGCGACTAGGCAGAGGAGGTGGCTTACGGGCTTGACATGTGATATCATTTATTTGGGGGACCGTTTTTCTAGGCAGCATGACCTTTTCCCTCCCTTGGACGCCATTACTCCTCATAATCCTCCAGCACGGATGCTGCAGCCTAGGGACTGGTCAGAAGATGATATTGCTAGGTACCAGGCTGGCGTGGCGGCCGTGGAGTATTTTGACTTGGCTACCCCGTATGCCACCTTCGTGGAGCAACGGTTGAAGACGCCACAGAAGCTAGTGAAGCTGGCCGTCACTCAGGGGTACGGGGAAGCTGAGCCTACTGACCCGCCGATGTCTCCTGCTCATCTTTCCTATGTGGTCAACGGGGTACCGAGGAGGTTCATGATTCCTGTTCCTGTCACGAGGGAGCCCCGGTATAATCTGCCGCCTGACAACACTGTGAGTACATTTAGGGTCTTTTCCCTTCTCCAGATTTATTTGCTTTCTGCAATTCTGAGATTTTCCTGAGATTTTCTGAGTTTTATTCTCTTTTCTCTCAGGTTCCTGCTCGCTCATACGATGGCTTGGTATGGTAGAACAGGGGCTGGAAGGATGTGTGCCGGTCCCTTTTGAGGAAGTTGGCATGCACTTCCAGGGCTGGGGCTAACCTGCAGGAGCCCGTGCGCAAAAGAAGGCACGTTGGGAGCACTGTATCCACCTCATCAGCATCAGAGTATTCTTCTAGCGCCATGCCTCGGGGACAGGGACCCAACACCAGCATCCTAGAGCAGCAGGCAGAGTACGAGCACTTGAATGTGAACCTTTCTGATGTGAGTGTCACTGAGGACTTGATGAGGGATCCTAGCTTCTATGAGATAAGCAGCGACGAGGAGTCGGAGGCTTAGGATTTCTTAGAATTGATCTAGAAGGAAGGAAACAAACAATGAACACCTTTTTTATGCACATTTTATTTGTTTTTCGTTTTATTTGGGCGCCGATGGGGCGAAAACAATGTATTACTGTTTTATTTGCTTTTCTAATTCATGTTTTATGAACTTGCATATTACTTGAGTCTCGGGGCAGTTTTTTGCTTGGAAATGGGGCTGAAAATGGGCCAAACTAGTTTATGATGGCATATAACTGCATGGTTGGTGTTTGGATATTTTTTTATACATGTTTTGTTGAGAAAGTGGGGTGAGAACTCCACTTGGGCAGCAACTTTGATTGCTGCAGATTTTTTTCTGCAGATGGAAAATGAGGCCGTCCGGCCTGGACTTGGGGTAAATGAAGCCGTGCGGCTGGAAGTTCTGTCTGAACTGGTTTTTTTTCAGAATAAAACCAAGGCTTGGCCCTTTCATTTCATTTTCACCCTAGACTTGTCCCAACTGATCCTAGAGCATATTTTTGACCAAAAGACATCAACTTTGATCGTTTGCAATGGAGAAACCCATCAGATTGCAAAAGGGGAAAAGAGATCGTATTCTGTCCGATCTTCAATCTTGGATGAGGCATAACTTTCAATCCAACAAGAGGCTGTTTGATACCACCTTCAAGATCAAGTCTTTATGGCATTTGAAGGATCTCCCGCCCGATTGGGACCTTTTGAGGGCCGCAGCGAGGTTTTGGGACGTCCGGAGACATGTTTACTGCTTTTCTTACAACGAGCTCGTCCCAACTTATGAAGACTTCCGAGCATTGATTGGGGGTCTAGAAATTGAGTCCATATCAATTCCTCTGATTGAAGACGTGCCGGTAGCAGCAAAGTTGGCATCTTTTCTGCAAATCTCTCTGGGAGAGGCTAAGGGGATGATGGTAGCCCCTGATCGGATTGACCTTTCTGATATCCCAAGCAGGTTTGGATTTTCGGATACGGCGACGACCACTATGGCTATGGATGCCTTTGTCCTCTGTGTGTTCTCGTCTTTGTTCACGGCCGAGTCTGTGGGGATTTTTCATGGTGGCCTCTTGGACATGGTCAGGGAATGCAGGGCTGGGAAAGACATTGTCCCATTGGTTTTGGGTGAGACCTTGCATGGTATTGATAGGACGGCTAGGGGAGACCATTTCATGAGGTCTGGGAGTCCGGCTGTATTGACTTTGTGGCTGCAGGAGAGGCTTGGGGCTTAGCCAGGGGCTTCGCCTACTCAGTGCCCTTGGGTGATTTCCCAGAGGGGTGCACCTAGGTAGCAGGACCAGGGTAACTGGGAGCTGATAATGGCTAGGTTATCCACTTCGGATATTCATTGGTGGGTGCCTCATTGGAGGCTGCAGACCCGAAGGACATTTCAGGAGTCCTATGTGGTGAGGGTTCCAGGGCTTTCTTGGTCATCCTTCTACATACCCTGCTTGGTATCCAGGCAGTTCGGGGCCTTACATGAGTCGTTGGGCGATTGGGAGGACATCCGTACCATGGAGGTGGTGTCTTTAGGCATGAGGGATCCAGCCAGCTTCTCATTCTTCTCGAGGGCTTGGACATATATTGCTTTCCCACCCAGGGCCATTCTCAAAAGCAGGAAGAGTACCATCTTGACCACAGCCTACTTGGACTGGTACGAGAGGGAGATGAGAGCGACTCAGGTCATATTGGGAGAGAGACGTCAGGCTTTATTGGGGGCTGATTATGACTCGAGCAGAATTTTGAGGGAGACTAAAGCTAAGGAGAGTCACCACAACCAGTCGTGTGACCTTATCAGAGACATGGAGGCTCGATACGAGAGGCTTTCTGAAGTCGCTCCCTTGACTGAGGCTCAGAGGGAGGAAGTGCAGACACGTGCCCGGATCGAGAGGGCACTTGTTGACACAGGTTTGATGGAGGCTCCAGTGAGGATACCTGAGATTGGGATGAGGGAGACCGACATCATTGAGAAGAAGAGGAAGAACACTCGACGAGGTCGAGGTAAAGGGAAGAAGACCAAAGAAGACTTAGTGAGTGACAACTGATAGGTCTTTTCTTAGGATTCCCTTATTGCCATTTGCAAACACAATAGTTTATTAGGCATTTTAGAAGAAGAGGAAGAACACTCGACGAGGTCGAGGTAATGGGAAGAAGACCAAAGAAGACTCAGTGAGTGACAACTGATAGGTCTTTTCTTAGGATTCCCTTATTGCCATTTGCAAACACAATAGTTTATTAGGCTTTTTATTGTATTTTAGATCATTGTAGCAGGTTAGCAGAGTCAAGAGTAGACCGTGCTTGAACTCATCAAGAAGTGTTTAACTTGTAATGAACAAGAGATATTATCTTAGAATTTATAAGACACATATTTCATGGAAACTTTATTGTCTTATTTATTGTTTAGACCGAAACATTGCTGGCTGCCTACGTTCCCCTTTTACAAGAAAGACTAAGGGGCTCAGGTCATTGTAGTTCATTCTGGTGAACTATCAGGATTTTTGTTCTTTTGGCCTTTTTTCTTCTTTTTTTTTTTTTTATGTGCATCCCTGTCTTTTGCCTAGACCGCTCCTTTTTTGGTTTTCAGCCTAGCTGGGCATTACTCTTTTTGCACTGATTTTTTTTTATATGTGCAGCCCTGTCTTTTGCCTAGACCGCCCCTTTTTTGGGTTTTTCAGCCTAGCTGGGTATTACTCTTTTTGCACGAAAAATTTTCTTTTTTTTTATGTGCAGCCCTGTCTTTTGCCTAGACCACCCTTTTTTTGGATTTTTCAGCCTAGCTGGGCATTACTCTTTTTTCACTAAGATTTTTCTTTTTTATTATTATTATTTTTCTTTTTTCTTTTTTTTTAATTTTTCTTTTAGACATAATACCTACGAAGCTTATCGTCGTTGACTGGGTGGACAAAAGGATTGCCATCAAGGTCTGCAAGCTTCATGGCTCCTCCCGATAGTATCTTCTGCACCACATACGGGCCAATTCAAATGGGTTCCCACTTTCCCGAGGGGTTGTCTCTGGTAGGGGGCTTCACCTTCAACACTAAGTCACCCTCTTTGATGTCCCTGGCCTTGACTTTTGGGGATCGACTTCGATACCTCGCTTCGTGACCATATACCCAAGCACTTTTCCCCTTGTCACTCCGAAGGTGCATTTGGCAGGGTTCAGTCTCATGGAATGCTGTCTCAGCCTCTCAAAGAACTTTCGCAGGTCAACAAAGTGCTGTCCATCCTCGCCTTTGGAGTGGACTATCATGTCGTCGATGTAGACCTCAATCTCCTTGTGGATCATGTCGTGAAAGAGTGCGGTCGCTGCCCTCTGATAAGTGGCCTCGGCATTCTTAAGCCCAAATGGCATCACTGTATAGCAATACGTTCCCCACGGTATGGTGAATGCTGTCTTTTCTTGGTCCTCCTCGGCCATCTTGATCTGGTTGTAGCCAGCAAAGCCATCAATGAAGGATTTGACTTCGTAGTTGGCAGTGGCGTCCACCAGAATGTCTATGTTTGGCAAGGGGTAATCGTCTTTGGTGCTGGCTTTGTTCAGATCCCGGAAATCTACACAGCAGCGTACCTTCCCATTGGCCTTAGTTACAGTCACAATGTTGGATAACCATGTCGGATATTCGATGACTCTGATGAATCCTACCCGCAGTAGCTTCTCAATCTCTTCTTTGACCTGTAGAGACCATTCTGGCTTTATCTTCCTCAGTTTCTGCTTTACTCGCTTAACATCTGGTGCTAGAGGGATTCTGTGCTCTACTATCGAACTGTCTAGCCCCGGCATATCCCTGTATGACCATGCAAAAATGTCCATGTATTCTCTGAGCAGATTGACAAGTCTATACCGTTCAACCCCCTGGAAGAAGTTTCCAATCTGTGTCTCTTTAGGTTCCTCAATAGTACCCAAGTTAACACTTATCAAAACCTCCTCGGCAGCTTGGGCCCGGTTTTCCTCTTTGTCTGTAACCTGCTTAAAGATTTCTTTAATGTATTGTTCATTTAGTGTGTTTGCATCTTGTTCAAATGATTCATTATTAACTGTTGTTAAGTTTTGAGTTAATTTATCATTTGTTAAGTTGGCAATAAGGGGATACTCAGAAAGATCTGTCATTTCATTCAAAGCGAAAGGAAAGATGACATTGGTTACATATTCATAATCCTCAGGCGTGAGGCCTTCGGATGACTCAGAGGACTGGAATTCAAAGATTCCTGACTCAAGTGTATGGATGACAGGGTGTTTGACACAACTGGGTTGAGAAGGATAGGGTACCAATCCAAGCTCCGTGATCATTTGCTGTCGGCTGGCTATCGGCCCTGATAATGTCTCCCAATTCTTCAACGGCATCTCTGTTTTAGTCACCAAAGTGCGAGGATCAAAAGGCTCTTTACCACCATCTCCAATTACGGCGACTACCTCGTCATCTGAACTGAAGTTGATCAAATCCGGGATCTGCGCTTCTTCATCAAATAGCTTTTGCAAACCCAACTCATTGTCTTCACTACCGGCAGCTTCTATCAGACTGATCTTCGGAAGAGCTAACTCGAAGGCGGAGAAATCTATTACCCCGGACGAGAAGAGCGCTGACTCTTTAAAACTGTCTGGGAGATAGGCAAATTCACAGGTGTTGATGAAGTTGGAAAGGTCAGGTTGGTACTGGAATTCCAGGATAAGGAAATTTGGCTCAGGCTGAGAGGAGGGAGTGAGTCCCATAGGGTAATGCAGAGGCTGCGTAACCGGGATAGCTGTGGTGTTTGCTCTCTGTTGGTAGGGAACAAAGCTGGGTCTTATCTGAGGAGGCGAGGGTGTTGGAACCCTGACAGCCTGGGATGTTGGAAAGGACTGAAAAAGGGTAGTCCTTGGTAAGGGATCATATGTGGATGGAGGAGGGCATTGGTTATAGGCTGGGGGAGCTGAGATGGCTACTTCTGGAGTCTCATCTTCTACCATAACCAGGGAACCGTTGGACTCAACCACTATCTGAACCCCATGACGACGAAGCGCATCAATGAGCAAGGCTTGCTGTTCTTCATGGACCTTACGACTATTTTTCAATGCTAAGGCTAGCTCTTCTTCCCTAGTCATCTGGTTACCCAAACCGCTGCTGTTTTCTGCCAAATCGGCCATTCTGACTCTCTGGACTGACAAAATTGAGGATTCTGGCGAACTATCTGAGAATTCTGCGTTAACAAGCCGCTGACCCGGTATTCTCACCCACTTCTTTCTCACTGCGGGAAAGGGATAGGAGAGCTTTAGACTCGGGGTAGGTGTTTAGGCTGAAGGCTCAAGCAATATGCAAATCAAGAATCTTCCAATTTACTTAAAACGGTGTCTTTTATTAATTTCTATTAGGTTGGAAAAGGGGTTCTGCCCTTCTTTTTCGCAACTACTCTAGATCCTGGATCAGTAGGCTCCGTCACTACGTCTATAAGCCCCTCGTATTCCACCTGTATTTCGACCTCCCAGGGTGGACAGCCCCGGGCGAGGGTCCTATAGGGCACGCAGATCCCACCGACCGAGAGAGAAGAACGCTCCTAACGGGTCTAGCGGGTCATAGAAACTTTTAACGCACGAGCGATGCAGATTATAGTCAAGGCAATACCGGGAAAGTCTCGTCTTTCAGCCTTAACGGAATTTCGGCAGAGTTTCGCTTGCACGATTGACGTTTTGACTTTTCGGCAATGTCCGAGAAGATAATAGGCATGGGTCGGGCGATAAAAGCCGGATGACACAGTGTCACATTGAACTTCGTTGCATACGCTGTGCGTGAGTCAAAGTCGAAGTCAATGCCGGGTCAAAATCTTGCCTGTTTTTTGCAGAAAGCAGTTTTGGCAGTTTTGGCTTTTTCTTAATGGTCAATATTCCTTTTTCTTGGAAATGACAGGTTTCCAGCGAGGTAATTGTCCATTTTTTTATTCCTAAGAGGTCCTTCCTCATTCAAATTGTCAAAATAATGTCCAAAATACCCCTAAATGATTATAAATCATTAATTTGGGCTGACGGAACATTAACGACCCAGATTGGGTTACTTACAAAACCCAAAGCTAATCTAAGATGTGATGTAGTTTATACTGCTTTGAAAACAAATGTAGTAAGTTCATGATATTTTTTGCAGTGGTTGTTCACGTCATATGACAGGAACAATGTCGTTTTTAAATGACTATGAATCTATACATGGAGGGAGTGTTACGTATGGTGGTGGTAGTAAGAGTACAATCATTGGAAAAGGGACACTTAATGTGCCTGGTTTCCCCACCTTAAAAAATGTCTTGCATGTTCATGGTCTAGTTTCTAACTTGATTAGTATTAGTCAATTTTATGATGACAATTTAGAGGTGAAGTTCAACAAAAACAATTGTGAGGCCTTTGATGGTTCCAGTAATTATGTTATGTCTGGAACTAGATCTAGTGACAATTGTTATCTTGTTGAAGATAAAATAATGTGCCATTCGGCTAAGGATGATGTTACCACTTTGTGGCATCAAAAATTAGGGCATGTTCATTTTCACCATATTGAGAAAATTATTAAGCTAGATGCTGTGAGAGGAGTTCCTAAGTTGGAATTCAAGGAGAAAGTGGTTTGTGAGGATTGTCTTAAAGGCAAACTAATTCGTGCTGCCCAACACAATGAGCAACACTTTGGGACAACACATTGTTTTCAACCTTTACACATGGATTTGATGGGTCCAGTTGAGGTAGAAAGTCTTGGAGGTAAGAGATATATTTATGTCATTGTTGATGACTTTTCTAGGTTTACTTGGGTTTATTTTTTGAGAGATAAATCAGAAACCTTTGAAAATTTTAAAATCTTACACTCTAAAATCAAAAACTTGTTTGGTGCTTCTATTTTTCATATTAGGTCTGATCATGGAAAGGAATTTGATAATGTTTCTTTTTCAACTTTTTGTGAAAAGAATGGAATTCATCATGAATTTTCAGCACCTAAAACACCCCAACAAAATGGGATTGCTGAGGGGAAAAATAGAACATTACTTGAAATGACTAGAGTAATGTTGTTTTCGAAAAGAATCTCTAAACGTTTTTGGGCAGAGGCACTTAGTACTGCTTGTCACACAATCAATAGAGTCTATCTTAGAACCAGAACCACAATGACTCCCTTTGAAATTTTGAATGGTAGAAAACTAAAGGTTCATTATTTTCATGTTTTTGGAAGTGTGGGCTTTATATTGAATGACCGGGATTACTTAGGTAAACTTGATTCTAAAAGTGATAGGGCTATTTTTCTTGGATATGCTCAAAATAGTCGAGCATATAGGGTTTATAATCTAAGATTAGAAACCATCCGAGAATCAATAAACATTGTTTTTGATGATTCCTTAAGCATTACAGGTAAAAGTGTTCAAGAGACGCCTCTAGCATTACTGGAAGAGGCTCAAGTGGGAAGCCAAGAAAGTGTTAACACAGATGTTAACACTAGTGCTAACCAATGTGCCATCAGTAATGAGATAGCACCTCTGGTAACACGTGATTCCAGAACAGTGGAGGAGGGAGAAAATACTGATGCTGCTCATGAGGAAATGATAAGGGATCCACCTGATAGTGTTAGACGAGATCACCCTACCTCACAAGTGATAGGGGAAGTGAATGAAGGCGTAAGGATGAGGCAAAAAGATCCTATTGACTATCGTAGTATGGTAATGTATGTGTGCATGTCTACCACATATGCCAAGGTAAAGTACTCGTGTTATGTTTCTTCCCTAGAACCTAAAAATGTACTTGAGGCCTTAAAAGATAATCATTGGATTCAAGCCATGCAAGAGGAGCTTGAACAGTTTGCCTGTAATAATGTTGTGTTTTTAGTACCACGTCCCCCTAATACTAATATTATTGGGACACAATGGATTTTTAAAAATAAAACAAATGAGAAGGGTAATATTGTTAGGAATAAAGCTCGTCTTGTGGCTCAAGGATATACACAGGTAAAAGGTGTTGATTATTATGAAACCTTTGCTCCTTTGGCTAGACTTCAGTCCATAAGACTTCTCTTGGCCATTGCTTGTTATCTTAAGATCACTTTTTAGCAAATGGATGTAAAAGTAGCTTTTTTAAATGGTTATTTGGATGAAGAGATCTTTGTTGAAAAACCAAAAGGATTCGAAGATCCTTCATAACCACACCATGTTTATACACTTGATAAAGATCTTTATGGGTTAAAACATGCTCCACGAGCATGGTATGGTCGTTTAACCAGTTTTCTTCTTGAATATGGATTTATTAGAGGTGAAGCAGATAGGACTTTGTTTATACTTAGACATGGTAAAGAACTTGTCATTGCTCAGATCTATGTTGATGACATAGTCTATGGGTCTACAAATCTAACATGTTTGAAAGATTTTGAAGATACTATGACTTCAACATTTCAAATGAGCATGATAGGTGAGCTAAATTTCTTCTTAGACTTGCAGGAGAAACAAACAAGTGATGGAATATTCATATCACAAAGCAAGTTTGCAAGGAATTTGGTCAAGAACTTTGAGTTGGAGGGGTCAAAGAGTTCAAAAGTTCCTATGAGTTCTACTCTCAAACTTGGTAAGGACCAAGTAGGAGAAGATGTTGATCCCACACTCTACCGTTCCTTGATAGGTATCCTTCTTTACCTAACCTCTAGCTGCCCTGATTTAATGTTTAGATTTTGTGTATGTGCACGTTACCAAGCCAATCCTAAAGTCTGTCACCTTAATTCTGTTAAAAAGATAATCAAATATGTGTCTGGAACATGTGATTTAGGTGTGTGGTATAGTAAAGATAATAATACCAATTTAGTAGGCTTTAGTGACTCGGATTGGGCATGGTATATGGATGACCAAAAAAGTACTAGTGGGGGTGTTTTTATCTGGGTAACAATCTAGTGTCATGGTATAGTCGTAAGCAAAACTGTGTCTCACTTTCAACTGCTGATCAGAATATGTAGCAGCTGGGAGTTGTTGTTCACAGCTTATTTGGTTAAAGCATATGTTAGATGATTATGGTCTAGAAAGTAATATGTTAACCATGTATTGTGACAACCTAAGTGCCATAAATATTTCCAAAAACCCAGTGGAACACTCTCGCACCAAACATATAGATATCCGTCACCATTTTCTTAGGGACTTAGTTGATAAAGGTTTGATAAATATAGAGCATATTGATACAAAGCATCAATTTGCTGACATATTCACTAAGGCCCTTAACCATGATAGATTTTCAGATTTGAAAAGCTCTCTTGGTCTTTGCATTTTTTAGAATACTTATGGTCCACAGGTGCTACCCCAAGTGTGGTTAACACTTTCGGTAACACTGTGATAAAAAAAAATTATTATACATATATATTCTTTTCTTTTGTTTAACCCTAATGGGGGCACATGCTGACCTTTTTATTCTAGTAGGTTAAGACATAGGTTAACATGTTTTGTCAAAATACCCTTCAATCTCAAAATTTACAAAGTCACTAATCTTTTGATAAAAGGCAAAAAGCACGTGTATTATTTCTTTAGTAACTCGGGGCACGGCATTCGCTGCGACGATGTTCTCTTGCCAAACGGGAATAATCTCTAGTGGAATTGTATTAAGTATTAGGAACTTGGAGCTCGCTAGTACAGTGTATCCTACTTGAAAGGTACAATTTACTGTCTTTATACTTCGAAAGAACTCGGGGCACGGAGCTCGTTACTACGATGCTTCCTTGTTTATGAAGTAATAAAAACTTAATGACGTGTATGTCTAAAGTTCTTAAAAATGAGGCTTGTTATGCCCCAAGTGCTTGAAAATGAGCATTGTTATGCCTCACTTACTTGAAAACAAGACTTGTTATGCCTCAAGTGCTTGAAAATGAAGAATATTTTCAAAGGGTTATTTTGATGCATATGTGTGAATGTGCCCCGTTTTTCCTTTTATTTTTACAGAAAAGGGTCGAGTTCACCTCAGTTTGAAGACACCAAATTTATGAAAAATGGAGTCGCCATGCCATTTTGATTTGTCCTCAAAACTTTGAAAAAAAGGAAAAGGGTTCGGAGGTTAAGTTACTCCTTCGGAAGAACGTTTGGCGTTCACGCAAGGAGCCTTGCAAAGGCATGTCTTCATAGGTCCAAAATTTTTGCTTGTTTGTGTGCGTGTGTGATTTGAAAATAGAAAAGATGTGCCATGTTTATTATCCGAGCGTAAGAACCATTTTAGACGGTTTTAGTTCGGGATACCTTGGACTTTGGTGTTTACGGGATTTTGATCCCGTGCTCACTTTGAACATATGATCATCATTACGGGACTAATCTTACCTCCCATTAGATTAATCTACCAATATAGGCATAGGAGCCTTGGTATGTCTTAATCTAACTTTCCTTGCGGATTTTAGTCTAATGTGATCGAAGAACTTGTTTTTTTAAGTCCAAGAATGAGACTTTTTGGAAAAGAATGAATCTTTGTCCATCAATCCTACATCCTGAGATAATGATGATTCATAGGGACATTTTGTGTTTGTATCAAGTGATTATCGGAGATTTTGGGACTAAGACTCATTGATTTCTAAAGGGACAAAGATTATGGCATTTTTATAATGGGATTGATGTAAAGATGGAGTCTTTACACTGATCCTCACTATGGAATGCATCAAGAACCATGGGACTAGGGGAATGGGATGTAAAGATTGGATATTTATGCTCATCCTATGTCTTTTATGCCTTAGGAGGCTTTTTAGACAATCTTTGGAGAAAGATTCCAACTTTAGGGACATGGGGAGAAATAGTATTAATGTAAAGATTACATTTTTAATATGAACAATACAAGGAGATCATTATTCTAAGGACGTAATGTAAAAAGGATGATCTTCATGGCTTTTCCTATGTCCTTAATACGTCATAAGGTGGATAATCCTTGGAAAAACTAGATCAATGGGAAGGGGATGACATATTATAGATAAAGATTACATTTTATACATAAATATAAAAGGGGATCACATCCTCATTTGGTAGATCATCCCTTGAACAAGCCACTTGTGGAATCTTGTTCATCATACGGAGAGGATCTCCATGAGTCATTTATGTAGGGGAGTGGGAAATATGGAGTTACATTGTTAAATATTAAAGCCTTATGACAATAAATAAAGATAAACAAGAGGTAATAAAGGAAAGGAGAGTATATAGGAATGTATCAAAGGTAAGAGAAGGAGAGATTACCAATATTGGTTTTTATCTATCTTCCAATGGAGGTTTTCCTAGGTAATATCTATTAGGAATAGATTAAGGTAAGATTGGTGTATGAGAGAGAGTGATTATATGTGTTCTTAGGGACTGGAATTCGAGTTTGTATTTCTGCAGAGTAACAGTGCTGAAAATTGTATATCTAAATGAATAAAGGAGGCCTCTATTTATAGGCTTCTGGTGTGCTTCTAATAAGGCCGCCCGACGCGAACCTGCATCAAAATAAGTCGCCCGGTGTCTTCTTCTGTTGCGTCAGATTGTTTCTGGAAAAATGCAAGGTGGCAAGTTGGAAGCTTCTTTCCAGCGAGGTCCTATCCAGAATTCTTATTCCCAATAGGTCCTTCCTTGCTCGAAAAGTATTGAAAGGTTCCCGAATTGCCCCTAAACTTTATGAAATTTTGGGGAACCGCTAGGAAACTTTAATTGGAAGGCATGAGCCAGATTTGGGTACTTACAGAAGCCCCTCGGCAACGGTACTTGCGAAGCAAGTGGGGTTGTCGATAAAAGTGAGAATCCAATCTGGTGAACTGCCGAGATGGATTGGGATTGGGTGAACAAGGAGGTCGAGTGGCTGAACCTTTTGGAAGGCTACCTACGTATCTCGAAGAGGAATCAAGCCAAATCATAGTTCTGGATCCGCTGGGGGAAAGGATGTCATGTTTGACAGATTGGCTGAACCTAAAGTAGGCTACCTACGTATCCCAGGGGAATTAAGCCATGATCATAGTTTAGAATTCGATGGGGAATGGTGAAGAGAAACTGGTCTCTTGCTTTGAAGAAGGAGAGGAGGAGAGCTAAGAGGTCGACTGGCTGGACCTTTTAATAGGTTCGCACACTACTGAGGAGATGGTAAAGGAAGGGGGTGACCAATGTGGTCAGATGGCTGGACCTTTGAAAAGGATACCTACTATCCTAGAGAGGAATCAAGCCACGATCGTAGTTCGGGATCACTGCTAGACAGTTAAGCAACAGGTCTAGGATCCTTGGAGTTTTGACGGTTAATGGAGGAGTCACCTGACGTTATTCCATTCTAATGGAAGTAACGAAAGCTAAACCTTATGGCGCTATCTCCTTCTAAGGAGATAGGGGGAACTAAAGCTTATGGCGCTATCTCCTTCTAGGGAAATATAGGGAGCTTAAAGCTGAAATTTGACAATTTGGAGGTTGTCGCCTGACGTTATTCCATTCTAACAGAAATAACATAAGCTAAAGCTTACGGCGCTATCTCTTTTTCACAGAGATAGAGGGAGCTAAAGCTGGATACTAAAGCTTACGGAAATATCTCCTTGTAAGGAGATAGAGGGAGCTAAAGCTGAAATTATGACAATTTGGAGGTTGTCGCCTAACGTTATTCCATTCTAACGAAAATAATGGAAGCTAAAGCTTACTGCGCTTTCTCTTTTTGACATAGATAGAGGGAGCTAAAGCTAGATACTAAAGCTTACGGCGATATCTCCTTCTAAGGAGATAGAGGGAGCTAAAGCTGAAATTATGACAACTTGGAGGTTATCGCCTGACGTTATTCCATTCTAACAGAAATAACAGAAGCTAAAGCTTACGACGCTATCTCTTTTTGACAGAGATAGAGGGAGTTAAAGCTGAAATTTTGACAATTTGGAGGTTGTCGCCTGAGGTTATTCCATTCTAACGGAAGTAACGGAAGCTAAAGCTTATGGCGCTATCTTCTTTTGACAGAGATAGAGGGAGCTAAAGCTAAAATTTTGGCAATTTGGAGGTTGTCGCCTGTCGCTATTCCATTCTAACGGAAGTAACGGAAGCTAAATCTTACAGCGCTATCTTTTTTTGACATATATAGATGGAGCTAAAGCTAAAATTTTGACAATTTGGAGGTTGTCGCCTGACGCTATTCCATTCTAACGGAAGTAACGGAAGCTAAAGCTTACAGCGCTATCTCTTTTTGGCAGAAATAGAGGGAGCTAAAGCTGAAATTTTGACAATTTGGAGGTTGTCACCTGATGCTATTCCATTCTAACGGAAATAACGGAAGCTAAAGCTTACGGCGCTATCTCTTTTTGACAGAGATAGAGGGAGCTAAAGCTGAAATTTTGACAATTTGGAGGTTGTCACCTGATGCTATTCCATTATAACGGAAGTATCAGAAGCTAAAGCTTACAGCGCTATCTCTTATTGACAGAGATAGAGGGAGCTAAAGCTAAAATTTGACAATTTGGAGGTTGTCGCCTGATGCTATTCCATTCTAACGGAAGTAACGGAAGCTAAAGATTACGGCGCTATCTCTTTTTGGCAGAGATAGAGGGAGCTAAAGCTGAAATTTTGACAATTTGGATGTTGCCACCTGACACTATTCCATTCTAAAGGAAGTAACGGAAGCTAAAGCTTACGGCGCTATCTCTTTTTGACAGAGAGAGAGGGAGCTAAAGCTGAAATTTTGACAATTTGGAGGTTGTCGCCTAATTTGATTTGAACATTTTGAGGGATCACCTAACGTCATTCCATTCTAACGGAAGCAACGAAGGTTTTTGAGAGAAAACGTTATTCCATTTGGAGATAACGAAGATTTTTAGGAGACAACGTTACTCCGTTAGGAGATAACAAGAATTATTTGCTTAAGTGGAAAGTCCAGGAGCAAAAGTGCAAATTCAGCCTGAGGCGAATAAGGCCGCTCGGCTAGAGATGGAGAAAAAGAGACCGCACGGTCTAAGACTCTTTGCACCAGATTGTTTAAAACAGAAGAAAAATGGGCGGTGGCCATTGTTGGCCATTGTTTTACAAGGAGACAAGAGAGAAAGGAGAGAGAAAATGCCAAGGTCTTCAAAATTTCGGGTTTCTACTTCTCAAATTGACCAAGGAGGACACATTATGCCTCGCCAAGAACGCCGTAATCTATCACAAGCCGCGAGGTTGAGGAGGAGGGATTTCGTGAGGACCGACCAAAAGTATGACTTTGCGGTGCCTATTTCTCAATTTCATCCCGATAAAAGGGATCACAAGTTAATGAAACCTCAATCTATAGAGGTAAGCACTTTTGATTTGCTCAATTTCATCGATTTTGGTTTATTTTTGATTGACTAGGGCTAAATTCGAATTTTGGGAATTTTCTTGGATTTTTTGTGATTTTGTTGATGATTTTATGGATTTGACGATTGACCTACGAAGCTAAATACATAGGTAATCATGCATGTGCAATTTATTTGAAGAAATATGAGTATGACTAATTTTTTGAAAATAAAGTGAGAAAAATAATGCTAAAAATGGGACGGATTTCTTGCATGTGCTAGAACTAGGTTAACTCCTGATCATGGATGTGAGAATGAGATTATGGACGATGAAAATAATTCATGCATGCCTGTTTGAATGATTAAATTTGTATGAAAAGATTTTGTGAAAACTAAGATTTTTTGTGCTTGGGAGAGCATGTGCTCGGTGTGACGTGTTTCAAATGATGAAAAACGCGTGTTCTATGCAAATGATGCTAGAAAATGCCTTATTTTGAAATTTGTGCAATATTTTGTGAATGTATGCTTATTTTTGAGATAAGTTGAAGGACTAATGTACCTTTGTTGTGCTTACCTACAGGAGAGAAAATCACATGGGCCCGCTGAGATTGCGGTGAAGTTGTGGGCGAGGATGCCCGACATCGAGAAGGATCGCCACAACCCTAAGCAACTAGTTGAGGCTACGGGTCTCCATGCCTTTGTTGAGGCTATCAACAGAGCTGTTCATGTGATGAACAAGAGTAAGGGGCTGACCCTAGCTCTTTCTGAGTTTTGGTGGGATACCACCCATAGTTTTCACTTGGGCTGGGGAGAGGCTACTGTGACCCCTGCCGATTTCACGGCTATTACAGGCTTGCAGTTCACCGATTGGCTTGTGACCTGGAGAGACCACATTTCTAATGCTGAGTTCAAGGATTATGTGGGGTTTGATGTCCGTCCGAAGGGGTTAGGGACGGAGACCCGTCTTGTGGAGATTGAGATCCTCATACGCATGGAGGGATTTGCTGCCAACGACGTGACTGCTCACCAGCTTGCGAGGGCTTTTTTGTGGTTGACTTTATCTGTCACCATCTTTGCTAATTCTGGGACATTGGCGATGATTTGTTTGCTGGATTCCTTAGATGATCTGACTGCTGTTGGGGAGATCTCTTGGGGTGAGGCCGGATTGGCGGAGCTTTATTTTTCTTTGGATCTGTACAGCTGGACAAGGCTACTTCCTTGGACTGTTTCCCCTTTGCTTTGGAGGTATTCTCATTCTTCTTTATGTTCTTTCCCTTTCTGTACCCTCAAAATTCATGAGAGAAAATAACCTTTATGTTCTAACATGCAGGTTTAGTTTTGTGAGGTGATCGGGTTCTTTCTGTGGAACCAGCAGAGAGATCTCGCTACCTTCCCAGCTATTGTATACTGGAGAGGTGAAGCTCGGGACAAGTTCAATGCGAAAACTCGGATCACCTTTAATTATAAGATGGTGAGGCCCGTCATTAATGGAGACAGCTATGAGAGGGTGAGCTTCTACCTTTGGGGGCGGTATCCTGTGGCTATGATGGGCGATGTCGTGGCCGTGACTCGACAGAGGAGGTGGCTAATAGGCTTGACCTGTGATGTTATCTACTTGGGTTATCATTTTTGCAGGCAGCATGGTCATGTCCCTCCTTTGGGCGCTATTACTCCTCATGATCCTCCTCCTTTCATGCTGCAGTCCAAGGATTGACCAGAGGACGAGGGGGATAGGTACAGGGTCGATTTGGCAGGGGAGGATTATTTTGATCATGCTACTCCGTACGCCACCTTTGTGGAGGAGAATTTGAGGAAGCCACAGAGGCTGATGAAGATAACTGCTGCTTAGGGGTATGGAGAGGCAGAGCCGATCGATACACCTGTTCCCTCGGCTCACATATCTTATGTGGTGAATGGGGTGCTAAGGAGGATGATGGTGCCTATTCCCGACACGAGAGATGTCGAGTTTACTCTGCCATTTGACATTACTGTAAGTGAATTCTGGATTCCTTTTTTTTCTCGGATTTTTCTTTTCCTGTCTAGGCTATTTCTGCAATTCTGAACCCTTTTCTGGGATTTTCTGAGCTTTTCTCTTTCTCGCAGGTCCCTGCTCGCACATATGACACTTTGGTGCGACAGAACAAGGGATGGAAGCGCCTAGCTCGGTCTCTCTTGAGGAAGTTAGCTTGTGCGTCGAGGGCTACGGGGAATGCGCAGGAGCCTGAGCGCAAGAGGAGGCATGTCGAGAGTGTGGCTTCTTCATCATCAGCCTCAGAATACCCCTCATCTTCAACCAGTGGCGTACCTTGGGGGCGTGGGCCAAATACCGATATCCTGGAGCAGCTGGCGGAGTATGAGCATGTGCCCGTTAACTTGTCTGATGTGAGTGATGATGAGGACTTGATGAGGGACCGCGAATATTACGAGTTGAGCAGCGACGAGGAGTCGGAGGCTTAGGGTCCTTTCTGTCCGTAATTAGAGAGAGAGAAAGAAACAAAAACAAATGATGCAAGTATGACAACAATTTGTAATTATTTATTTTTAGGGGGCCAATTGTGGCAAAGACATGTAATGATTTTTTTTTTATTATTGTTATTATTGCTATTTTGTCATATTACTTGAGCCTCGGGGCGGTTTTTTTGCATGGAAATGGGGCGAAAGTTGGGCCAAAATGTGTTATGATGGCATTTGGAATGTATGAATGGTGTTTGGGATGATTTTTATGCAGTTTTTTGAGAAAGTGGGGAGAAAATTCCACTTGGGCAGCAGCTTTGGCTGATGCATATTTTTTTTTCTGCAGCAGCAAACGAAGCCGCCCGGCTAGGACCTGAGAAAAAAAGGCCGCACGGCTGGGTCCTCTCTCTGAACTGATTTTCAACACATAAAGCCAAGGAAGGGTCTTTATATTTAATTTCCAATTTTGGTTCCTCCCATACTGTCTCAGACCATCCAAGAATAGATTTTTAGTAAAAAAAGGAAGATAAATCAAATTGTTGCCATGGAGAAACCGGTTCGATTTCAAAAGGGAAAAGAGACCATTTTCTTTCCAACCTTCAATCTTGGATGAGGTAGAACTCTCAAACTCACAAGGGAACTTTTGATAACACCTTCAAAATCAAATCTTTATGGCATTTGAAGGATCTTCCACCCGATTGGGCCCTTTTGAGAGCAGCAGGAAGATTTTGGGATGTCTGGAGACACGTTTACTCCTTTTCCTACAATGAGATCATTCCCACCCTCGAGGATTTCCGAGCATTGATTGGGGGTCCAGAAATCGAGGCTATTTCAATTCCTTTGGCCGGGGATTTACTAGTGATCCCAAAGCTGGCATCTTTTCTGCAAAATTCTCCGGATGAAGCTGAAGGGATGATGATAGCTCCCGATAGGATCGACATCACTGATATTCCAGGCAAATTCATGTCTCCGGGTACTGCCAGGACCATGAAATCTATAGATGCTTTCATTCTCTACGTATTTTCTTTCCTTTTCACTGCTGAATCCGTTTGAGTCTGCCATAGCGGCCTTTTAGACATGGTCCGAGACTGCAGGGCTAGGAGAGATATTGTCCCTCTGATTTTGGGAGAGACGCTGCACGGTATTGATAGGATGGCATGGGGGACCTTTTCATGCGGTCAGGGAGTCCAGTTGTACTGACTCTGTGGTTGCAGGAGAGACTCGGGGTTTTACCTAAGGCTTTGCCTACTCATTGTCCTTGGGTGATTTCTCGGAGGGGTGCATTGAGACAGCAGGATCAGGATCGCTGGGAGTTGATTATGCCTCGGTCATCTACCTCAGATATTTGTTGGTGGGTATCTCATTAGAGGTTGTAGACCCGTAGGACATTTCAGGAGTCCTACATAGTGAGGGTTCCAGGGCTATCCTTATCATCCTTTTACATTCTCCGCTTAGTGTCTAGACAGTTTGGGGTCTTACAGGAGCCATTGGATGACTAGGAGGACATTCACACAATGGAGGTGGCACATTTAGACATGAGAGATCTAGACAACTTTTCCTTTTTCTTGAGAGCATGGACATATGCTGCTTTTCCACCCAGATCCATTCTCAAGAACATGAAGAGTACCATTTTGACCACGGCTTACCTGGATTGGTATGAGAGGGAAACAGGGGCGACTCAGATTGTCTTGGGAGAGAGGCCCCAGGCCTTATTGGGTGCTGATAGTGAATCTAGCAGGGCTTTGAGGGAGGCCAAGGCAAAGGCTAGTCGCCATAACCAGTCGGGTGATTTTATCAAAGATATGGAAGTCAGATATGAGAGACTATCGGAGATTTCTCCTCTCACCGAGGCTCAGCGGGATGAGATAAAGACTCATGCCAGGGTAGAGAAGGAACTTATTGACATAGGTTTGATCGAGGCTTCAGTGAGGGCGCCTGAGATAGGGATGAGGGAGACAGACATCATTGAGAAGAAGAGAAAGAACACTCGACGATGTCGAGGTCGGGGAAAGAAGAACAAGGATGATGCTGTTACGGACAATTGATAGACCCATTCTAAGCATCCACTTATTGCCTTTTGCAAACACATTAGTTGATTAGGTCTTTTATTGTATACTTTTAGCTTCATAGAAGGTTAGGAGAGTCAAGAGTAGACCATGCTTGAACTCATCAAGAAGTTTTTAATTTGTAAAAACAAGAGATATTATCTTAGAATTTTTCAAGACACATTTCATGGGGATCTGGATGTTTTATTTATGGCTTAGACCGAACCATTTCTGGCTGCCTATGTTCCCCTTTTACAAGAAAGACTTAAGAGGCTCAGGTCTCCGTAGTTCATTCTAATGAACTTCTGGATTTTGTTGTTTTTTTTTGTTTTTTTTGTGCGACCTAGTTTTCTGCCTAGACCGTCCTTTTCAGGGTTTCAGCCTAGCTGGGCATTGCTCTTTTCGCACTTTTTATCATTTTCCTCTTTTTTTTTTTGGTGCAACCCTGTTTTCTACCTAGACCAGCCTTTTCAGGGTTTTCAGCCTAGTTGAGTATTACTCTTTTTGCACTTTTTATTATTTTAATATATTTTTTTCTTTTTTTTTCTTTTATTTTAAACATAATAACGACGGAGCTTGTCACCGTTGACAGGATGAACAAATGGTTGCCGTTCAGGTCTACAAGCTTCATTGCTCCTCCCGATAGTATCTTTTGTACCACATACGGGTCGATCCAAAAGGGTTCCCACTTTCCTAGAGGGTTGTCTCTAGTAGTGGGCTTCTCTTACAGTACCAAATCTCCTTCTTTGATGTCTCTGGCCTTGATCTTTTTGTTGAATGCCCTGGCCATTCACCTCTGATAGGCATGAGTATGTTCCATTGCTTTAAGTCTCCTTTCATAAAGCAGGGCGAGCTCATCATGCTGGCTACGCAACCATTCTACTTCATTGATGCAATTTTCCAAGAGAACTCTTAGTGACGGAATTTCTAACTCTATAGGCAGTACTGCTTCCATTCCGTAAGTCAAGGCGAAAGGAGTTTCTCCCGTGGCTGTTCTGACATAAGTCCTGTAGCCCCAGAGTGCTAGATGTAACTTTTCGGGCCAGTTACGACCACGAGTGGCCGTCTTCCGGATGATTCTCTCAAGTGTCTTATTCGCAGCTTCTACCGCTCCATTGGTCTGAGGTCTGTACGGAGATGATTTGTGACGAGTAACTTTGAATTCTGACAGCAATCTATCGCAGTCTCCTTCAAAATGTGTCCCGTTATCCGTGATGATCTCGTTTGGCACCCCATATCTACACATGATGTGCTCTTTGACAAACTGAGCAACCTTCTTGGATGTGAGGACTTTATAGGACTTTGCTTCCACCCATTTCGTGAAATAGTCCACTGCCACTAACACAAACTCATGCCCATTACTTCCGGTTGGGACTATCTTCCTGATTACATCAATGCCCCAAGTTGCAATCGGCCAAGGCGTCGTCATGCAGTACAAGTCATGAGGCGGGAGATGATTAAGGTTGGCAAACCGCTGGCACTTGTCACACTCTCGGACATGCTGAATATAGTCTGTTTCCATGGAGAACCAGTAGTAGCCCATTCAGAGGATCACTTGCATCAATGCTCTGGCATTCATGTGAGGACCGCATGGACCATTATGGACTTCGCTCATTAGCTCTCTTGCTCTTTATTTGGTAACACACAACAGGAGTGGTCCCTGGTATCACCTTTTATACAGATCGCCTCCTAGAATGACATAGTGAGAGGCCAATCGTTTCTAAGCTTGCAAGCTTTTGGCTTTGATGCCTTCCTTCAGATTACCTTCTTCGTCTCTGAATGCTGATTCCCCATCTTTGAGAAACTGGTAAACTTGATTGTACCAAGGTTCCTTGACGAGTTCAGGTCCCACTTCTATTTCACAACAGAAGGCTGGTGTTTCCCTTCTACCCACTCTGAATGGTTTTACTGCCTTTCCCTCTAGAATTTCTACCACTCAGGCTAGAGTAGCTAAGGCATCTGCAAATCTATTCTTGTCTCTTGGCAGATAGTGGAAGGTCACTTCTTTGAACTGTGTTGCCAATTCTTCCATATAGGCATGGTACTTCAGTAGGTTAGGATCCATAGTCTTCCATTTATTAGAGACCTGGTTAATGATCAGGGCTGAGTCTCCGTTGACCTTGAGTTCTTTGACATTTCTTTCCAGGGCGGCCTCCAAACCGGCTATACATGCTTCATATTCCGCTGCATTATTTGTGATGGAGAAGTTTAGCTTGATGGCTATTGGCGTATGTGTAAGTACCCAAATCTGGCTCATGCCTTCCGGTTAAGTTTCCCGGCAATTCCCCGGACTTTCCTAAAGTTCAGGGGCAATTTGGGAACTTTCCCAAACCTTCCGAGGGGTGAAGGACTTGTTAGGAATTAAAAATCCACATAGTCACTTGCTGGAAAGAGCTTCTAGAATGCCACCTTGCATGATTCTAGAATCAGGCTGAGTCACTAATGGATAAGACCGCACGACTTCTTTTGCCAAGGGTTACAGCCGCACGGCTTCATTAGGAAGCACAAATTTGTCTATAAATAGAGGCCTCCTCTATTCATTTTAAAAATACAATTTTTGCACTGTTACTCTGCCAAAATAAAACCACGAGTTTCCAGAAAGCTGAAACCTCTCAAAATCACCTCCCTCCTCTCCAAAATCCCTCCAACGTTGCTCCTTCCTTAGGAAACCTTCAAGGGAGATAGATGAACACCACCATTGGTAACCTCTCCTCCTCTTCTCTTTGAAATATACTTGTTATTCTTGTTATTTTGCTCCTTGCCATTTATATTGCCATTTACTTGCTTTATATGTGATTTATTGCCATAAAGATCAAGTCTTTACCATGTAGATCATAATACCCCCCATTCCCCTATCACATAGGATTCATGGAGGATCCATCCCAAGGATGAACAATAAGACCATAAATGGCTTGTTCTAGGGTGGATCTCTCACATGATGATGTGAAAATATCATCTTTTTCATATAAAAATGTCATCTTTACATTAAAAATGTCATCTTTACTTATATGAATGTCCATTTCCCTTAGACCTTGCTTCCAAGGATTGTCCACCTAAATGGTTCCTTAAGGACATAGGAAAGCTATAAAGGTCCTCCCTTTACATTCCTAGTCTTAGCTTGCATAGTGTTCCTTACATATGCTTGCATAAAAATGTCATCTTTACTTTAAAAATGCATTTCCCCATGTCCCTCATGGTTGGATCACTCTCCAAGGATTGCCTAGTGACCTTCCTAAGGCACAAAAAGGCATATGATGAGTATAAACATCCAATCTTTATACCCCTCCCCTTAGTCTCCTTTGGTACTTGAAGCATCTCTTGGGGCGTAGCGATGTAAAGGTCATATCTTTACATCATTTCCTCCATATAAAGATGCCATAGTCGGATATCCCTTTAGAAACGGATGAACTTGAGGCCCTACATCTCCGATCATCACTTGAGACAAGCACAAATGTCCCTATCAAGCTCAAATTGTCTCAAGATGTAGGATTGATGGGTAAAGGTCCTTCCTTTCTAAAGAGTCTCATTCTTGGACTATAAAAAGAGGTGTCCCTATTTCGATCACATGTGACCAAAAGTCACTTAATGATGATCGTAAGTCCAAGATGAGCACGGGATCAAAGTCCCGAACATATCAAAATCCAAGGAATCCCGAGCGATAACCAACTCATGGTTTATACGTTCGGAAGACCACTTGGCACATTCCCCCCTTTTTCAAAATCACATCCCACACACGAAAGCACAAAAGCAAGCACGAAAATTGGATCTTGGAAGACTTGCTTCGGCAAGGCTCCTTGGGTGAAAGCCAAACGTTCTTCCCAAGGGGTAACTTAATCTCCGGACCCTAATCCTTTTTTTCAAAGTTTTGAGGAAATCAAAATGGCGTGGCGACTCCGTTTTTCAATTTATATCGGATGTCTTCAAACCGATGTGAGGCGGTGACCCCTTACACGAGAAAGCAGTTCAAAAAAACAAAGAAAAAGTGCCGCAATCTTGGGCACCACATTCACAGTTTGGCGACTCCGCTGGGGAATCAAAAATCTTTTATTTTTAATAAAAAAATGATACTTGATATATAGGTGAAAACCATTAAACTTCCCGTTATCGCCTCCTCACCCGAGTCTGGGATAAAATATGGTCTAACAATGCCACGTACCGGTATCCTTTTTTTAAAAAAAAGGAAAAAGAAAAAGGCTTTTTGAGTGGGTTAGCCTTCCGTCGCTGATCCGATTCTCGTGCTTGCTTTCTTTTTTATGTTTTTTACATGCATTGTTGGTTTTTGGGATTGTGCATATTCTGAATACTGAACAGGAAGCCTTCTGGAGCTGAAAAGGTGCAAAAACTATGAATGTGGTGCCCAAGATCGCGGCTCTTTATTTTATTTATTTGTGTTTAGAACCGCTTTCTCGTGTAAGGGGATAACCGCCTCATATCGGTTTGAAGACATCCGGTTTAAATTGAAAAACGGAGTCGCCATGCCATTTTGATTTCCTCAAAACTTTGAAAAAAAGGATTTGGGTCCGAAGGTTAAGTTACCCCTTGGGAAGAACGGATCGTCGTTCACCCAAGGAGCCTTGCCCAAGAAAGTCTTCCAAGATCCGATTTTCATGCTTGCCTTTGTGTTTTCGTGTGTGGGATGTGTTTTTTGAAAATGAGGGAATGTACCAAGTTATCTTCCGGATGTATAAACCATGAGTTGGTTATCGCTCGGGATTCCTTGGATTTTTATGTGTTAGGGACTTTGATCCCGTTCTCATCTTGGACTTATGATCATCATTATGAGACTTTGAGTCACATGTGATCAAGATAGGGACACCTTTTTTATAGTCCAAGGATGAGACTCTTTAGAAAGGAAGGACTTTTGCCCATCAATCCTACATCTTGAGACAATTTGAGCTTAGTCGGGACATTGATGCTCGTCTCAAGTGATGATCGGAGATGTAGAGGCTCAAGTTCATCCTTTTCTAAAGGAAAATCCGGTTATGGCATCTTTATGTGAAGGAAATGATGTAAAGATAGGACCTTTACACCATTACACTCCAAGAGATGCCTCAAGTACCAAGGGGACTAAGGGAGGGGTATAAAGATTGGATCTTTATACTCATCCTATGCCTTTTTGTGCCTTATGAAGGTCACTAGGAAATCCTTGGAGAGTGATCCAACCATGAGGGACATGGGGAATGCATTTTAAAGTAAATATGACATTTTTATGCTAACATATGTAATGAACTTGATGCAAGCTAGGACTATGAATGAAAAGGGAGGACCTTTACGGCTTTCTTATGTCCTTTATGAACCTTTTAGGTGGACGATCCTTGGAAGCAAGGTCTATGGGAAGGGGGGATAATATTCATGAATAAAGATGACATTTTTATATGCAAAGGATGCTATTTTCACATCATCACGTGAGAGATCCACCCTAGAACAAGCCATTTTGAGGTCTTATTGTTCATCCTTGGGATGGATCCTCCATGAATCCCATGTGATAGGGGAATGAGGATATTATGATCTACATGACTAAAGATTTGATTTTTATAACAATAGATCAAATATCAAGCAAGTAAATGACAATAGAAATAGCAAAGAACAATATAGCAAGTATGACAAGTATTTTTTTAAAAGAAGTGGAGGAGTGGTTACCAATGGTGGTGTTCCTCTATCTCCCTTGAAGATTGCCTAAGGAAGGATCAACTTTGGAGAGGTTTTGGAATGGAGGGAGGTGATTTTGGGAGGCTTTTGTTCTCTATAAATTCGTGGCTATATTTTGGCAGAGTAACAGTGCCTAAAATTCTATATCAAAATGAATAGAGGAGGCCTCTATTTATAGGCAGTCTGGTGATGGCTAATGAAGCCGTGCGGCTGTAACCCTCAGCTAATGAAGCCGTGCGGTCTTAGCCATTAGTGACTCAGCCTATTTCTAGAACCATGCAAGGTGGCCTTCTAGAAGCTATTTCTAGTCCCAATTTGCCCTTTAACTTTAGGAAAGTCTGGGGAATTTCCGGGAAACTTAACCAGAAGGCATGAGCCAGATTTGGTTACTTACAGAAGCCCCTCGGCAATGTCACTTGCAGGGCGAGTGGGATTGTCCATAAAAAAGGATCCAAACTGGCGAACTGCCGAGACGGATTCGGTGACCAAGATGGTCGAGTGGCTGAACCTTTAGAAGGCTACCTACGTATCCCAAAGGAATCAAGCCATGATCATAGTTCGGAAAAGATCCACTGGGGAAAGGGGTATCATATGTGATGAATTGGCTGAACCTAAAGTAGGCTACCTACGTATCTCAGAGGAAACAAGCCAGGTCGTAGTTCGGGAAAGATCCACTGGGGAATGGCAAAGAGAGACTGGTCCCTTGCTAGGAAGATGGAAGGAAAGTGACCTAGGAGGTCAAATGGCTGATCCTACTGGGGATATGCTAGATGAAGGGAGTGACCAATGTGGTCGGATATCTGGACCTTTATGAGGGGCTACTTCACCAATGAGGATTGATGAATGAATAGGGTGACTAATGTGGTCGGATGGATGGACCTTTATGAAAGGCTCATGCACCATTGAGGAGTGATGAATGAAAAAGGTGACCACTATGGTCGGATGGTTGGACCTTTATGAAAGGCTACCTACGTATCCCGGAGGAATCAAGCCTTGGTCGTAGTTCATGTCTCACTAGATAGTTAGGAATAGTGTCTAGGATCCTTGAGATTTTGACGATTCATGGAGGAGTCACCTAATTTGACAATTAATGGAGGTTGTCACCTGAATTGACAATTAATGGAGGTTGTCACCTGATTGACAATTAATGGAGGTTCTCACCTGGTTAGACAATTAATGGAGATTTTCACATGATTGACAATTAATGGAGGTTGTCACCTGGATAAACTAAAGCTTACGTCGCTATCGAGGAGATAGAGGTAGCTGAAGTTGGAAAAACTGAAGCGTACTTCACTATCTATGGGATAGAGGTAGCTTAAGTTGGAAAAACTTGAGCGTACTTCACTATCTATGGGATAGAGGTAGCTAAAGTTGGGAAACTTGAGCGTACTTCACTATCTATGAGATAGAGGTAGCTTAAGTTGGAAAAACTTGAGCGTACTTCACTATCTATAAGATAGAGGTAGCTAAAGTTGGGAAAACTTGAGCGTACTTCACTATCTATGAGATAGAGGTAGCTTAAGTTGGGAAACTTGAGCGTACTTCACTATCTGTGAGATAGAGGTAGCTTAAGTTGGGAAACTTGAGCGTACTTCACTATCAATAAGATAGAGGTAGCTAAAGTCGGGAAACTTGAGCGTACTTCACTATCTATGAGATAGATGTAGCTAAAGTCGGGAAACTTGAGCGTACTTCACTATCTATGGGATAGAGGTAGCTAAAGTTTGGAAAAACTTGAGCGTACTTCACCATCTATGAGATAGAGGTAGCTTAAGTTGGAAAAACTTGAGCGTACTTCACTATCTATGAGATAGAGGTAGCTTAAGTTTAGGGTTTTGACAATTCGGAGGATGTCACCTAGCGTTATTCCGTTATAACGGAAGTAACGGGGGCGGCTCGGGAGGAAAGTTTATTCTTCTTCGAGATAACGGATATCCTTGGGAAACAGCATTATTCTAGTTAAGAGATAACTGGGATTATATGCCTAAGTGGAAGGTCCAGGGGCAAAGATGTAATTTCAGCTCAGAGCAAATGAGGCCGCCCGGCATGAGTTGGAGGAAAAAGAAGCCGTTCGGCTTGAAATTTAATTTCACCAGATGTATTTATACAGAATTGAAACGGGCATTGGGCACCATTGCCACCTGCTTGCTGCCGAGGAAGAGAGCGAGAGGAGAGAGAGAATTTTCAAAAATCTTTCAATTCCTTTGATTCTACTGATCAAAATGGATCCGAAAGGAAACATGGTGCCTAGGCAAGCACGAAGAACCTTGTCCGAAGCCGCTAGGAGGAGGAGGAGGGAGCTCGTTCGAACGGAGTGGAAGTATGACTTCAACACCCCTCCGTCTGAGCTTTATCTCGGTAGGGGAGAGCACAAATCTACGAAACCTCAATCTATTGGGGTAAGCAATTTTGATTTGCTTTATTTTGTCAATTTTGATTGGAATTTTGATTGATTTAGGGCTTGAACCGATTTTTAGGAATTCTTCAAATTTTCCTATGATTTTTGTTGATGATTTTGGAATTTTGATGATTAACCTATGAGGCTAAGGAGATAAATGATCATGCATGTGCAATTTATTTTAAAAATAATGAGAACGACACATTTTTTGAAAATAAAGTAAGAAAAATAATGTCTAAAATGTGATGGAGTCCTTGCATGTGCTAGAACTAGGTCAATTTCTGATCATGGATGGGAAAATAAGATTTTGAACGATGAAAAGGATTCATGCATGCCATTTTGAAAAATTAATGCTTATGTGCAAAGAATTTTGTGAAAATTGGACTTTTTGTGCTTAGGAGAGCAATGTGCTTGACATGACGTGCTTCAAATGATGAAGGACACGTTTTCTAGGCAAAGGATGCTAGAAATCTTTTATGAATGCTTTTCTTTGAAAATATGTGCACTTTTTGAATATATGCATGCTTTTGAGATGAGATGAAGGACTGACACATTTTGATTGTGTTTTCCTACGAGAAAACAAGTTGAGGGGACCTTCTGAGGTTGCTGTGAAGTTGTGGGACAGGATGCCCAACTTTGAGAAAGCTGGGGTGAATTCCAAGCAGCTGGTGATGGCGACCGGCCTTGATCATTTCATTAATGCTATCGGTAGAGGTATCCACATGACCTCTAAGAGCAAGGGGCTGGTCCAGGCCCTTTCAAAGTTTTGGTGGGACACCACTCATAGCTTTCATCTCAACTGGGGAGAGATCACAGTGAATCCAGCCGACTTCACTGCTATCACTGGCTTGCAGTTCACTGGGAGGCCTGTGACCTGGAGAGATCACATCACTGCGGAGGAGTTTAGAGATTTGGTTGGATTTGACCTCCGTCCTAAGGGGTTTGGGATGGAGATGAGGAATGTGGAGGTGGCGGTCTTGGAGTGCATGTAGGGGTTTGCCGCCAATGAGGTGACTGCCCACCAGCTCGCGAGAGATTTCTTTTGGTTGATGCTGTCAGTCACCATTTTTGCCAACTCAGGGACACTGGCTATGCTTTGTCTGCTTGAATCTTTGGAGAACCTGGATGAGGTTGGGGTGATCTCTTGGGGTGAGGCCGAATTGGCTGAGCTTTACTTCTCTCTGGATATGTACAGCCGGAACAAGGCTGCTTCTATGGATTGCTTTTCTTTCGCTTTGGAGGTAGTCTCACTTTCTTTTCTCTCTTTTACTTTTCTGTCTTGAGATTTTTATAAGAGAAATGACCTTTTTGCTTTTTGAACATACAGGCCTGGTTTTGTGCGGTGATCGGGTTCTTTCCTTGGAACCAGCAGAGTGATCCGGAGATCTTCCCGGCCATGATTCGCTGGAGGGGAGAGGCTAGGGACAAGTTCACCGGGAAGACCCGGATCACTTTTGACTACAAGATGGTGAGACCAGTTATCAACGGGGATGCTCATGATGGGGTTGATTTCTATCCTTGGGGGAGGTACCCGGAGGTTTTGCTAGGGGATGCCTTGGAGGCGACTAGGCAGAGGAGGTGGTTGACGGGCCTGACTTGTGACGTCATTTACTTGGGGGACAGCTTTTCTAGGTAGCATGGCCATGTCCCTCCTTTGGACGCCATCACACCTCACGATCCTCCACCACGTATGCTACAGCCCAGGGACTGGTCAGAGAATGAGATTGCGAGGTATCAGGCTGGCATGGCGACCGAGGAGTATTTTGACTTTGCTACCCCATATGCCACCCTTGTGGAGCAGCGGTTGAGGATGCCACAGAAGCTAGTGAAGCTGGCCGTCACTCAGGGGTACGGGGAAGCTGAGCCGACTGATCCGCCTATGCCTCCTGCTCTTCTCTCTTATGTGGTGAATGGGGTACCAAGGAGGTTTATGATACCTGTTCCTTACACGAGGGAGCCCCGGTATACTTTGCCGCCTGACAGCACTGTAAGTACCTTTAGGGTCTCTTCCTTTTTTGTATTTCTTTGTTTCATGCGATTTTGAGCTTTTCTTGAGATTTTCTGAGTTTTTCTTCTCTTTTCTCGCAGGTTCCTGCTCGTTCCTACGATGGCTTGGTACGGCAGAACAGGGGCTGGAAGGATGTGTACCGGTCCCTTCTGAGGAAGTTGGCTTGCGCTTCCCGGGCTGGGGCAAATGTGCAGGAGCCCGTGCGTAAAAGAAGGCACGTTGGGAGAACAACATCTACCTCATCGGCCTCAGAGTATCAGACCTCCTCTACCAGTGCTATGCCTCGGGGACAGGGGCCCAACACAAGCATTCTGGAGTAGCTGGCAGAGTATGAGCATGTGAATGTCAACCTTTCTGACGTGAGTGATTGTGAAGACTTGATGAGGGATCCTAGCTTCTATGAGCTGAGCAGCGATGACGAGGAGTCGGAGCCTTAGGATTCCTTAGGATTGATCTAGGAGGAAGGAAAAACAAACAATGAATACTTTTATGCACAATTTGTCTATTTTTCATTTTATTTGGGTGCCAAGGAGGCGAAAACAATGTATTAATCTTTTATTTGCTTTTCTAATTTATGCTTTATGAATTTGCATATTACTTGAGCCTCGGGGTAGCTTTTTTGCTTGGAAATGGGGTTGAAACTGGGCCAAAATGATTTGTGATGGTATATAATTGCATGAATGGTGTTTGGACATGTTTTTATGCAGGTTTCATTTGAGAAAGTGGGGTGAGAACTCCACTTGGGCAGCAGCAAGAGCTGCTGCAGATTCTTTTCTGCAGCAAGCAAAAGAAGCCGTCTGGCCAGGTCCTGGGGCAAATGAAGTCGTGCAGCTGGAAGTTCTGTCTGAACTGGTTTTTTTCAAATAAAATCAAGGAATGGCCTTTTTCATTTCATTTTCACCCTAGACTTGTCCCAACTGATCCCAGAGCACACTTTTGACCAAAATTCATCAACTTTGACCGCTTGCCATGGAGAAACCAATCAGATTGCAAAAGGGGAAGAGAGACCATTTTCTGGCCGATCTTCAATCTTGGATGAGACACAACTTTCAATCCAACAAGGGGCTGTTCGATACCAACTTCAAGATCAAATCTTTATGGCATTTGAAGGATCTCCCGCCCGATTGGGACTTTTTGAGATCCGCAGCGAGGTTTTGGGACGTCCGGAGACACGTTTACTGCTTTTCTTACAATGAGCTCGTCCCAACCTTTGAAGACTTCCGAGCATTGATTGGGGGTCCAGAAATTGAGGCCATACCGATTCCTCTGACCGGAGACGTGCCGGTGACGATAAAGCTGGCATCTTTTCTGCAAATCTCTCTGGAAGAGGCCGAAGGGATGATGGTATCCCCTGACAGGATTGACCTTTCTGATATCCCGGGCAAGTTTGGGTCTCCAGATACGGCTACGACCCTGGTGGCTATGGATGCCTTTACTCTTTGCGCGTTCTCATTTCTGTTCACTGCTGAATCCGTAGGGGTCTGCCATGGTGGCCTTTTGGACATGGTCAGCGATTGCAGGGCTGGGAAGGATATTATCCCACTGGTTTTGGGTGAGACTCTGCATGGTATTGATAGGATGGCTAGGGGGACCATTTCATGAGGTATGGGAGCCCAGCAGTGCTGTCTCTATGGTTCCAGGAGAGGCTTGGGGCTTTGCCAAGGGCTTTACCTACTCAGTGCCCTTGGGTGATCTCTCGAAGGGGTGCACCTAGGCAGTAGGATCAGGGTGGCTGGGAGCTGATGATGGCTCGGCTATCTACCTCTGACATTCACTGGTGGGTGCCTCACTGGAGGTTGCAGATTCGGAGGACGTTTCAGGAGTCCTATGTAGTGAGGGTTCCGGGGCTATCTCTGTCGTCCTTTTACATTCCTTTGCTTAGTATCCAGGCAGTTTGGGATATTACAGGAGCCATTGGATGATTGGGAGGACATCCGTACCCTGGAGGTGGTGCCTTTGGACATGAGGGATCCAGCCAACTTCTCATTTTTCTCGAGGGCTTGGACATACACTGCTTTCCCACCCAGGGCCATTCTCAAGAGCAGGAAGAGTACCATACTGACCACGGCCTACTTGGACTGGTATGAGAAGGAGATGGGAGTGACTCAGGTCATTTTGGGAGAGAGACGTCAGGCTTTATTGGGGGCTGACTGTGACTCGAGCAGGACTTTAAGGGAGACTGAGGCCAAGGCTAGCTGCCATAACCAGTCGGGTGACCTTTTTAGGGATATGGAAGCCCGGTATGAGAGGCTTTCGGTAGTCGCTCCCCTGACTGAGGATCAGAGGGAGGAGATACGAGCTCGTGCCAGGATTGAGAAGGCACTTATTGACACGGGTTTGTTGGAGGCTCCAGTGAGGATACCTGAGATTGGGATGAGGGAGACCGACATCATTGAGAAGAAAAGGAAGAACACTCAACGAGGTCGAGGTAAAGGGAAGAAGAACAAGGAAGACTCGGTGAATGACAACTGATAGATCTTTTCCTAGGATTCCCGTATTGCCATTTTGCAAACACAATAGTTTATTAGGCCTTTTATTGTATTTTAGATCTTTGTAGCAGGTTAGCAGAGTCAAGAGTAGACCGTGCTTGAACTCATCAAGGAGTTTTTAACTTGTAATTAACAAAGATATTTATCTTAGAAATTATTCAAGACACGTTTCATGGAAACTTTAAATGTCTTATTTACACTACAAGAAACAATGGTATTAGGGTCGGCAATTTCCCGTCCCAAATAGGCATTTTCCCGTCCTTAATACTTTTTAGGTCGGCATTTAGGTCGGGATTCGAGGGTCCTAAATAACATGCGACTCTAAAAGTTTTAGGACCCCCGTCACCGTCCCAAATACCTTATTTAGGTCGGGATTTAGCCGACCCTAATAAAAAATAATTTCTTTTTTTTTGCGGGAAATTTTTGGAGCCAAATAGTTTTTGGTACCGATTGTTAGGGACGAGATTGCCGACCCAAATAATATTTGGCGCCTAACTTTTTTTTGGAGGGAAATTATTAGGGACCATGTCACCCGACCCAAATATATTTTTGCGCCAAAATCACATTTTTTTTTGTGGGAAATTAATATGATCGAATATAGACGACCCAAATAAAATTTGGTATCAAAATGTGAATATTTACAATTAATTATCAAACACTACTAATCTTCTACTAATTATATATATATACACATGCATACATTACTTGTAAATATATCAAATTATAATTGTAAATATATCAAAAGGACCTGACAATAAGAAAGTAATGCATTAACTAAATTTAATCAACCACATCATCTAAATAAAAAGTTAACTGTTACCTAAAAATTAAGGTAGATGAAATAGAAGGGTTCAATACTCCTTTTAAAATAATTTGATCTAAAACTATTCTCTAAGTAAGTCAAATCATCCATATTGCATACTGCATACGTGGAACGTGCTCCCTCAAAACATTGTTGCTGATATCATTCCTCCATCACGCTCCCTCGATCTTCACAAAATCGTAATAGTGTGTCATAGTTAATCATTGAAACCTGCGAAAAAAAAAAAACTAAAATATAAGACACTGGAGTTCAGTTCTAAACATTATTTCCAATCTACAATGATTAGATAGGTGAGGTATGAACCAGAAAGGTAGAAACAAAATGATTCTAAGTACAGAAAAATTCCCAACACAAAAACGCAGTTCCATTAAGTAAAAACCCATAGGCTTCACAAAGTAAGTTTAACCAAAGATTGTGTAAATATAGCAGACTGAATAAGCTATAGTGGACTTTAACATACACAAATTATTTTCATTTGAGAACTCATAGTATCAGCATGACAACATGTAAACACAAGCTTCTGGGGCCTACTAACGGCTTGATTGATGGTAAACTAATATATAGATCAAACTATTATGATGTGTAGTTCCAATGGTGGTAGAATCATGGTGTTGGGGTAATGCTGGGTTTAAGCCATGGCGATTTCATTTTCTCAGGTGATAATAAAGATTGCTGACATTGGTCCAAGTGACTGGCTTAGTGATTTTGAAATTATGTTAGCACAATGGCTGTAGTGTGGTTGCCATGATGCAGTAGCAGTATAGTGAAATGTGGCTGCGGTGGTACCATGACAGTTTACATAGCAGTTAGGTAGAGCGACTTGACATGACCAACGAGTGGAATAGTACAATCTACATTCCCATAACTTCTTTGGAGGGGTGAGGGAAATTTTCAGACTACCTTTGAAATGGAATAGTTTCACATATGTAAATAACAGTCAATGGGATATGATCTGGACCAGAAGACAAGCTGAGTAGGAGAAGTACACGGGACATGTGGCGCAATTAATGCAAGTTCTGACTGGTTAAGTCCATAGCTGTGGAAAAGTTTCACATATTTAAATAACAGTCAACGGGATATGATAAAGCCTAATGCAGTTAAAAAGCCACAATAAAGGTCTTGTAACTATAAAGAGTGACAGCAAAAAAAGAGGAAACAATTTTAGTGCAATTTTATAAAGTCACAAGGAACTGAAACTACATCCTTACAGAGTTTTAAATTTTCAAAGACTGACTTTTTTGGGGACGGAGGTAAGAAATATGCAACTTGTTTGGAATGTGAGAAATCTGTTGATTTTCTATGTGCCCAAAAACACTTGACATTTGGCTGTGTCAAGTGTTTTTGAAATGTCCAGTATATATGAAACTTAGGGATTACAAACAAGCAGGAAGGGAGGGAATATGAGTATATGTTGACTATATTAATTCATGTGAGAACCAAACACTCATGATTGTTTCTCGAGGAAATGTTCTCATATTCTGTTGGAAGGACACCATCAATTTAATTGTGTCAATGGTCCGTGCAAGAGAAAGCAAATAATGATACCTGTGAGCAGTATCCGGGTGATCCAAACCAAGACAACGTTTATTAATAATAAGTTCCTTGTGTTGTTGCATTATTGCTCCAGGCATGTCTCCAGCATGATATAGAACCATGGCAAGGTATCTGAAAAGCATATAAGTACAAGTTAGATCTCACATAGTATCATCAATTAAATAATCTTCTAACTAAAGTGTCCAACTTTACTCCCCCTTAAAGATCAGCTATATAAATCTAAGTGCAAATTAGGATTGACCAAGGTTAATATGGTAACTTATAGAAAATGCACACTTCTGACCATTTTTTTCCTGAATTTAGACACTCATTACGGAAGGAGCAAAAAAATAAGAAAAAAAATGGAAGCAAAGAATCAAATATTGAGAGCAGATCAGTCTTTATAATATTCTTAGTCGACAATGTCACCATACATCAAGTAATTGTTTGTCCAAAACAGCATAAAGCTGCTAAGTATGCTTATTCTGTTGAGATTCCTATATGATTATTTCAAAGAAAAAGGGTTTCTGAAACAATATCGAACAATTATTAAGAAGCTAATGAACTCAAGTATTTATTGCTTAGAACAGCAACTCCAATTCAAATGGTCAACTGTCCTTTGTTAACTTCTCGTCCAAAAACTGCAGAAACTCGCATGAATTTTGCAATAGCCGCCAGCAATTTTGGATAATGAAGTCAATTATACTAGCAAAACGGGAACAGAAAGGGAATAATAACCACCCTTCTGTGGTGATATAGGCTAAGTTTTTAGATATGCACCATCTTGAACTTTCCCACACCATCTAGGTCCACTATCACATTCCCCTTACAAACACATTTCTTTTCCCACTTTCACTGTCAAGAAAGCTCTACCAAAAGATGAAATATACCTATTTCCCGTGGTGATCTCATAAATATTTATGAGTTGTTTGGTTAAATACTGGAAGTGTAACTCTACTAGTTCCAAGTAAATGGGGTTCTACACGTACCATTGATGAGATTTAAACCTGGGTTTTAGTCAAACATGATACATTTTAAGGTCTATGAAGTTTCAGGAGAGAACAAACATGTAGCCTTTGGAGGTAGTTAGAGAAAATAAAGCGCTAAATCGCTGTTTGACGGCTTCAAGAGGGTGAAGAGAGAAAAAATGAAGAGAAAGCAATTGGTAAATAAATAAATATATAAATAAATAAAGACGTAAAAGTATGAAACGAAGCAGGATTCATGGTTTTGGTGGGAAAGAAGTGGTAGTAGGCGAATTCAACCAAAGAACAGAATTACCCTAGCAGCAAATTTAGAATTGCCATAAAATCATTACATTGGTTCTAGACAACATACTACAAAAGGACCAAATTGTAACCTTAATAAAGCTTTGTTATCTAGCTAGTCAGAGTATAATGCCGTTTTGCATATAATAGCAGAATATATCAAAAAAGACATGCATTGATGCGATGAAAATCATACCGATAACAGTTAGCAACCTCCCTATGCATCAGACCAGTGACCTTCAATCCAACATGAAAGAGTAACTCAGACACACAACAGAGTGAAACAGATCCAAGAAAGGGGCACGTAGACACGCATGACATTAATAAACAAATAAAAGTTAAAGAGTATGTACCTGCTGAAGTATTGTAAATGCTTCAGAAAATAAAGTGTACGCTTCACTGAGTAATCCCTAAAATAGGCAACAAGAAATTAGCTTCTTATGAAGTTATTCGCCACAAACATTACAAATATCCAGAGCTTGAATTAGTTTCAAGTTAATCTGGGAGTATGTGGCAGTCACAAATTGCATGACTTTCTGTACTTCTACGACTATTAAGGCAAATTTCTAGATCAAGCAGAATTCTATTATCCAAAAAAGAGCCAAGGAAAATATAATTTCACCTCAGCCAATTGAACCTTTCCCGTTTCCACAAGCTCCTTTGCTTCTGAACATACTGGAAACGAATGCTTCACAACAGGTTGAAGATTCAATATATCAGACGTCTGGAAAGGCATCACAGCATTAAGATCATATTTGTGGGCTGTGACGGTTACGCCGACCTGTTTAGAGCTCCAGATAGAACCACAACAAATGTCATTCAATGCCAAACAGAAGCAATGAAAAAATAGAGAAAAATAAATTACAAGAAAAACTGGCTATTGCATGTAGATGTCATAAATTATTGTGCATCAAATCGAAACTATTTGGTCACCATGCTACAAACATCAACTATCTGCAAGTATACCAAAAATTAACAACTCTTATACGATTAAACAAAAATATAGAGATTCAACAAGATGCCACAATGCGTGAAATTGTCTTTGTACCACATACAACGGGGGAAAAAAAACCACATTCAGAGATCAAAACCAATTCATTGAACATGTTAAAGGAGAAAATTGAAAATTAAAGCAGGGTTTGCACAATCATATTGAGGTGAAATTCACAATACATATACAAATTGAGAAACATCAGTAGCAAAAGAAGACAAAGAGAGATAGATTACCTAGATGCTTCACTCGAAGATTAAATCAACCCAACTGAGTATAAAATTACGCCGACAGGACCATAGCCGGAATACACGAACAGTACCAGAGCATAATTACGCGAACAAGAAGTTACCTAACAGCCACAAAGAGGAAGAAATCAATTCGCTAGGGTTTACAGTAGTAGATTTAAACCTACAGACCTGATGGAGTCGGCATGGTTACCTGTTCCGCTATAGAGAGAAAAAGATGGAGTCGACATGGTTACCTGTTCCGCTGTAGAGAGAAAACGATGGACGGCGTGGTTAATCAGTGTAAACGAGGGAGAGGGAGAGGGAGAGACGGAGAGGGAGACGTGGGTTTTGGTTTTGGGGGTTTTTCTTTTTTCATTATTTAGTTTAATAATTCTTGGTAAAATTGGTAAAAGTAAGGACTCCAATGAGCCGTCCCCAAATTTTAAATCAATTAGGATTTTTACGGCAGTCTCATTTGGTCGATAATAGGGACTATTCACTTCGTCCGACCCAAAAAACTTGATCCCTAAAAATATCTTTTTTTGTAGTGTTATTGTTTAGACCGAACCATTGCTGGCTGCCTACATTCCCCTTTTACAAGAAAGACTAAGGGGCTCAGGTCTTCGTAGTTCATTCTGGTAAACTATCGGGATTTTTGTTTTTTTGGTCTTTTTTTTATGTGCAACCCTTTCTTTTGCCTAGACTGCCCTTTTTGGGTTTTCAGCCTAGCTGAGCATTACTCTTTTTGCACTAATTTTTTTCTCTTCTTTTTTTTACGTGCAACCCTGCCTTTTGCCTAGACCGCCCTTTTTTGGGGTTTTCAACCTAGATGGGCATTACTCTTTTTGCACTAAAATTCTTTTCTCTTTTTTTTTATCTTCTTTTTTTTTCTTTTTTTTTCTTTTTCTTCTTTTTTTTATATATGCATTCTTTTCTTTTTATTAAACATAATACCTGCGGAGCTTATCACCAATGACTAGGTGGACAAACGGATTGCCGTCCAAGTCCCCGAGCTTCATTGCTCCTCCCGATAGTATCTTCTGCACCACATACGGGCCGATCCAAACGGGTTCCCACTTTCCCAGGGGGTTGTCTCTGGTTGGGGGCTTCACTTTCAACACTAGGTCACCCTCTTTGATGTCCCTGGCCTTGACTTTTTTGTCGAATGCCCTGTCCATTCGCCTTTGGTAGGCTCGGGTGTGCTCCATGGCTTTTAGTCTTCTCTCATCAAGCAGGGCCAATTCATCGTGCCGACTGCGCAACCACTCTACTTCGTTGACACTATTTTCCAGGAGGACCCTTAGTGACGGGGTTTCCAACTCCATTGGCAACACTGCTTCCATCCCGTAAGTTAGGGCAAAGGGAGTTTCTCCCATAGCTGTTCTGACAGACATTCTGTAGCCCTAGAGTGCCAGGTGCAGCTTCTCAGGCCAGTCACGACCACGGGTGGCCATTTTTTGGATAATCCGCTTGAGCGTCTTAATGGCAGCTTCTATTGCTCCATTGGTCTGAGGTCTGTACGGGGACGATTTATGGCGAGTGACTCTAAATTCTGACGACAATCTATCGCAGTCCCCTTCAAAGTGCGACCCGTTATCTGAAATGACCTCATTGGGCACCCCATATCTGCACATAATGTTTTCTTTGACAAACTGGGCCACCATTCTGGAAGTGAGGACCTTGTAGGACTTGGCCTCTACCCACTTTGTGAAGTAGTCGACTGCCACTTATACAAATTCATGCCCATTGCTTCCTGCTGGGGCTATCTTCCCTATCACGTCAATACCCCAAGTTGCAAACGGCCAAGGAGTCGTCATGCAGTACAGGTCATGAGGTGGAAGATGATTGAGGTTGGCAAACCGTTAGCATTTGTCGCACTATCGGACATGCTGGACATAGTCTGTTTCCATGGAAATCCAATAGTAACCCATTCTGAGGATCACTTGCATCAATGCTCTGGCATTCATATGAGGACCGCAGGGACCATTGTGGACTTCGGTCATCAATTCTCTGGCCCTTTCTTGGGTGACACACAGGAGGAGTGGTCCTTGGTACCGTTTCTTGTACAAGTCGCCCCCTAGAATGACATAATGGAAGGCCAACCATTTCAGGGCTTGTAGGCTCTTGGCTTTAATGCCTTCCCTTGGTCTACCTTCTTCATCTCTGAAAGTTGATTCCCCATATTTGAGGAACTGGTAAATCTGACTGTACCAGGGTTCTTTGACAGGCTCGGGTCCCAAGTCTATTTCACAACAGAAAGCCGAGGCTTCTCTTCTACCCACTCTGAAGGGTTTTATGGCCTTTCCCTCGGGGATCTCTACCAATGAGGCTAGAGTAGCTAAGGCATCTGTGAATCTATTCTTATCCCTTGGCAGGTAATGGAAAGTCACTTCTCTGAACTGCTCAGTCAACTCTTCCATGTAGGCATGATACCTTTGAAGGTTAGGATCTACAGTCTTCCATTTGTTGGAGACCTGGTTGATGATCAGGGCTGAGTCTCCATAAACATCGAGCTCCTTGACATTCCTTTCTAAGGTAGCCTCTAAACCAGCAATGCAAGCTTCATACTCGGCGACATTATTCGTGGCGGGGAAGTTCAACTTGAGGGCTATTGGCGTGTGCTCATTTTTCGGATCGACTAGTAGCATTCCTACGCCATTTCCTCTTTTGTTAGCAGCTCCATCAAAGAATAGCTGCCATCGGTTTTCAGGTTCAACTAAAAAGATCCCTTCATCTGGGAATTGGGGTTCAGGCCCGCGGTCCTTATTGCTAGGGAAGTTTGCCAGGTGGTCTGACAGAGCTTGACCCTTGATGGCCTTTCTCGTCATATAGTTGATGTCATACTCAGCTAAGAGGAATGACCACTTTGCTAGACGCATCGAAAGGGAAGGCTTGTCAAAGATGTACTTGATGGGGTCCATTTTTGAGACCAAGTTCACAGAGTGGGCTTCCGTGTAATGTTTCAGCTTACCGACTACCCAGACCAGTCCTGCACAAGTCTTTTCGCACACTGAATAATTGAGCTCACTTCCCTACAGCTTACGGCTGACAAAGTAAATGGCATTTTCTACCCGAGAGTCCTTCTTCTCTTGAGCAAGCATAGCCCCAACTGCCGTATCAGTGACAGTGAGATAGAGCAGAAGAGGTTTCTGTCTATGTGGGGGGCATAGCACCGGAGGATGTACTAGGTATGCCTTGATTTGGTCAAAGGCATCCTGGCATTCTTCGGTCCATTCTGTGTCTGCATTCTTCTTCATGAGCTTGAAGATGGGCTCGCACATGGTAGTCAGCTGGTTGACAAAACGGCTAATGTACTGTAATTTGCCCATAAAGCTTTTGACCTCTGTCTGGGTTCGAGGTGGCCTTATGTCCATAATGGCCTTGATCTTTCGGGGATCAACTTCAATACCTCGTTCCGTGACCATATACCCAAGCACTTTTCCCTTTGTCACTCCAAAGGTGCATTTGGCAGGGTTCAGTCTTATGGAATGCTGTCTCAACCTTTCAAAGAACTTTCGCAGGTCGACAAAGCGCTGTCCATCCTCTCCTTTGGAGTGGATTATCATGTCATCGACATAGACCTCAATTTCCTTGTGGATCATGTCGTGAAAGAGTGTGGTCGCTGCCCTCTGATAAGTAGCCCCAGCATTCTTAGCCCAAATGGCATCACTGTATAGCAGTATGTTCCCCACGGCGTGGTGAAGACTGTCTTTTCTTGGTCCTCCTCGGCCAACTTGATAAGGTTGTAGCCAGCAAAGCCATTAACGAAGGATTTGACTTCTTAGTTAGCAGTGGCATCCACCAGAATGTCTATGTTCGGCAAAGGATAATCGTCTTTGGGGCTGGCTTTGTTCAGATCCCGGAAATCTACACAGCAGCGCATCTGGTGCCAGAGGGATCTGGTGCCAGAGGGATTCTGTGCTCCACAATCGAACTGTCTAGCCCCGGCATATCCCTGTATGACCATGCAAACACGTCGATGTATTCTCTGAGCAGATTGACCAGTCTGTCCCGTTCAACCCCCTGGAAGAAGTTCCCAATCTGTGTCTCTTTAGGTTCCTCGACAGTACCCAAGTTAACACTTGTCAAAATCTCTTCGGCAGCTTGGGCCCGGTTTTCCTCTTTATCTGTAACCTGCTTAAAGATTTCTTTAATGTATTGTTCGTTTAGTTTGTTTGCATCTTGTTCAAATGATTCATTATTAACTGTTGTTAAGTTATTAGTTAATTTATCATTTGTTAAGTTGGCAATAAGGGGATACTCAGAAAGATCTGTCATTTCATTCAAAGCGAAAGGAAAGATGACATTGGCTACATATTCATAATCCTCAGACGTGAGGCCTTCGGATGACTCGGAGGACTGGAATTCAAAGACTCCTGACTCAAGGGTATGGACAACAGGGTGTTTGACACGACTGGGCTGAGAGGGAAGGGGTACCAATCCAAGCTCCGTGATCATTTGCTGTCGGCTGGCTATCGGCCCTGAGAATGTCTCCCAATTCTTCAAAGGCATCTCTGTCTTAGTCACCAAAGTGCAGGGATCAAAAGGCTCTTCACCACCGTCTCCAATTACGGCAACTACTTCGTTATCTGAGCTGAAGTCGATCAAGTCAGGAATCTGTGCCTCTTCATCAAACAGTTTCTGCAAACCCAACTCATTGTCTTCACTACTGGCAGCTTCTATCTGGCTGATCTTCGGAAGAGCTAACTCGAAGGCGGAGAAATCCATTACCCCTGATGGGAAGAGTGCTGACTCTTTGAAGCAGTCTGGGTTTCCTTTGAAGGCATACTTGTTCTGAACAGTAGTGGTAGCCCCAGGAATGTCCGGCAAGTCAAGGAACATTCTCCGAACAGGATTTGCTGGTTTTCCCTGAACTTTCTCAAGGTTTTCCAGAAGAGCTTTTCTCAAGGAGATTTGATTATCACTTTCATCATATTGGGTCCCACCTCTTGTGAAGTACTGGGTCAGAGACAAGCTGTAAGGATGGAGACGGATCCCTTCACTTCATTTTTCTGGAACTGTTCCTTTAGCCTTTCTGTCATCCTGAGAATTCGGTTTGTATCCCAAGCCGTGTCGGGTGGTCTGTTCCTTTACATCAATGACAGCATTGCGACCCTGAAGTCTTTTACCGAATCCAAGCCCCGAAAGATAACTCACCTTTCTCATCATTCGCATGGCAGGAGGTATTTTGTCAGAGGTAGCAGTAAATCGGTGCAACAAACTTGCGCTTTGGAGGAGGCTACGGAGAACCCGGTCAAGGCAAACCCTTCATCATCATGCTTAATCTCCAATATCGGGATACCTCCTGTGCTGGTTCTTTCCATAGTGACACTGTCTCCATAGAAATTAGTGATAGTCCCATCACTTGACTGGAATTTGACGCATTGGTGCAAAGTAGAGGCTAACCCATTTATCTGGTGAATCCAAGGTCGTCCCAGCAAAGCGGTAAATGAAATGGGAATGTCAATCACTAGGAAGTCCACGTCCATGGCCTTTTTTCCGAACCACAATTTGAGAGTAGCAATCCCCAAAACTGAACGAGCAGTGGAATCGTAGGCCTTAATAGTCTGGCTGGAAGGCTTCAAATCTGTGGGCTTCAAATCCAACAAATCCATCATTTTTGCTGGCAGGACGTTCATTGCAGACCCTCCGTCAACTAATACCCTTGGTAATCGGTGTTCTTCCAACTGGACTGTGATGTAAAGGGGTTCGTTATGACTAGCCCCATATTTTGGCAGGTCCAAGTCAGTGAAGGTAATGATATTTCCACAGTGGATATTTCCAATCATCTGGACGACCTCATCTGGGGTGACATCTATGGGCACCATGGTTTTGGGCAAACTTTCTTCTAGCTTCAGTTTGTGAGGGTATGAGGAGGTTAATAGGGACCACAGGGAGATATTGGCTTGAGTACACTTCAACTGAGTCAGCATCGGGTCCTCTTTTTCAGAGTCTAGCTTTTCTGCTTCTGGTTTGTAAGGTCTTTTGTCTGTCTTTGGTTCGGAGACGACATTTCTTTTATCACCCTTAGGCTGCTTAACACTCATCTATCCAGACTGAGTCATCACATAGACATTAGACTTCTCAGAGTCATCAGTCGTACTGGAGGATTCCTTCAGCACCTTCAAAGTTAGAGGCGGGCTCTTGCTGGCGTATGGCCAATTTGCTAATTAATCTGATTAACAGCACTACCAGAGGCATAGGCAGCTTCCCAAATCTGATCCCAGGTCACTGGCTTTTTGGCCTTTTCTGAGTCCTGACTTTCCCATTGGCTTAGCAACTGGCTGATTTCAGTTTCATCTTCCTCGCTCAAGGCTTTGACAGTTTCATTCAAGCTTTTCAGGGTCAACATGCAACAGGAATTATCGCTCCCATGGTTTGGAGGTTTGCTAATGGCTTCCTCACCTGGACATAGCAACTTTTTAACAGAGCGGGGTCACATTCCTCATCACTGTCAAACATATCCTTTCTTTCTCTCGGGGTCAACCTTCTGACGGCATCTTTGACATTGGCCAAACACTTCCTGAAGTGGGAGATTCCATCATCGAGAAGGATTTCCGCGGGGTCGAACCTCATGGCAGGTTCCTGTTCTTCACCCGCGGGAAGGTTTTCTGGGCTTTTTGGCTTTTGGGCTAACCACTCTTCTACCGTTCCTTCCAGCATTTCGACAGTGCCTTCCTCAGTATCACTACAGTAACTCCTGTGGGAATTCTCATCTTAACTCTGATGACCAATGAGGGCAAAAGCAGGTCGGGACACTTGGTGCCATATAAGGGGTATTCTGGACTCTTCCCCTGACTTAGGGATTACCAAGAAGACATCACTGTCATCGTAAGATAGGAAGGGGACCGGGGTCGCTTCAAACTTTAAGACTCTCTCTAGAGCTTCCATATATTCTTCTTCGGACAAATTCTCAGGGGTGACCCTCAATATTTCAATGGAGTCTACTCTTCCCGATGGGGGTTTAGCCTCAATGACGCTTACGTGTTCTAGATTGGCCGGTGGAGCCCACTTCCCTCTTTCAGCTAAAGCTTCGATCAAGTTTCTCCATTCACAGACCAAGTCTTTGTAAGGAGTGTTGAATTCTAGGATGTGAAATTCATACCCTGCCTCGTCTGAGCTTGCATCCATTTTCTCTTTCGATCCCTTGCAAAGGCGACAGACACACTTTGAAGTGATACAGTCCCCCATTCCAGGTCTGTGATTTTCTACCCTATCTTGTCCTCCGAGTTTCACTTCCATTTGATCCATGTTCATTCCTTCTACTGAACTATCATCATCACTGTAAACCCATCCATTCCTATTCTCGTTTCCGATGGACTCTTCACTGTCACTGTCTGGGAGGTAGGCAAATTCACAGGCATTGACGAAGTTGGAAAGGTCAGGATGATACTGGAATTCCGGGATAAGGAAATTTGGTTCATGCTGAGGAAAGGGAATGAGTCCCATGAGATGATGCGGAGACTGAGTAATTGGGATAGTCGTGGCGTTTGCTCTCTGTTGGTAGGGAACAAAGCTGGGTCTTATCTGAGGAGGCAAGGGCGTTGGAACCCTGATGGCCTGGGATGTTGGAAAGGACTGAAAAGGGGTAGTCCTTGGTAAGGGATCATATGTGGATGGAGGAGGGCATTGGTTATAAGCTGGGGGAGCTGAGATGGCTGCTTCTGGAGTCTTATCTTCTACCATAACTAGGGAACCGTTGGACTCAACCACTATCTGTACCCCATGACGACGGAGCGCATCAATGAGTATGGCTTGCTGTTCCTCATGGACCTTACGACTGTTTTCTAAGGATAAGGCTAGCTCTTCTTCCCTAGTCATCTGGTTACCCAAACCACTGCTATTTTCTGTCAAATCTGCCATTCTGACTCTCTGGACTGACAAAACTGAGGACTCAGGCGAGCTATCTGAGAATTCTGCGCTAACAAACCGCTGAACCGCTATTCTCACCCACTTCTTTCTCGCTACGAGAAAGGGATAGGAGAGGTTTAGACTCTAGGGTAGGTGTTTAGGCTGAAGGCTCAAGCAATATGTAAATTAAGAATCTTTCAGTTTACTTAAAACAGTGTCTTTTATTAATTTCTATTTGGTTGGAAAAGGGGTTGCCTTTCTTTTTCGCAACTACTCTAGATCTTGGATCAGTGGGCTCCGTCATTACGTCTATAAGCCCCTCGTATTCCACCTGTATTTCGACGTCCCAGGGTGGACAGCCCCGGGCGAGGGTCCTATAGGGCATGCGGATCCCACCGATCGAAAGAGAAGAACGCTCCTAATGGGTCTAGTGGGTCATAGGAACTTTTAACGCAGGAGCGATGTGGATTATAGTCAAGGCAATGCCGGAAAAGTCTCGTCTTTCAGCCTTAACGAAATCTCGGCAGAGTTTCGCTTGCGCGATTGACGTTTTGACTTTTTGGCATTGTCCAAGAAGATAATAGGCATGGGTCGGGCAGTAAAAGTCGGATGACACAGTGTCACATTGAACTTCATTGCATACGTAGTGCGAGTCAAAGTCAAAGTCAATGCTGGGTCAAGATCTTGCCAATATTTTCTTGTCGGAATTTTGGCAGAGCTCCGCTTGCGCGAAAGATCTTTGGATTTTTGGCAAGGACTTGGGTTCGACTCTTACGTATCCCATGCGGGTCAAAGTCAATGTCAATGTCGGGGTCAAGATTCTGCCAATTTTCCTTGGCGGAATTTCGGCAGAGTTTCGCTTGCGCGAAGGATCTCGACTTCCGTCATGGGCTAAAATTTGACCTTTACTGGGGTATGCAACTGGGCTATATGACACGGACTAGACCAAAAACCAACCAAAAGTCACGTTTTTGAAATGTGTGACACGGACTGTGCATTGGTCGACACTGACTGCCATGGGGAGTTTGGGATGTTTCCGTGCGCGCCCGAGAGCATCGTAAGGCTGTCCGTGACTGCAACTGAACAACCATCCCGGGTTAAAGGGACGTGCGTGCAAAGTGTATAGGATATATAAGGTGCGTGTAGTGTGCGGCATCCTAAAAATATTCATTTTGAGTTAAAACAGATATTTTCAGAAATGTGTCTTAAAGGAATGATTTTTCGGGACGGGGGAAATGCAGCAAATAAGCACGTAAATTTTTTGGAGCCCGGTCATTCTTGGAACTTAATAGCCCCAAGCTGCCAAGGCTTCCAGATTAACCTCAATTTTTGTCCTGGTGGAATTTTCAATGAAGCCGCCCGGCTAGGATTCAAGGAGAATCAAGCCGTACGGCTGCATCAATCAATTTTCCACGTTCCATTTCCTTTCATTTGCAGGTTGTTTCCCCAGCTTTTTTGGCGCCTTTTTAGCTTCAGAATGCTCCCTGTTCAGTGTTCATACTGTGCACAATCCCAAGAACCAACAATGCATGCAATGCAATGCAAGGAAAAAAAAGGCAAGCATGAGAATCGGATCCGTGGCGGAAGGCTAACCCACTCAAAAAAAGCTTTCCTTTTTTTCGAAAAAAGATATCGGTACGTGGCTTTGTTAGACCATAGTTTATCCCAGACTCGTGTTAGGAGGCGATAACGGGAAGCTTAATGGTTTCCACCTATATACCAAGTATCATTTTTTTTTGTTTAAAAATGAAAGCTTTTTTTTTTCCTCCCCAGCGGAGTGGCCAAACTGTGAATGTGGTGCCCAAGATCGCGGCTCTTTATTTTTTTTATTTGTGTTTAGAACCGCTTTCTCATGTAAGGGGATCACTGCCTCACATCGGTTTGAAGACATCCGGTTTAAATTGAAAAACGGAGTCGCCACGCCATTTTGATTTCCTCAAAACTTTGAAAAAAAGGATTTGGGTCCGGAGGTTAAGTTACCCCTTCGGAAGAACAGATCGTCGTTCACCCAAGGAGCCTTGCCGAAGCAAGTCTTCCAAGATCCGATTTTCATGCTTGCCTTTGTGTTTTCGTGTGTGGGATGTGTTTTTTGAAAAGGAGGGAATGTACCAAGTTATCTTCCGGATGTATAAACCATGAGTTGGTTATCGCTCGGGATTCCTTGGATTTTTATGTGTTAGGTACCTTGATCCCGTTCTCATCTTGGACTTATGATCATCATTATGAGACTTTGAGTCACATGTGATCAAGATAGGGACACCCTTTTTATAGTCCAAGGATGAGACTCTTTAGAAAGGAAGGATTTTTTCCCATCAATCCTACATCTTGAGACAATTTGACCTTAGTCGGGACATTGATGCTTGTCTCAAGTGATGATCGGAGATGTAAGGCTCAAGGTCATCCTTTTCTAAAGGAAAATCCGGCTATGGCATCGTTATGTGAAGGAAATGATGTAAAGATAGGACCTTTACGTCATTACACTCCAAGAGATGCCTCAAGTACCAAAGGGGACTAAGGGAGGGGTATAAAGATTGGATCTTTATACTCATCCTATGCCTTTTTGTGCCTTATGAAGGTCACTAGGCAATCCTTGGAGAGTGATCCAACCATGAGGGACATGGGGAATGCATTTTAAAGTAAATATGACATTTTTATGCTAACATATGTAATGAACATGATGCAAGCTAGGACTAGGAATGAAAAGGGAGGACCTTTACGGCTTTTCTATGTCCTTTATGAACCTTTTAGGTGGACAATTCTTGGAAGCAAGGTCTATGGGAAGGGGGGATAATATTCATGAATAAAGATGACATTTTTAATGAAAAAGATGACATTTTTATATGCAAAGGATGCTATTTTCACATCATCATGTGAGAGATCCACCCTAGAACAAACCATTTTGAGGTCTTATTGTTCATCCTTGGGATGGATCCTCCATGAATCCCATGTGATAGGGGAATGAGGATATTATGATCTACATGACTAAAGATTTGATTTTTATAACAATAGATCAAATATCAAGCAAGTAAATGACAATAGAAATAGCAAAGAACAATATAGCAAGTATGACAAGTATATTTTAAAGAGAAGGGGAGGAGAGGTTACCAATGGTGGTGTTCGTCTATCTCCCTTGAAGATTGCCTAAGGAAGGATCAACTTTGGAGAGGTTTTGGAGAGGAGGGAGGTGATTTTGGGAGACTTTTGTTCTCTGTAAATTCGTGGCTATATTTTGGCAGAGTAATAGTGCCTAAAATTCTATATAAAAATGAATAAAGGAGGCCTCTATTTATAGGCAGTCTGGTGATGGCTAATGAAGCCGTGAGGCTGTAACCCTCAGCTAATGAAGCCGTGCGGTCTTATCCATTAGTGACTCAGCCTATTTCTAGAACCATGCAAGATGGCCTTCTAGAAGATCTTTTCCAGCGAGGGACTACGTGGAATTTTAATTCCTAGCAAGTCCTTTGCCCCTCGGAAGGTTTGGAAAAGTTCCCAAATTGCCCCTGAACTTTAGGAAAGTCCGGGGAATTGCCGGGAAACTTAACCGGAAGGCATGAGCCAGATTTGGGTACTTACAAAAACATTCGGGGAAGCAACCTGCAAATGAAAAATATTGGAACCTGGAAAATTGTTTGATCCAGCCGTACTGCTTGATCCTCCCTGGATCCTGGCCGGGCGGCTTCTTTGGCAATTCCACCAGGACACAATCTGAGGCTAATCTGGCAGCTTAGGCAGCTTGGGGCTATTCAGTTCCAAGACTGACCGGGCTCCAGAAAATTTACGTGCTTAACTGTTGCATTTTCCCCGTCCCGAAAAATCATTCCTTTTAAAACACATTTCTGAAAATTTCTGTTTTAACTCAAAAAGGAACATTTTTAGGAGGCCGCACACTACGCGCACCTTATATATCCTGTACACTTTGCACGCACGTCCTTTTAACTCAGGGTGGTTGTTCACCTTCAGTCATGGACAGCATTACGATGCTCCCGGGCGCGCACGGAATCATCCCAAACTCCCCATGGCAGCTAGTGTCGATCAATGCACAGTCCGTGTGACACCTTTTAAAACCGTGACTTTTTGGTTGGTTTTTTGGTCTAGACCGTGTCATATAGCCTAATTGCATACTCCCGTAAAGGTCAAACCTTAGCCCATGACGGAAGTCAAGATTCTTCGCGCAAGCGAAACTCTGCCAAAATTCTGCCAAGGAAAAATTGGCAGAATCTTGACTCCGGCATTGACTTTGACTTTGACCCACACGGGATACGTAAGAGTCAAGCCCGAGACCGTGCCAAAAAAAATCAAAAGATCTTTCGCGCAAGCGGAGCTCTGCCGAAATTCTGTCAAGGAAAAATTTGCAAGATCTTGACCCGGCATTGACTTTGACTTTGACTCGCGCAACGTATGCAACAAAGTTCAATGTGACACCGTGTCATCCGGCTTTTACCGTCCGACCCATGCCTATTATCTTCTTGGACAATGCCTAAAGTCAAAACGTCAATCGCGCAAGCGAAACTCTGCCGAAATCCTGTTAAGGCTGAAAGATGAGACTTTCCCGGCATTGCCTTGACTATAATCCGCATCGCTCGTGCGTTAAAAGTTCCTATGACCCACTAGAACCATTAGGAGCATTCTTCTCCCTTGGTCAGTGGGATCCATGCCATATAGGACCCTCGCTCGGGGCTATCCACCCTGGGAGGTCAAAATACAGGTGGAAAACGAGAGGCTTATAGACGTAGTGACGAAACCCACTGATCCAGGATCTAGAGTAGTTGCGAAAAAGAAGGGCAACCCCTTTTCCAACTGTTGGGTTTTATGGGTCCATGCGCAGCAGAATTAAGCATCTAATTAACACAAAATCCAAGAGCCTAGGATCCGTTCTATACAATTAACTTGAAACCTATGAGATAGAAATAACAAACCTTGAACGCTTTCCGTTCTTGAGCTATCGAACGATTTAATAATGTGATTTCGAATCACAAACTTCGTTCTTCAGATTACTTGAACTCTAGGCCTTGATCGATGAACGAGCGAAGGCCCTCTTTCGGTATCCACACCTTTGAATGAACCAAGAAAAGCTTCTTGAAGGTTGCTAGATCCTTTAAACCTTGGAATAATATTGAGAATATTGTTGTGAATTTCTTTTCAGAATTTCGGCTAGCTTTTTAGGGCTGACAGACTGTTATATTTATACTACTTTAGCATCAATATTTGTTTCCTAATCAAATTAGGAAACCAGTCCGAAAATACCTCTGTGGTCTTAGAGTGTCGCACGACCAGACGAGTCCCATGGACTAGTTCTGTCGCGCGATATACTAAGTCACATCAGGTTTCTCTCAATCATTCTTCCTCTGGTTTATTCAATTCATTCTAGTTGTGTGTGACCCAATAGGATTATATTATGTTGACAATGAGCTCGATCATATCGACTCTCATAAGACATAAGCGGACTCTAGGAAGCCATTATGTCTACCCAAATAATATAACATAAGAGTTCACGTTTCCAATGGTATACTTGCATTTCTCCATTTGTCTCACGATGTTATATTGAACACAAGTCATGGTCCTCGTCAACTTGTCTTTGGTCAATGCTTTCTCGATTCCGAGTATAATGATAATCCAATCGCATTGGGGTATGGCCATACACTTTCATCATTATCACTCATCGAGGGGCCCAAGAAAAACATCTCTCTTTCGAGGGACAAATTCCATCTTGACTTATCGTCCTTCCCATCATGAATCTGATCATGCCAAAGATAGCCTTTATAAATATCGTGTTAAGATATCATTTGGCTAAAATCAAACATGACTTTCATCATATGTAAGGTCATGATAATTTTAGGTCTAGGGACTAAATGAAGTAACCTTATGAGATTTAATTATGACATTTGACCATGACATAAATCTCATGCGGGTCAAGTCCAGTCACTTGTTCTCTAACAAGTACCCATAAATTTAATGTGCATCTTTATGCATATAATCATCATATGATTATCCATTAACATTTATACTAATTATTCTCTTAATAATTAGGGACGGAGATTATTATAAACAAATATACAAAACATATAATAATCAAATGATAAACATCTCATATAATAATAAATAATGTCAACATATAAGTCTATCAATCATAGGCCTAGGGCATAACACCAACAGTCTCACACTTGTACTTGGCCCAGTCTCCCATGTATCGAATACCCATGGACCTAACATTACCATCATGCTTAGCTTGCGGGAGAGCCTTAGTTAATGGGTCCGCCACATTGTCATCAGTGTCTACTCTGCATATCTTTACGTCTTCCGTTTCACATATCTCTCGGATAATGTGGAAACGTCGAAATATGTGTTTGGATCTTTGGTGTGACCTTTGTTCCTTTGCTTGTGCAATGGCACCATTGTTGTCACAGTAAAGTTCAATAGGATCTCTGATGCTTGGAACGACTTCCAAATCACTAATGAACTTTTTGATCCAAACGGCTTCTTTAGCTGCATCAGATGCCGCTATGTACTCAGCTTCGGTTGTAGAATCAGCGACGGTACTTTGCTTGAAACTTTTCCAACTCACAGTGCCTCCATTCAGCGTAAACAAAAATCTAGACTGCGATCTGAAATCATCCTTGTCGGTTTGGAAGCTAGCATCTGTGTAGCCTTTCACTACAAGATCTTCTTCCATTCCTCCAAAGACCAAGAATACATCCTTAGTTCTTCGTAAGTACTTGAGGATATTCATGACTGCTATCCAATGTGGTTCGCTGGGATCCAATCGGTACCTACTCGTCATGCTTAGAGCACACGAGACATCGGGTCTAGTACATAACATAGCATACATGATAGACCCAATTGTAGAAGCATATGGAATACCATTCATTCTCTTTCGCTCATCATTAGTCTTAGGACTTTGATTCTTTCTAAGAGATATACCATGTAACATTGGCAAGTTTCCCATTTTAGAATTTTCCATTTGGAATCTTCTAAGAACCTTGTCATTGTAAGTACTTTGACTTAAACCAATCATCCTCTTGGATCTATCTCTATAGATCTTGATACCAAGGATATATGCAGCTTCGCCCATATCTTTCATTGAAAAGCACTTTCCTAACCAAGACTTGACAATCTGTAGTGCAGGAATGTCATTTCCAATGAGTAAGATATCGTCGACATACAACACTAAAAATAGTGCTACGCTCCCACTAATTTTCTAGTATACACAAAGTTCATCTTCGTTTTTGATAAAGCCAAACTCCTTGATTGCTTCATCAAAATGTAGATTCCAACTCCTAGAAGCTTGCTTCAATCCATAAATGGATTTCTGCAATTTACACACCTTGTTAGAATTTTCTGGACTGACAAAACCTTCAAGTTGTATCATGTATAAATCCTCAAGTATCTTCCCATTAAGGAATGCTGTTTTGACATCCATTTGCCATATCTCATAGTCATAATATGCGGCTATGGCAATTAAAATTCTAATAGACTTAAGCATTGCTACAGGCAAAAAGGTTTCATCATAGTTGATGCCATGAATCTGCCTATATCCCTTATTTACAAGCCTAGCCTTAGAGGTAAGCACCTTCCCATCCATTTCGGTCTTCTTCTTGACGACCCATTTGCACCCTATGGTTTTTACACCTTCGGGTGGATCAATCAAGTTCCAAACTTGATTATCAGCCATGGATTGTTACTCGGACTTCATGGCTTCTTGCCATTTTTCCGAATCAAGAGCGGACATTGCCTCTTAATAGCAAGTAGGTTCATCGTTTTTGATTAACTCCACTTCATCACTTTCCGTAACGAGAAATCCATATCTCTCGGGTTCGGATAGTGACCTACCACTTCAGCGAAGAACTTGTGCATCTTGAACCGGTTCCACAGCTATTTGTGAACTTGGTTCAGTCTCTACCATAGGTTCAATGTTGTTTTCGGGTCCTCGAATTTCTTCGAGATCTATTTTACTCCCACTGGCTCCTTTGCGAAGAAACTCCTTTTCTAAGAAAGTACCACTTCGAGCAACAAACACTTTGTTCTCATTTCAGTTGTAGAAATAGTATCCTTTGGTTTCCTTAGGATAACCCACGAAAACACATTTATCAGATTTAGGTGCTAGCTTGTCAGAAGTTAACTTCTTGACATATGCATCGCAACCCCAAATCTTCATGAAAGACAAACTAGGTTTTCTTCCATGCCACATCTCATATGGGGTCTTTTGAACCGATTTTGTAGGAACTCTGTTTATAGTAAAAGCAGCAGTTTCTAGTGCATGTCCCCAAAAGGATAAAGGAAGCTCAACTTGATTCATCATAAAACGAACCATGTCCAACAAAGTTCTATTCCTCCTCTCAGACACACCATTCCATTGTGGTGTTCCGAGTGGAGAGAGTTCTGAAACGATTCCACAACTCTTAAGATGACTGTCAAATTCTTGGATCAAATATTCACCACCTCGATCGGATTGAAGTACTTTAATAGTTTTGCCAAGTTGATTTTGCACCTCATTTTGAAATATTCGAAATATCTCAAACGATTCACTTTTATGTTTCATTAGATAAACATATACAAATCTACTATAATCATCAGTGAATGTTATGAAGTATCGAAATCCTCCCCTAGCATTGCTACTCATAGGTCCACACACATCAGTATGTATGAGGCCTAATAAGTCGCCCGCCCTTTCACCAGTTTTGGTAAATGGGTCCTCGATCATCTTACCAAGTAAACAAGATTCGCATGTCTCATATGATTCATAATCATGTGAGTCTAAAAATTCATCTTTGTGGAGTTTAGAAATGTGTTTCTCATTTATATGGCCAAGACAACAATGCTATAAGTAAGTGTGGATTACATCATTGGGTTTAGATCTCTTGTTAATGTTCTAGACATCATTATCACGATTTTCAACATCAAGGATATAAAGGCCATTGAATGAGACAGCAGTACAATAATGCATATCACTCTTGTAAATAGAAAACTTCTTATCACATATAAGAAAATTAAAACCTTCATTATCCAAACATGAAATCGAAATAATATTCCTACTTAAAGCTGGAACCTAATAACAATTGTTCAAAACAAGTATTAGTCCACTAGGTAAAGTAACTTCATAAGTTCCTACGGCTAATGCAGCAACTCTTGCTCCATTCCCCACACGTAGGTCCACTTCACCCTCTTCAAGCATCCTTCTGTTCTTTAGACCCTGCACATTTAAACAAATGTGAGTTCCACATCCGGCATCCAATACCCAAGAACTAGAAGTAGATAGGAATATATCTATAACAAAGATACCTGAAGTCGAAGCAACTCCTTTGCTCTTCTTCATTGATTCCTTGTATTTTGTGCAGTTTCTCCTCCAATGTCCAATCTCATTGCAATGGAAGAAGACTGCGTCCTCTTGGGACTTGGGCTTAGCCTCCATAGGCTTGGCATCCTTTTTGGGTTTTGCAACATTTGCCTTAGGATTAGCAACCTTTGCCTTTCCCTTACCCTTGAAACCCTTCCCCTTGTTAACCATTAGCACTTGATCGGTTTTCTTTTCGACAATATTGGTTTCCGTAGTGTTCAACATTTGAACTAACTCGGAAAGGTTTTTATTCATGCCTCCCATGTTATAGTACATTATGAAATTACTAAAACCTTTGGGCAATGAATTCAATATTATGTCGGTAGCCAACTCTTGGCTAATTGGAAAACCGAGCCTTTCAAGATGCTCAATGTGGCCCTTCAACTTAAGAGCATGGGGACAACAGCTTGTCCTTCACTCATCTTGCATGAGGTCAAGACCTTAACTGTGTTATACCTTTCTTGCCTAGCTTGTACTTGGAGCATTTCCATCAGTCGATTGTTTAGATCAACCGTCCCTAAGTGCTCAAGATCCTTCTGATGGTTCTTGCACATGGCGGAGAGCATGAGGCATCCAACATCTGTAGAATCACGCTTGTGCTTCAGATATTGATCCTTCAATGCCCTAGTAGCATTGGCAGCAGGTTCAGGTGGAATAGGTTCCTCGAGAACGTACAATTTTTCCTCTTGCCTGAGAACAATTCTCACGCTACGAATCCAATCCATATAGTTTGTACCATTCTCTTCCAACTTCTCCTTCTCAAGGAGAGATCGCAGTGACAGATGATTATTGTTTGATGCCATTTATTCTACAAAAGGATATACATAAAATATGAACACATATAAGTAAACATATCAAATGAGAAGTATAACGCATTTACATAAAATGCTCCCACTAAATTATACACCTTCCAATGCAAATAAGCATAATATACATTTAATGCGCTAAGATCCAACTTTAATTTAATTTCAAGTTTACTATGGCAAACCGCCCAAAACTAAATTAATTAGGTAGAAACATCAATCATATCACATATATGACTCTTAGATCTTTTATGAGATTTATTCAAGACATCATATGTCTAGGCATATTTTAATCTCATCTTATGCCTTGGGTCCAAAACCATTTTGATAACCCAATTAAGTTCATTCACTTTAAATGTATAGGAACCACCATTTCCTCATCTTGCTCGCATTCGAATAGAATCAAAGTACCTTTCTATGGCAAGCCCACCCAAAACAATCCGAATGGTCTCAAGTGTTTTAATCATGAATTGGCATAAAGAACTTAAAAGTTAAATGAAGGTTCTTAAAAGTGGATTATAAGCATATCAACAAAGATATTCATAATCGTGCACCAGGTAAGTTCCCAGGAAGATAGGTGAGCCACAAGGATTACTTAAGTACCCAATCTCTCATTTGACAGAACTTTCCTAGACATGCACAATCAGAAATCAGCTCTGATTTGGCAACATAATCACTACCTTTTATAAACAATCAGTTTCCTTTTAAATTTCGCGTAAAATGACTTGTTTCTCATAAACAATCATAAAACCAAAATTTTAATGTTTCAATCTAAACATTCAGGAAATTGCAATATATTGTTTCAACTAAACATATAAAATTCTTAACATTTAAGAACACATAATTCATGCATCCCAACAATTAATAAAATCATATTTTAATTAACTAAGCATGCATAAATAATGAATTAATCTAGCATAGCCCTATAAAATTGATTTCCATAAATTTATAGCATCCAGATTAATACATAAACATATCAGATTGTAAACACATTCACAGACTAGCAGGATTGTTCAACAAACTGATTCTGCCCAAATTGGGCTTGTTTTGTCGCGTGACAGAGACTCCCAGAGTCCTAATATGTCGCACGACCGAGAGAAGCCATCAGCCAAACTCTGTCGCGTGACACTGGCAAGCAGTGTCGAGTGACACAAGATTACTAGTTTTGCAGATTTCCAGAATTCAATCAATTCTAAATCATAGATCAATTAAATCATGAAAACGAATTTTAACAGATTTAATTCAATATCAATAGAACATGATTTAGGCATATTGTTTCAAAAACAATCAATCTATCGCATACATAACATGCAAAAGAACATATAAACGATTTATATTACTTTTCTAGCATGCTAATTCAAACTTAATGATACGAACGGGGCTCTGATACCACTGTTGGGTTTTATGGGTCCATGCACAGCGGAATTAAGCATCTAATTAACACAAAACCCAAGAGCCTAGGATCCGTTCTATATAATTAACTTGAAACCTATGAGATAGAAATAACCAACCTTGAACGCTTTCCGTTCTTGAGCTATCGAACGATTTAATAATATGATTTCGAATCACAAACTTCGTTCTTCAGATTACTTGAACTCTAGGCCTTGTCGATGAACGAGCGAAGACCCTCTTTCGGTATCCACACCTTTGAATGAACCAAGAAAATCTTCTTGAAGGTTGCTAGATCCTTTAAACCTTGGAATAATATTGAGAATATTGTTGTGAATTTCTTTTCAGAATTTCGGCTAGCTTTTTAGGGCTGACAGACTGTTATATTTATACTAATTTAGCATCAATATTTGTTTCCTAATCAAATTAGGAAGCCAGTCCAAAAATACCTCTGTGGTCTTAGAGTGTCGCACGACCAGACGAGTCCCATGGACTAGTTCTATCGCGCGATATACTAAGTCACATCAGGTTTCTCTCAATCATTCTTCCTCTGGTTTATTCAATTCATTCTAGTTGTGTGTGACCCAATAGGATTATAATATGTTGGCATTGAGCTCGATCATATCGACTCTCATAAGATATAAGCGGACTCTAGCAAGCCATTATGTCTACCCAAATAATATAACGTAAGAGTTCACGTTTCCAATGGTACACTTCCATTTCTCCCTTTGTCTCACGATGTTATATTGAATACAAGTCATGGTCCTCGTCAACTTTTCTTTGTTCAATGCTTTCTCGATTCTGAGTATAATGATAATCCAATCGCATTGGGGTATGGCCATACACTTTCATCATTATCACTCATCGAGGGGCCCAAGTGAAACATCTCTCTTTCGAGGGACAAATTCCATCTTGACTTATCATCCTTCCCATCATGAATCCGATCATGCCAAAGATAGCCTTTATAAATATCGTGTTAAGATATCGTTTGGCTAAAATCAAACATGACTTTCATCATATGTAAGGTCATGATAATCTCAAGTCTAGAGACTAAATGAAGTAACCTTATGAGATTTAATTATGACATTTGACCATTACATAAATCTCATGCGGGTCAAGTCCAGTCACTTGTTCTCTAACAAGTGCCCATAAATTTAATGTGCATCTCTATGCATATAATCATCATATGATTATCCATTAACATTTATACTAATTATTCTCTTAATAATTAGGGACGGCGATTATTATAAACTAATATACAAAACATATAATAATCAAATGATAAAAATCTCATATAATAATAAATAATGTCAACATATAAGTCTATCAATCATAGGCCTAGGGCATAACACCAACACCAACCAAATAGAAATTAATAAAAGACACTGTTTTACGTAAACTGAAAGATTCTTAATTTGCATATTGCTTGAGCCTTCAGCCTAAACACCTACCCCAGAGTCTAAACCCTTGCCTATCCCTTTCCCACAGCGAGAAAGAGGTGGGTGAGAATACCGGGTCAGCGGCTTGTCAGTGCAGAATTCTCAGATAGCTCGCCAGAATCCTCAGTTTTGTCAGCTCAGAGAGGCAGAATGGCAGATGTGATAGAAAACAGCAGTGGTTTGGGTAACCCGATAACTAGGGAAGAAGAGCTAGCCTTAGCCTTGGAAAGCAGTCGTAAGGTCCATGAGGAACAGCAAGCCATGCTTATCGATGCACTCCGTCGTCATGGGGTTCTGATAGTGATTGAGTCCAACGGTTCCCTGGTTATGGTAGAAGATGAGACTCCAGAAACAGCGATCTCAGATCCCCCAGCCTATAACCAATGCCCTTCTCCATCCACATATGATCCCTTACCAAGAACTACCGCTTTTCAGTCCTTTCCAACATCCCAATACATCAGGGTTCCAATGCCCTCGCCTCCTCAGATAAGACCCAGCTTTGTTCCCTACCAATAGAGAGCAAATGCCATGGCTATCCCAGTTACTCAGTCTCTGCATTATCCCCTGAGATTCACTCCCCTTCCTCAGTATGGGCCATCTCAGACATTCTCCAGGCCTCAGAATTAATCCAATGATCTCTTTAACTTATGCCCTGCCACACCAGATCTTCCACCCCCAACCTTGCCAACAGGACCCCACGAGGTTCCTTATTCCTTTCCTTACCATGGTTACTATAAACCTAATTCCTATGCCTTCGGCCAGCCTCACGGACACACGGGACCAGGTCAAGTTTACACTTACTTCCCTTCGAAAGATCCCCAAGCTACGGTACCAGCTACCAATGTGCCACCTACTACCCTGCCACCCAAGTCTGATAAGCTTGCTTCAGGATCAAACAATCCAAAACTGTTGCCTGACCCCAACATGACCTGGTTGATGGAGCAAGTTAAGTCCATGCAAGATAAGTTTGGGGAACTGAGCACCAAGAAAGCAGCATACCAGATCACTGATCCCAGCAAAATTGTCCCTCTTCCTCCAAAATTTCGGATGCCTGAGATTGAAAAGTTCAACGGCACAGATTGTCCTCAGACTCACATTGAAAGCTACCTTCTTGCCATGAGGGCCAAGGATTGTACGTATCAGCAAATGGCCGATCACTTTCAACTATCATTAAAGGGTTCAGCTTTTAGGTGGTTCTTGCATGTGAAGCCACAGGCCTGAGCCACATTGAACCATATCAAGGAGACGTTCATGGAAAAGTACAAGGCTAACTTTAATTGGGAAACCAGCAGGAATGACCTACAAGGCATTCTGCAGCGTCCAGATAAACCAGTAGGCGAATTCTACAAGAGGTGAAATTGGAAACTTAGTGAAATGATGACCCCATTGAATGAAGAGGAACATATTGAGATCTTCCAGTCCTTCTTGAAACCTCAGTTAAGGGTACAAATTGGCAATTATTATTATCCTGACCTTCGGGCGATGGTAAATGCCAGCACTAAGTTTGAAAACGCCTTCAACAAGGCTCCGGTCACAGGGACAGGCAACTCTTACCGGTACAAAGCACCAGTCTCAAATGCCCCAACCGTCACGGTAAAGGGAAAAGAAACGGTTGGTGCAGTCAATTATATCTAGAATGAGAAAGTCGGACAAAGTACAGGTCAAGCCGCTGTGAAGCCAAGGCCTCATTTCTACACTGTCGAAGATTTTGGAATGCCGCTAGAGAAAGTATTCGATGGTTTAGTGGTCGAAGGACTCATTAGACCTTTGGATAACTGGAAACCAAAGAACCCTAGTGTTAGAATGGATGAAACCAAGCACTGCCGCTTTCACAAATATCATGGGCATAACACCAATGATTGTACTTACTTGAAATTCCTGATCTCTCGCCTGATTGAAGAAGGCAAGCTTGAACCACCTCGGGGTCCCAATGTAGTCAAGAATCCCCTTCCTGCCAATAATCGAGTCAATATGATTGAGTTTGGAGAGACAAATGCAGCTGGTTTTGGAAATCCAAAGATCATAGACATCCTGGAATTCAATGTTCCTTATGTTGAATTGCAAGGAGAATGGAAAAATCTGATTGATGCCTTCGCCATGGAAGGGCAATTTGGACCTATAATAGGAACCGACTTCATTAATGTTGTCAAGGCCAGACCTCTCTTTTGTGATTTCGAACCAGTGACTATAGTCAAGATTACAGATGGAAGACTCACTTACGAAGATTGTGAGGCAGAAGTAAGCCAAGCTATGATGATGGAAGTCTCTCCAGAACCCTTCATCACTCATGGTAAGCATAATGTGTTCGTTATGGCTCTTACTGTTCATGAAGATCAGACCCAACCCCCTATTTGGAAGAATGTGGAAAGAAGAGTGAACGAGCCAGAAGACTTTGATGATGGAGAAAGTTGTCTCTCGGATGCCGAAAGTGCAACTGGTCCCATTACCCCAGAGGTGCAAATGGATGTGATCGGGTTCGGAGAGGAAATTGCACCAGATCAGCCAAACATCCCCCATAGGAAGGATGTCAGGAAAGGCAGTGAAGGTTCGCAGGATGCCCAGCAGGATGGGAACGCTGACAAGACTGCTACTCCCCAGGGCAACAGCAGTAAAGAGTAAAACCCAGTCCAACCCATGTCAAACACTTCGAGTCAATAAGTAGTGTAGGGTCCAGAGTCGTTAGGGTTAAGAGTCATGTGAGTCAGGAATCTTTGAATTCCAGTCCTCCGAGTCATCTGAAGGCCTCATGCCTGAAGATTATGAACATATAGCCAATGTCATCTTTCCTTTCGCTTTGAATGAAATGATAGATCTTTCTGAGTATCCCCTTATTGCCAACTTAACAAATGATAAATTAACTAATAACTTAACAACAGTTAATAATGAATCATTTGAACAAGATGCAAACACACTAAACGAACAATACATTAAAGAAATCTTTAAGCAGGTTACAGACAAAGAGGAAAACCGGGCCCAAGCTGCCGAGGAGGTTTTGACAAGTGTTAACTTGGGTACTGTCGAGGAACCTAAAGAGACACAGATTGGGAACTTCTTCCAGGGGGTTGAACGGGACAGACTGGTCAATCTACTCAGAGAATACATGGATGTGTTCACATGGTCATATAAGGATATGCCGGGGCTAGATAATTCGATTGTGGAGCACAAAATCCCTCTAGCACCAGATGCCAAGCCAGTAAAGCAGAAACTGAGAAAAATCAAGCCAGAGTGGTCTCTACAGGTCAAAGAAGAGATTGAGAAGCTACTGCGGGTAGGATTCATCAGGGTCATTGAATATCCGACATGGTTATCCAACATCGTGACTGTGACTAAGGCCAATGGGAAGGTGAGCTGTTGTGTAGATTTCCGGGATCTGAACAAGGCCAGCCCCAAAGATGACTCTCCCTTACCAAACATAGACATCCTGGTGGATGCCACTGCTAACTATGAAGTCAAATCCTTTGTTGATGGCTTTGCTGGATACAACCAGATCAAGATGGCCGAGGAGGACCAAGAAAAGATAGCCTTTACCACACCGTGGGGAACGTACTGCTATACAGTGATGCCTTTTGGGCTTAAGAATGTCGGGGCTACGTATAGGGCAGCGACTCCACTCTTTTACGACATGACTCACAAGAAAATTGAGGTCTATGTTGATGACATGATAATCCATTCCAAAGGAGAGGATGGACAGCACTTTGTCGACCTGTGAAAGTTCTTTGAGAGGTTGAGACAGCATTCTATGAGACTGAACCCTGCTAAAATGCACCTTTGGAGTGATAAGGGGAAAAGTGCTTGGGTATATAGTCACGGAACGAGGCATTGAAGTCGATCCCCGAAAGATCAAGGCTATTATGGACATGAGGACATGAAGAACAATACATACCGCAGACCAATGGAGCAGTAGAAGCTGCCAATAAGACGCTCGAGAGGAATATTCGTAAAATGGCCACCCGTGGTCGTGACTGGCCTGAAAAACTGCATCTGGCACTCTGGGGCTACAGAACTTCTATCAGAACAGCCACGGGAGAAACTCCCTTTGCCCTAACTTACGGGATGGAAGCAGTGTTGCAGTAGAGTTGGAAATCCCATCACTAAGGGTCCTCCTGGAAAACAGTGTTAATGAAGTAGAGTGGATGCGCAGCCGACACGATGAATTGGCCCTGCTTGATGAAAGAAGGCTAAAAGCCATGGAGCACACCCGATCCTACCAGAGGCGAATGGCCAGGGCATTCGACAAAGAGGTCAAGGCCAGGGACATTAAAGAGGGTGACCTAGTACTGAAAGTGAAGCCCCCCACCAGAGACAACCCTTTGGGAAAGTGGGAACCCGTTTGGATTGGCCCGTATGTGGTGCAGAAAATACTCTCGGGAGGAGCGATGAAGCTTGCGGACCTGGACGGCAATCCATTTGTCCACCCAGTCAACGGTGATAAGCTCCTCAGGTATTATGTCTAAATATATATATATATATATATATATATAAATATATAAAAGAAAAAAAGAAAAAAAATACATAGTGCAAAAAAGAGTAATGCCCAGCTAGGCTAAAAACCCCAAAAAAAGGGCGGTCTAGGCAAAAGACAGGGTTGCACATGAAAAAAATAAATAAAAAATATAGTGCAAAAAGAGTAATGCCCAGCTAGGCTGAAAACCCCAAAAAGGGCGGTCTAGGTAAAAAAATAGGGTTGCACATAAAAAAAAACCAACAAATAAAAATCACGATAGTTCACTAGAATGAACTACGAAGACCTGAGCCCCTTAGTCTTTCTTGTAAAAGGGGAACGTAGGCAGCCAGAAATGGTTCGGTCTAAACAATAAATAAGACAATCAAGTTTTCATGAAATATGTCTTATAAATTCTAAGATAATATCCTTGTTATTTACAAGTCAAATTTTTTGATGAGTTCAAGCATGGTCTACTCTTGACTCTGCTAACCTGCTACAAAGATCTAAAATACACAATAAAAGACCTAATAATCTACTGTGTTTGCAAAATGGCAATAAGGGAATCCTAAGATTAGATCTATCAGTTGTCATTCACTGAGTCTTCCTTGTTCTTCTTCCCTTTACCTCGACCTTGTCGATTGTTCTTCCTCTTCTTCTCAATGATGTCGGTGTCCCTCATCCCAATCTCAGGTATCCTCACTGGAGCCTCCACCAAACCCGTATCAATAAGTGCCTTCTCAATCCTGGCATGAGCTCGTACCTCCTCCCTTTGAGCCTCAGTAAGGGGAGCGAATTCTAATAGCCTCTCATATCGAGCTTCCATATCTCTAATAAGGTCACCCGACTGGTTATGGGAACTAGCCTTGGCCTCAGTCTCCTTCAAAGTCCTACTCGAGTCACAGTCAGCCCCCAACAAAGCCTGACGTCTCTCTCCCAAAATGACCTAAGTCGCCCCCATCTCCCTCTCATACCAGTCCATCCAAGTAGGCCGTGGTCAGTATGGTACTCTTCCTGCTCTTGAGAATGGCCCGCGGTGGAAAAGCAGTGTATGTCCAAGCCCTCGAGAAAAATGAGAAGTTGGCCAGACCCCTCATGTCAAAAGGCACTACCTCTATGGTACTGATGTCCTTCCAATAATCCAAAGGCTCCTCTAAGATCCCAAACTGCCTGGACACTAAGCAAGGGATGTAAAAGGATGACAGAGATAGCCCCGGAACCCTCACTACATAGGACTCCTGAAACGTCCTCCGAGTCTGCAGCCTCCAGTGAGGCACCCACCAATGAATGTCCGAGGTGGACAACCTAGCCATCATCATCTCCCAGCTACCCTGGTCCTGTTGCCTAGGTGCACCCCTCTGAGAAATCACCCAAGGGCACTGAGTAGGCGAAGCCCCTGGCAAAACTCCAAGCCTCTCCTGTAACCATAAATTCAGCACCGCTGGGCTCCCAGACCTTATAAAATGGTCTCCCCTAGCCATCCTGTCAATGCCATACAGAGTCTCGCCCAAAACCAGCGGAACAATATCCTTCCCAGCCCTGCAGTCTCTAACCATGTCCAAAAGGCCACCATGGCAAACCCTTAAGGACTCGACAGTGAACAGAAATGAAAACACGCAGAGGATAAAGGCATCCATAGCCACCGGGGTCGCAGCCGTATCCGGAAACCCAAACCTGCTTAGAATATCAGAAATGTAAATCCTGTCAGGGGCTACCATCATCCCCTTGGCCTCTTCCAGAGAGATTTGCAGAAAAGATGCCAAGTTTAACATCACCGGCACGTCTCCGGTCAGAGGAATCGAAACAGCTTCAATTTCTGGACCCCTAATCAATGCCCGGAAGTCTTTGAAGGTTGGGACGAGTTCATTGTAAGAAAAGTAGTAAACATGTCTCCGAACGTCCCAAAACCTCGCTACGGCTCTCAAAAGGTCCCAATCGGGTGGGAGATCCTTCAAATGCCATAAAGACTTGATCTTGAAGGTGGTATCGAACAACCCCTTGTTAGATTGAAAGTTGTGCCTCATCCAAGATTGAAGATCGGATAGAAAATGGTCTCTTTTTCCCTTTTGCAATCTGATTGGTTTCTCCATTGACAGTGATCAAAGTTGATGATTTTTGGTCAAAAATGTGATCTGGGATCAGTTGGGACAAGTCTAGGGTAAAAATGAAATGAAAAGGCCATCCCTTGATTTTATTTGAAAAAAACCAGTTCAAACAAAACTTCCAGCCGCACGGCTTCTTTTGCCCAGGACCTGGCCGGACAGCCTCATTTGCTTCTGCAGAAAAAAAAATCTACAGCAGCCAAAGCTGCTGCCCAAGTGGATTTCTCACCCCACTTTCTCAACAAAACCTGCATAAAAACATGTCCAAACACCATTCATACAATCACATGTCATCACAAACCATTTTGGACCCATTTCCGTCCCATTTCCAAGCAAAAAAGCTGCCCTGAGGCTCAAGTAGTATTCAAAAACATAAACCATGAATAAGAAAAGCAAATAAAAGATTAATACATTGTCTTTGACTCCTTGGCGCCCAAATAAAATAGAAAAAATAACAAAATGTGCATAAATTGTTCATTGTTTGTTTCTCTCCTCTCATAGATCAACCCTAGGGAATCATAAGCTTCCGACTCCTCGTCGTCACTACTTAGCTCGTAGAACTCTCGATCCTTCATCAAGTGTCAGATAGATTGACATTCACATGCTCAAACTCCGCCAGCTGCTCTAGAATGCTCGTGTTGGGTCCCTATCCCCGAGGCACAGCGCTGCAAGATGAGGTCTGATACCCTGAGGTCTGATACTCCGAGGCTGACGAGGTAGAGGCTGTGCTCCCAACGTGCCTCCTCTTACGCACTGGCTTCTGCACATTTGCCCCAACCCTGGAAGCGCATGCCAGCTTCCTCAGAAGGGACCGAGCCACATCCTTCCAACCCCTGTTATGCCGTACCAAGCCATCATAAGTACGAGCAGGGACCTGCAAGAAAAGAGAAGAAAAACTCAGAAAATCTCAAGAAAGGCTCAAAATTGCAGAAAGCAAAGAAATCCAAAAAGAGAAGGAACCTAGATATACTTACAGTGCTATCAGCAGGCAAAGTATACTGGGGCTCCCTCGTGTCTGGGATAGGCACCATGAACCTCCTCGGTACCCCGTGTTTCACGTAGGAGAGATGAGCAGGAGGTATAGGTGGATCAGTCGGCTCTGCTTCCCCGTACCCCTGAGTGACAGCCATTTTCACTATCTTCTACGGTGTCCTCAACCGTGCCTCCACAAAGGTGGCGTACGGGGTAGCAAAGTCGAAGTACTCCTCAGCCGCCACACCGGCCTGATACCTCGCTATCTCATTCGCTGACCAGTTCCTAGGCTGCAGCATAAGCGGTGGAGGGTCGTGAGGAGTGATGGCATCCAAAGGAGGGACATAGCCATGCTGCCTGGAGAAGCGATCCCCCAAGTAAATGATGTCACAGGTCAGCCCTGTCAGCCACCTCCTCTGCCTGGTCACCACCAAGGCATCCCCTAACAAAACCTCTGGGTACCTCCCCCAAGGATAGAAATCCACCCCCTCGTGACCATCCCTGTTGATGACAGGTCTCACCATCTTATAATCAAAAGTAATTCGGGTCTTCCCGGTGAACTTATCTCTAGCCTCTCCCCTCCAGCGAATCATGGCCGGGAAGATCTCCGGATCACTCTGTTGGTTCCAAGGAAAGAACCCAATCACCTCACAGAACCAGACCTACATATTCAAGACAAAAAGGGTCATTTCTCTCATAAAAATCTCAAGACAGAAAAGTAAAAGAGAGAAAATAAAAGGGAGAGTACCTCCAAAGCAAGAGAGAAACAATCCATAGAAGCAGCCTTGTTACGGCTGTACAAGTCCAAAGAGAAATAGAGCTCAGCCAATCCGGCCTCACCCCAAGAGACCACCCCAACCTCATCCAATTTCTCTAAAGAGTCAAGCAGGCAAAGCATTGCCAATGTCCCAGAGTTTGCAAAAATGGTGACTGACAGCATCAACCAAAGAAAAGCTCTCGCGAGCTGGTGGGCAGTCACATCATTAGCGGTAAACCCCTGCATACAGTCCAGAACCGCTATCTCAACAAACCTCGTCTCCATCCCAAGCCCCTTAGGATGGAGGTCAAAACCTACCAAAGCTCTAAACTTGTCTATAGTGATGTGATCTCTCCAGGTCACAGGCCTCCCAGTGAACTGCAAGCCAGTGATAGCAATGAAATCGGCCAGAGTCACCGTGATCTCTCCCCAGCTAAGATGAAATATGTGAGTGGTGCCCCACCAGAACTCCGAAAGGGCCTGGACCAGCCCCTTGCTCTTAGAGGTCACATGAATGCCTCTGCTGATGGCGTCAATAAAAGAGTCGAGCCCGGTAGCCATCACTAACTGCTTGGGATTCACCCCATCCTTCTCGAAGTCGGGCATCCTATCCCACAACTTCACAGCCACCTCAGCAGGTCCCCTCGATTTGTTCTCCTGTAGGAAAACACAACAAAAAATGTGTCAGTCCTTTATTTCATCTCAAAAGCATGCATATATTCAAAAGTGCACATATTTTCAAAGAAAAGCATTCATAAGAGATTTCTAGCATCCTTTGCCTAGAAAACGTGTCCTTCATCATTTGAAACATGTCATCCCGAGCACATTGCTCTCCTAAGTACAAAAGTCCAATTTTCACAAATTTCTTTGCACATATGCATTAATTTTTTCAAAATGGCATGCATGAATCCTTTTCATCGTCCAAAATCTTGTTTTCCCATCCATGATTAGAAATTGACCTAGTTCTAGCACATGCAAGGACTCCGTCACATTTTAGACATTATTTTTCTTACTTTATTTTCAAAAAATGAGTCATTCTCATATTTTTCTCAAATAAATTGCACATGCATGTTCATTTATACCTTTAACCTCATTGGTTAATTATCAAATTCCCAAAATCATCAACAAAAAATCATAGGAAAATTCGAAAAATTCCTAAAAATCGGGTCAATCCCTAAATCAATCAAAATTCAATCAAAATTGACAAAATCAAGCAAATCAAGAATGCTTACCCCAATAGATTGAGGTTTTGTCGATTTGTGCTCCCTCCTCCCGGGATAGAGCTCGGAAGGAGGTGTGTTGAAATTGTACTTTCGCTCGGTTCAAACGAATTCCCTCCTCCTCCTCCTAGCGGCCTCCGACAAGTTCCTTCGCGCTTGCCTAGGTACAATATTCCCCTCCGAATCCATCTCGAGTAGTAGAAGCAAGGGAATTGAAGATCTCTGAAAATTCTCTCTCTACTCTCTCTCTTCTCCTAGGCAAAAACGAAACAACAATGGCACCCTTGCCCATTTCAATGCTGTTTAAATAATCTGGTGAAGTTAGATTTCTAGCCGGACGGCCTCTTTTGCCCCATCTCTCGCCGGGCGGCCTCATCTGCTCTGAGCTGAATTTACACTTTTGCCCCTGGACTTTCCACTTAGGCATTCAATTCCCGTTATCTCTTAACCAGAGTAACGCTGTTTCCCAAGGATATCCATTATCTCTAAAGAGAATAAACTTTCCTCTCGAAGCGCCTCCGTTACTTCCGTTATAACGAAATAACGCTAGGTGACATCCTCCGAATGGTCAAAACTCAAACTTTAGCTACCTCTATCCCATAGATAGTGAAGTATGCTTCAGTTTCTCCAAACTTTAGCTACCTCTATCCCATAGATAGTGAAGTACGCTTCAGTTTCTCTAAGCTTAGCTACCTCTATCTTCTAGATAGTGAAGTACGCTTCAGTTTTTCTAAGCTTTAGCTACCTCTATCCCATAGATAGTGAAGTACGCTTAAGTTTCTCCAAACTTTGGCTACCTCTATCTCATAGATAGTGGAGTGTGCTTCAGTTTCTCCAAACTATAGCTACCTCTATCCCATAGATAGTGAAGTACGCTTCAGTTTTCCAAACTTAAGCTACCTCTATCTCCTCGATAGTGAAGTACGCTCAAGTTTTTCCAACTTTAGCTACCTCTATCTCCTCGATAGCGATGTAAGCTTTAGTTTCTTCAGGTGACAACCTCCATTAATTGTCAATCAGGTGACAACCTCCATTAATTATCTATCAGGTGACAACCTCCATTAATTGTCAAATCAGGTGACAACCTCCATTAATTGTTAATCAGGTGAGAACCTCCATTAATTGTCAATCATGTGACAACCTCCACTAATTGTCAATCAGGTGACAACCTCCATTAATTGTCAAATCAGGTGACTCCTCCATTAATCGTCAAAACCTCAAGGATCCTAGACATGTTTGTGACGACCCCAACCCTAGGCACTAATTTTAAATGTTATATTATATGCTTTTAATATTTATGTTATCTTATGAGTTCAATTATGTCTTTAAATTCATAAATTAAGAATAATTGGGTGAGAAGTAAATTTAGAATCATTTAGGAATTTATTAGATATTAAATAAGAACCATGGAGAATGATAAAAATAGAAAATAGATAAATATGTGAGGAGGTTAAAATGGGTAGAATAAATAATTAGGGGGAAGGGTTATATTATTTAAGTGAAAGCCTCAAATTTTAGATATTTATGGGGGGCCAAATTTTGTAACCTTCCCTCCTCTTGCCATGTGTCACCCTCCATCCCCTCCTCTTACTTCCTTCTCCCTTCTCCTTCATTCATTCTACTTCTTCCTAGAGAAAGCCTAGAACTCCATGGAAGCTCCCAACACCAAGCTTTGAAGCCAAGCCATTTCTCCACCAAATTCAAGTCTAAGAACATCATTGAAGTTGGGTCATCTAGGAGAATCAAGCAAGTTAGAAAGATCAACCTTCCCTTTTCAAACCCTAAGGTGAGTTGTTATGATTCCCTTCTTCTACTTGTTCATGAGCTCTTTAAATGTTGTTCTTGTTCTTGTGATGTTGATTTCATGCCTTGGAAACCTTAATGGAAGTTGGATGATTGGAAAATGAAACTAGTTGAAGTTAGGGTTCAAGGAAGATAATCTAAAGGGTTGAAATGGGTGAAATTTGTAGTGATAATCAATCTAGGGTTACTTGGGTTTGGGTTTACTTGTTTTGTGTGAGACTTGGTAAAGCTAAGGTTCCCTTTGGTATTCTTGTGATAAGCATGGGATAAGGAAAGGAAAACTAGGTTCAAAATGGGTAAAAATCTGAGAATGGGCTGGAGGAAGACTTGGGCGGTCGCCCAGGTGGTGAGGGCGGCCGCCCATCACGGCAGAAACTCACATTGGCTTTAAAAATCCACTTGGGCGGTCGTCCAAGTGGTGAGGGCGGTCGCCCATAGTGGCAGAAATATTTCATACTCTTTGAAAACCCACTTGGGCGGTCACCCAAGTGGTATGGGCGGTCGCCCATGACCCTGAACCAACTTTTTTCAATTTAAACAAGAATTGTTTAGCAAGTTGTTTGGCCACTTATAAATTGCGACTCCCACTTAGTAATTGAACTTGAACCTTCATTGAGATCTTGTATCTTTGAATATGGAATTTGTAGGGTAGGTTAATGATCCCTCAATTCCTTGATGTTATATATATTGTTGTTGATGTTGCTTAGTGTATTCATAAATTGTTGCACTTTGATATTTATTGGGCATGAGTATATATTACCATGTGGCTATTGTCCCTTTTGTGGATTTATTTCAAGTAACTGCTATGCGCTTGATAATTTGTTAATCAGCTGATATTGGGGGTATAACGTAATACGATCAATTATGGAAGTGTGACCTAATGTGATCGGATTATGTTATACCTGTGACCGTCCCCTCCTGTGGCCACAGGTTGGGGTTATAGCATCTGTATTGAGCCAAAAGCCTTACAGAGTTGCTACTATCTTATTTGGTTCCCTGAAAAATGGGTCTTATAAGATGTGAGTATTGCTTAAGCAGCTCACTTAAGATTGGAGTATTATTATACCCAATGTTGTACGACTATTGTTCAGACGGGAAAAGGTAAACCAAAGGTAACGTAAGGTGTTTACAGTTTTTCCAATGTGTTATGTGTTGCATCTATTTGGCATATTGTTGCATACATAATAGCTTGCTGAGATTTATTCTCACCCCTCTCCCTTTAAATGTTTTAGATCCCGAGACAGGCGGACCGGCCAAGTAAGGACGGAGAGGAGTTTGGAGTAATCTTTTGGGTATTGTCGGGGTATGTATAGGGTGACGTATAAAAATGTATTTTGGTAATTCCTTTATTGGAGTTTGTAATTATAAACTTTAATTTCTACGTCATAACCTTAATCTTTTGTAATTAAACAGATGTTCGTTTTCAAAGTTGGTCAACTCCTCCTCCAATGTGGAGTGGAGTCGAGTTCTTTTGAAATGTTATGTTATTAATGTTTATATTTGAAAGTCAAAGTGAAGTTTTAAAAGTTTAGTGTTTTGGGTTAGTTTGAGGACGCTCCAACTCGGGACACGTGTAGGTTCCGGGTCGGGGTCCTCACAGTTGGTATCAGAGCTCGGTTAGAATTCTCGGGTAGAGTCTAGCTGAGTGAGAGTGTGTGATAACTGACGTCGAGTGTTTAATGCAGGCGTTTGTTAAAATGGCGGGAAATGATGGTGATCAGAATCGGGCTTTGGGTGATGGTGGTAACCCGAATGTTGAAATGGTGGATATGTTCCGAGTGTTCCTTCAGACTATGGCAAATCAGAATCAAGGTAGGCAACAGCAAGAAGGCAGACAAGGGCAACATGGTCTAGAGAAGTTCGTGAAGATGTCTCCTCCTAGCTTCAACGGAGATCCGGATCCGGTGAAGGCTGAGAGGTGGCTTGAGGCTATGAATAAGATTTTCGCAGCTATGGAGAGTACGGATGCGGAGAAGGTGAGATGCGCCGTTTTCAAGTTGGAAGGACCCGCGGAGCACTGGTGGCAGGTAGTGAAGGATGGTTGGGACCGGGATTTGACACCGCAGACTTGGGAGAACTTTACACGCAAGTTCCGGGATCACTTCGTTCCGATGGTTACTAGAGACAAGAAGGAAGGTGAGTTTTTGAAACTGGAGCAAGGTACCATGACTATAGCACAGTATTCAGCAAAGTTCACAGAGTTAGCCCGATATTGTCCTCATTTGGTGCCAGATGAGGAGAGGCGAGTCTACCGGTTTGTGAAGGGTTTAAGGGTGGAGTTCCGGAAGCAGTTATTGACGCCCAACTTCGCCAACTTCCAAGCAGCAGTAAATATGGCGTATTGGATTGAGAATGACATAGAGGAGCATCGTGGTAAGAATGAAGGCGGAAACAGGAATAGATTCCAAGGTCAAGGTTTGGGACAGAATAGAGTGCAGCCGAGGACATTCACTCCGGGAGCAAATCAAGGAGGAAATGTGGCGACTCCGGCAAATCGTACGACTCCAGGTCAGTTTGGGACAGTGTGTGGTTATTGTAAGAAGCTAGGGCATTCGGAGGACAAGTGTTGGAGCAAGCAAGGAAAATGTTTAGAGTGTGGGGCGATAGGCCATTTCCGGAAGAATTGTCCCAGGTGGCAGAATAAGCAAGCTACGGGTACCGGATTTGGGGGACAAGGCAGTGGTGTGAAGAGAGGTCTAGATGGGAAACCCAAAGATAGGGTGCAAGGTCGAGTGTTTGCCTTGGGTCAAGGAGAGGTCGATCCCAATGCTGTCATTAGAGGTATAGTTCCTGTCTCAGGAGTTAAGGCCCGCATTCTTATAGATCCCTGGTCTTCCCATTCATTTGTGGCATCGCATTTTGCATTCTCATTGCATACTTTGCCTGAATCTATGCCTTATGTGTTGGAGGTCTCTACTCCTATGGGAGAGTGCCTCGCATCTTCTTTGATATATCCTGGTTGTGATGTGACTATATGTGGGCATGTATTGCCGGTGGATTTGGTCGAGTTACCAATCCGTGATTTTGATGTGATCCTTGGGATGGATTGGTTGAGTCAGTGTCATGCTTTGGTAGACTGTCGTAGAAAACGAGTCTCATTTGCTATGCCTGACGTGCCTACTTTTATATTTGATGCGGATAGATCTATGTTCGGTTTACATGATATTTCCGCTTTAAAGGCTAGGAAGATGCTATCTAAAGGGTGTGCGGGTTACTTGGCTTATGTGGTAGATTCCAATAAGAAGTCTCCCGAGTTAGCTCATGTTCCGGTTGTTAATGAATTTAGTGATGTGTTTTCTAGTGAGTACTCTATGCCTCCGGATCGTGAGGTAGAGTTTTGCATTGACTTAGTGCCCGGTACCGCACCTATCTCAAAAGCACCCTATAGAATGGCTCCGGCCGAGTTAAAAGAGTTGAAGGTCCAATTACAAGAATTGTTAGACCGAGGTTTTATTCGTCCTAGTGTGTCTCCGTGGGGAGCACCGGTCTTATTTGTTAGGAAGAAGGATGGTACCTTACGATTGTGTATTGACTATCGTTTGTTGAACCAAGCCACCATTAAGAATAAATATCCTCTTCCGCATATAGATGAATTGTTTGACCAACTTCAAGGTTCCGTTATCTACTCTAAGCTTGACTTGAGAAGCGGATACCATCAGTTGAAGATTAGACCGGATGATATTGCTAAGACAGCTTTCCGTACTAGATATGGTCACTATGAGTTTGTTGTGATGCCCTTCGGGTTGACTAATGCCCCAGCCGTTTTTATGGATATGATGAACCGTGTCTTCAAGCCTTATCTTGATAGCTTTGTGGTGGTATTCATAGATGATATTCTTGTTTACTCTAAGTCCCGAGAAGAGCACGAGAATCATTTGAGGATTGTCTTGTCCATTCTTCGTGAGAAGCAGTTGTATGCCAAGTTCAGCAAGTGCGAGTTTTGGCTCGAGCAGATTTCTTTCTTGGGGCATGTTGTGTCGAGTTCGGGAATTTCCGTGGATCCTTCGAAGATTGAAGCCGTGGTTAATTGGAAGCAGCCTTCGACTGTGACCGAGATTCGTAGTTTTCTTGGTTTGGCAGGGTATTGCCGAAGGTTCATTGAGGGTTTTTCTCGGATTGCGACTCCGTTGACTAGGTTGACTAGGAAAGACGTATCGTTCGTTTGGGATTCCATGTGTGATGCGAGTTTCAATGAATTGAAGAAAAGGTTGACAACGGCTCCTATTCTTACCCTTCCGGATGGTTGCGAGAATTTTGTTATTTATAGTGATGCCTCGAAGGCGGGTTTGGGTTGTGTGTTGATGCAAAATGGGAAAGTTATTGCGTATGCCTCTAGGAAGTTATCACCGGCGGAACAGAATTACCCTACTCATGATATGGAATTGGCGGCGATCGTGTTTGCGTTACATAAGTGGAAGCATTACCTTTATGGGGCGAAGTTTGAGATTTTCACCGATCATAAGAGTTTGAAATACTTATTTACCCAAAAGGAGTTGAACAACCGACAAAGAAGATGGCTTGAGTTCTTGAAGGATTTTGATTGTATAATTTCTTATCATCCGGGGAAGGCCAATGTAGTGGCGGATGCGATTAGCCGAAAGGCGTATGTGACAGCTTTGAGTACCAAAGAGTTTGGGAGTGAAGTGATAATTGCGAACGTGCGAGCCGTGCCTACATTATATGGAGAGTTGAAGGAAGCTCAACAAAATGATCCGGAGTTGAAGAAAATTTTTGATCAAGTGCAAGAGGGAAAAGCCGGGGATTTTGCGTTGAATAGAGATGGGATTTTAACCTTTCAAGGGAGAATTTGCGTTCCTTCGTTACCGGAAATCAAGAGGCGTGTACTTGAGGATGGCCATAAGTCCAAGTTTGCAATTCACCCGGGTAGTACGAAAATGTATCAAGACTTAAAGCGTGGATATTGGTGGAATGGAATGAAAATGGAAATAGCGGATTATGTTTCTAAGTGTTTGACTTGTCAACAAATTAAGGCCGAGCATCAGAGACCAGCGGGACTGCTTCAACCGTTGGATATTCCGGAGTGGAAATGGGAAGGGATCTCGATGGATTTTGTTTCGGGTTTACCTCTTACCGTGAAGAAGATGGATGCTATTTGGGTTATCGTGGATAGATTGACAAAGTCGGCTCATTTTCTTCCGGTGTCAACCAAGTTTTCGTTAGAGAAGTTAGCCCAGTTATATATGAAGGAGATTGTGAGACTTCACGGGGTTCCGGTTAGTATTGTTTCCGACAGAGATCCGAGATTTACATCTAGATTTTGGAGAGCATTGCATGAAGCCTTGGGTTCTAAGTTGTGTTTTAGTACGGCATTCCATCCTCAAACCGACGGTCAGTCCGAGAGAACTATTCAGATACTTGAGGATATGTTACGGGCTTGTGTGATGGATTTCCAATTATCTTGGGAGGATCATCTACCGCTAGTTGAGTTTGCTTACAATAACAGTTATCAGTCTAGTATTGAGATGGCTCCGTATGAGGCGTTGTATGGTAGAAAGTGTAGATCTCCGATGTGTTGGGATGAGGTAGGTGAAGCGAGACTTTGGGGCCCGGATTTGGTTAGAGATTCTACGGAGAAGATCAAGGTGATTCGGGATAGATTGAAGATGGCTCAGAGTAGACAGAAAAGCTACGCCGACAATAGAAGATGGGATTTATCTTTTCGGGTTGGTGACTTTGTGTTCTTGAAGGTCTCTCCGAGGACGGGAATTAAAAGGTTTGGTAATAAGGGTAAGTTGGCACCGAGGTTTGTAGGTCCGTTTGAGATTCTAGAGAAGATTGGGGAATTGGCTTACCGGTTGGCGTTACCCCCGTCTTTCTCTTTGCTTCACGATGTGTTTCACGTTTCTATGTTAAGGAAGTATTGTCACGACCCCTCCCATGTTTTGAGTTCTCCCCCCGATGATGTCCAAGCGGACATGTCGTATGTTGAAGAGCCATTGAGAGTCCTAGAATTCCAAGTTAAGGAGTTGAGAACTAAGAGTATCCCTATAGTGAAAGTCCTTTGGAAGAATCATACCGTCGAGGAAGCAACGTGGGAGCTAGAGTCGGAGATGAGGGCGAAATACCCTTGGTTGTTTGAAAATCCAAGTAAGTCTTTTAAAATTCGGGTCGAATTTTCTTTAAGGGGGAGTGAGTGTGACGACCCCAACCCTAGGCACTAATTTTAAATGTTATATTATATGCTTTTAATATTTATGTTATCTTATGAGTTCAATTATGTCTTTAAATTCTTAAATTAAGAATAATTGGGTGAGAAGTAAATTTAGAATCATTTAGGAATTTATTAGATATTAAATAAGAACCATGGAGAATGATAAAAATAGAAAATAGATAAATATGTGAGGAGGTTAAAATGGGTAGAGTAAATAATTAGGGGGAAGGGTTATATTATTTAAGTGAAAGCCTCAAATTTTAGATATTTATGGGGGGCCAAATTTTATAACCTTCCCTCCTCTTGCCATGTGTCACCCTCCATCCCCTCCTCTTACTTCCTTCTCCCTTCTCCTTCATTCATTCTACTTCTTCCTAGAGAAAGCCTAGAACTCCATGGAAGCTCCCAACACCAAGCTTTGAAGCCAAGCCATTTCTCCACCAAATTCAAGTCTAAGAACATCATTGAAGTTGGGTCATCTAGGAGAATCAAGCAAGTTAGAAAGATCAACCTTCCCTTTTCAAACCCTAAGGTGAGTTGTTATGATTCCCTTCTCCTACTTGTTCATAAGTTCTTTAAATGTTGTTCTTGTTCTTGTGATGTTGATTTCATGCCTTGGAAACCTTAATGGAAGTTGGATGATTGGAAAATGAAACTAGTTGAAGTTAGGGTTCAAGGAAGATAATCTAAAGGGTTGAAATGGGTGGAATTTGTAGTGATAATCAATCTAGGGTTACTTGGGTTTGGGTTTACTTGTTTTGTGTGAGACTTGGTAAAGCTAAGGTTCCCTTTGGTATTCTTGTGATAAGCATGGGATAAGGAAAGGAAAACTAGGTTCAAAATGGGTAAAAATCTCGAGAATGGGCCGGGAGGAAGACTTGGGCGGTCGCCCAGGTGGTGAGGGCGGCCGCCCATCACGGCAGAAACTCACATTGGCTTTAAAAATCCACTTGGGCGGTCGCCCAAGTGGTGGGGGCGGTCGCCCATAGTGGCAGAAACATTTCATCCTCTTTGAAAACCCACTTGGGCGGTCGCCCAAGTGGTATGGGCTCGCCCATGTCTGAACCAACTTTTTTTCAATTTAAACAAGAATTGTTTAGCAAGTTGTTTGGCCACTTATAAATTGCGACTCCCACTTAGTAATTGAACTTGAACCTTCATTGAGATCTTGTATCTTTGAATATGGAATTTGTAGGGTAGGTTAATGATCCCTCAATTCCTTGATGTTATATATATTGTTGTTGATGTTGCTTAGTGTATTCATAAATTGTTGCACTTTGATATTTATTGGGCATGAGTATATATTACCATGTGGCTATTGTTTATCCCTTTTGTGGATTTATTTCAAGTAACTGCTATGTGCTTGATAATTTGTTAATCAGCTGATATTGGGGGTATAACGTAATACGATCAATTATGGAAGTGTGACCTAATGTGATCGGATTATGTTATACCTGTGACCGTCCCCTCCCCGTGGCCACAAGTTGGGGTTATAGCATCCGTATTGAGCCAAAAGCCTTACAGAGTTGCTACTATCTTATTTGGTTCCCGAAAAATGGGTCTTATAAGATGTGAGTATTGCTTAAGCAGCTCACTTAAGATTGGAGTATTATTATACCCAATGTTGTACGACTATTGTTCAGACGGGAAAAGGTGAACCAAAGGTAACGTAAGGTGTTTACATTTTTTCCAACGTGTTATGTGTTGCATCTATTTGGCATATTGTTGCATACATAATAGCTTGCTGAGATTTATTCTCACCCCTCTCCCTTTAATGTTTTAGATCACGAGACAGGCGGACCGGCCAAGTAAGGACGGAGAGGAGTTTGGAGTAATCTTTTGGGTATTGTCGGGGTATGTATAGGGTGACGTATAAAAATGTATTTTGGTAATTCCTTTATTGGAGTTTGTAATTATAAACTTTAAATTCTACGTCATAACCTTAATCTTTTGTAACTAAACAGTTGTTCGTTTTCAAAGTTGGTCAACTCCTCCTCCAATGTGGAGTGGAGTCGAGTTCTTTTGAAATGTTATGTTATTAATGTTTATATTTGAAAGTCAAAGTGAAGTTTTAAAAGTTTAGTGTTTTGGGTTAGTTTGAGGACGCTCCAACTCGGGACACGTGTAGGTTCCGGGTCGGGGTCCTCACAATGTTCCTAACTATCTAGTGAGACTTGAACTACGACCAAGGATTGATTCCTCTGGGATACGTAGGTAGCCTTTCATAAAGGTTCTGCCATCCGACCATAGTGGTCACCCTTTTCATTCATCACTCCTCAGTGGTGCATGAGCCTTTCATAAAGGTCCAGCCATCCGACCACATTGGTCACCCTTTTCCCTTCATCACTCCTCAATGGTCCAGTAGCCCCTCATAAAGGTCCAGATATCCGACCACATTGGTCACTTCCTTCATCTGGCATATCCCCAGTAGGATCAGCCATTTGACCTCCGAGGTCACTTTCTTCCATTTCCCTAAGCAAGGGACCAGTTTCTCTTCGCCATTCCCCAGTGGATCCCGAACTACGACCTGGCTTGATTCCTCCGGGATACGTAGGTAGCCTACTTTTGGTTCAGCCAATTCATCACATATGACACCCCTTTTCCCAGCGGATCTATTCCGAACTACGATTATGGCTTGATTCCTCCGGGATACGTAGGTAGCCTTCCAAAGGTTCAGCCACTCGACCACCTTGGTCACCCGATCCGTCTCGGCAGTTCGCCAGATTGGATCCTTTTTTATCGATAACCCCACTCACCCTACAAGTGACATTGCCGAGGGGCTTCTGTAAGTACCCAAATCTGGCTCATGCCTTCCGGTTAAGTTTCCCGACAATTTCCCGGACTTTCCTAAAGTTCAGGGGCAATTTGGGAACTTTCCCAAACCTTTCGAGGGGTAAAGGACTTGTTAGGAATTAAAATTCCACGTAGTCCCTCGCTGGAAAGAGCTTCTAGAATGCCACCTTGCATGATTCTAGAATCAGGCTGAGTCACTAATATGCCTATAAATAGAGGCCTCCTCTATTCATTTTAAAAATAGATTTTTTGCACTGTTACTCTGCCAAAATAGAATCACGAGTTTCCAGAAAGCTGAAACCTCTCAAAATCACCTCCCTCCTCTCCAAAATCCCTCCAAAGTTGCTCCTTCCTTAGGAAACCTTCAAGGGAGATAGAGGAACACCACCATTGGTAACCTCTCCTCCTCTTCTCTTTGAAATATACTTGTTATTCTTGTTATTTTGCTCCTTGCCATTTATATTGCCATTTACTTGCTTAATATGTGATATATTGCCATAAAGATCAAGTCTTTACCATGTAGATCATAATACCCCCATTCCCCTATCAAATAGGATTGATGGAGGATCCATCCCAAGGATGAACAATAAGACCATAAATGGCTTGTTCTAGGGTGGATCTCTCACATGATGACGTGAAAATGTCATATTTTTCATATAAAAATGTCATCTTTACATTAAAAATGTCATCTTTACTTATATGAATGTCATCCCCTTCCCTTAGACCTTGCTTCCAAGGATTGTTCACCTAAATGGTTCCTAAAGGACATAGGAAATCCATAAAGGTCCTCCCTTTACATTCCTAGTCTTAGCTTGCATAGTGTTCCTTACATATGCTTGCATAAAAATGTCATCTTTACTTTAAAAATGCATTTCCCCATGTCCCTCATGGTTGGATCACTCTCCAAGGATTGCCTAGTGACCATCCTAAGGCACAAAAAGGCATAGGATGAGTATAAAGATCCAATCTTTATACCCCTCCCCTTAGTCTCCTTTGGTACGTGAAGCATCTCTTGGGGCGTAGCGGTGTAAAGGTCATATCTTTACATCGTTTCCACAATATAAAGATTCCATAGTCGGATATCCCTTTAGAAACGAATGAACTTGAGCCCCTACATCTCCGATCATCACTTGAGACGAGCACAAATGTCCCTATCAAGCTCAAATCATCTCAAGATGTAGGATTGATGGGCAAAGGTCCTTCCTTTCTAAAGAGTCTCATTCTTGGACTATAAAAAGAGGTGTCCCTAATTCAATCACATGTGACCAAAAGTCACTTAATGATGATCGTAAGTCCATGATGAGCACAGGATCAATGTCCCGAACATATCAAAATCCAAGGAATCCCGAGCGATAACCAACTCATGGTTTATACGTCTGGAAGACCACCTGGCACATTCCCCCCTTTTTCAAAATCACATCCCACACACGAAAGTACAAAAGCAAGCACGAAAATTGGATCTTGGAAAACTTGCTTCGGTAAGGCTCCTTGGGTGAATGCCAAACGTTCATCCCAAGGGGTAACTTAACCTCCGGACCCTAATCCTTTTTTTCAAAGTTTTGAGGAAATCAAAATGACGTGGCGACTCCGTTTTTCAATTTAAACCGGATGTCTTCAAACCAATGTGAGGCGGTGACCCCTTACACAAGAAAGCGGTTCAAAAAAACAAAGAAAAGCACCGCAATCTTGGGCACCACATTCACAATATGCTCATATTTTGGGTCTACCAACAACATCCTTATGCTATTTCCCCTTTTGTTAGCAGCTCCGTCGAAGAAGAGTTTCCATCGATTCTCGGGCTCAACAGCGAAAATCCCCTTGTTCGGAAACTGGGGTTCATGCCCTCGGTCCTCATTACTAGGGAAATTTGCCAAATGGTCAGATAGTGCTTGACCCTTGATTGCCTTTCTTGTTACATAGTTGATGTCAAACTCTGCTAGGAAGAATGACCACTTTTCCAAGCGCATCGAGAGGGAAGGTTTGTCGAAAAGGTACTTGATGGGGTCCATTTTTGAGACCAAATTCACTGAGTGAGCCTGCATGTAGTGTTTCAGTTTCCCAACTACCCAGACTAGTCCTGCACAGGTCTTTTCACATGCCGAGTAATTGAGCTCACTCCCTTGCAGCTTTTGGCTCACAAAGTAAATGGCATTCTCTACCCGAGAATCTTTCTTTTCTGGCCGGCGTAGCCCTAAGCTAGCTAGTGTCGGTGACCGTGAGATAGAGCAGAAGAGGTTTTTGTCTATGCAGGGAGCATAGTACTGGGGGATTCACTAGGTATGCCTTAATTTTGTCAAAGGCATCCTGGCATTCTTCATTCCATTCTGTATCTACATTCTTCTTTATAAGCTTGAAGATGGGCTCACACATGGTTGTCAGCTGATTGACGAAATGGCTGATGTACTGCAGTTTACCCATAAAGCTTTTGACTTCTGTCTGGGATCGAGGTGGTCTCATGTCCATAATGGCTTTGATCTTTCGGGGGTCGTCTTCAATGCCTCGCTCTATGACCATATACCCAAGTACTTTTCCTCTCGTCACTCCGAAGGTGCACTTTGCAGGGTTCATCCTCATAGAATGCTTCCTTAACCGATCGAAGAATTTTTGGAGATCAACAAAGTGTTGTCCGTCTGCGCCCTGGGAATGAATAATCATATCGTCGACATAGACCTCGATCTCCTTGTGGATCTTGTCATGAAAAAGCGCAGTTGCTGCCCTCTGATACGTAGCCCCATCATTTTTTAACCCAAAAGGCATCACTGTATAATGGTATGTCCCCCATGGTATGGTGAAAGCTGTCTTTTCCTGGTCCTCTTCTGCCATCTTGATCTGATTGTAGCCAGCAAAGCCATCAATGAATGACTTGACTTCGTAGTTTTCCGTGGCGTCCACCAAGATATCTATGTTTGGCAACAGGTAGTCGTCTTTGGGACTGGATTTGTTTAGATCTCAGAAATCCACATAGCAATGTACCTTCCCATTTGCTTTAGTCACAGTCATGATATTCGACAACTAGGTCGGATATTCAATGACCCTGATGAATCCTACACGAAGCATCTTTTCAATTTCCTCCTTGACCTGCAGAGACCACTCTGGCTTGATTTTCCTTACCTTCTGTTTCACAGGCTTGTCATCAGGTGTCAAAGGAATCCTGCGTTACACAATTGAACTGTCTAACCTCGGCATGTCCTTGTAAGACCAGGCGAACACATCCACATACTCTCTGAGTGGATCAACCAGTTTGTCCCGTTCGGCCCCTTGAAAGAAGTTCCCGATCTGTGTCTCTTAGGTTCTTTGATAGTACCCAGGTTAATACTAGTCAAAACCTCCTCGACAGCTTGGGCACGGTTTTCCTCTTTATCAATAACCTGCTTAAAGATTTCTTCAATGTATTGTTCATTTAGTGTGTTTGCATCTTGTTCAAATGAATCATTATTAACTGTTGTTAAATTATTAGTTAATTTATCATTTGTTAAGTTGGCAATAAGGGGATACTCAGAAAGATCTAACATTTCATTTAATGCAAAGGGAAAGATGATATTGGCGACACATTCATAATCTTAAGGCGTAAGGCCTTCAGATGACTCGGAGGACTCAAACTCAAACTCCAACTCAGAGACTCTTAAACCTATACTATTAATGACAAAGTGTTTGACTGGACTAGACAGGGGGGTACTCTTCACTGTTGCTGTCTTGGGGGGAAGCAAATTTGCTAGCGTTCCAATCCTGATGTGCATCCTCCAGGAAATTCTCGCTGTCGCAGACATCATACCCAAGGTGGAGCTTCAGTTGAGCTGGTGCTGTAAGTGCTCCAATTTGAGCTTGTTAGAATTTTCGTTAGAAAATTAACGAAAGTTATAACATTTCTAACAATTCCTAACTATCCTAACATTTCTAACAAAGTGAGGGTAAAATGGGCATTGTTATTTAAGGTTAAACCTTAAAAAGAATCTCAAAAAGCAAAACAAAAGAAGAAAACCAAAAATGGCAATGGCTGGAAACAAAAAACTGGCTGTTAATTTGAATTTTGAAAAAGATTATTCTTCTTGTCCAAAGCTGAAGGTGCATTTAATGAACAAAGGCACGGCTTTGCACGGATCCATCTGCGCGGATGAGTTTGCTATTTTCAGAGGGCTATAAATTGAGCCCTCCAGTCACAAAAAAAAGAAGGAAGAACACATTTTGCACCGAACCTCTGGCGAAATATAGAGAGAAAACAGTGAGAATTCTTCAAGAATTGTCACCTTTTTCTCTCCAATCTTTCCCAACTCATACTCATCCACTCACTCTCATATTAAAGCCCTAAACACTCATACACTCAAGCCAAACACTCAAGAACACAAGGAAGATTGGTAAACCCTCCTCTTCCTAACCCTAAATCTCATCCATGCATGCATCTTCAAACTACAAAATGTAGTTCTTTCATCTTCTTTCTTTAGATCTAAGAAGATCACCATGGAAGACCATCTCCATGGATGATCTTCTACAAAGATCAACATTATTTTCAAAGCTTTTCTTGCTTACTTGCAAAAATGCACTTTCAAAACCCTAAAAAACCATTTTCAAGCACTAAATCTTGATTTCAAAGGATAAAATTCCCCTTCCCAAGCAAATGAAATGCTTAGTCCTAATGTACCCCAAGGATGGTTTGGTATAGTTGATTCACCACTAAAATGTCTAGTGATCACTAACCAAAACCTAGGGAAATGGGGACAAGCATGGATGCAAAAACCCCCTTAAAATCATATTTTCTTTCTTGAGAAGTTGCTGTCCAGTAGCAATTTTCTCAGACCTCAGTCCATGGTCTTAATTTTTGGACACAGATGAACTTTGGAATTTGGTGTTGACTACAAAATACTTTTTTGTAGCCAACATCCATATCTTTCCAGACATATTTTTACCTTATTTTTTGGGTGAGTAAAACTCCTCTTTTCAAATTTTCTTTCAGAGGCTAGTTCATCAGCTTCTGGGAATCCAGATCTCATATCTGAGGTTTCCAGAAGGTTTTGACCCCTCAAATCTTCTCCAAAATGGAAAATTCCTTCGCACAAACTTTATTTAAGGTGTCTAGAACAACTTTCATTCTCTGAGTTTATCCAGATTATGAAGTTTTAAGACCCTTGAATCCCTTTCAAAATCAAAGGTCCACTGCCTTTTTCATTCTGGCAGAAATGGCTCTCAACTTCAAAAGGTCTTTTGAGTACCAAATCTCAATCCAAAATCTTCCAAAAAATCATGGGATCAGTTTAAAGTCTTAAAAAGATATCCCAATTTTTACTTTTCTGAGTTTCAACTTATTTTGGCCAAAACACACACACACATACACACAAATGATTTTCAGCTTGGAAGACTCGTTTTACGAGGCGCGTCGGGTGCACACTAACGTCCTTCCCGACGCGTAACATGACCTCCGAACCTAAATCTCTGATCTCGGGCTTTTTTCAAAGTTTTGGCCCTCAAAATTAAAATGGCGTGGCGACTCCGTTTTTCCGGTTTTATTTGGTTTTTCAAAGAAACGCAAAGCCGAATTTTTCCCGCGAATGGCAACATCATCATCGGCGACTCTCTGGGACTAAGCTTTTTAATAAAAAATGGTATTCGGTATATTGGTGGAAACCACTAAATTTCCCGTTATCGCCTCCTAACACGAGTCGGGGATAAATTGTGGTCTAACAATCCCACGTACCGGTATCACCGTTTTCAAAAAAAAAAAGCTTTTGAGGGTCAAGCTTCCGTCCTTTGAAAATCATTTTTGTGTGTGTGTTGATTTTTTGCTTTTCATGTTGTTTTGGCCGCCTCGGAGAAAGTCAAAATTTTGACTGCCGTCGGAATAATGTCCCTAACTCGTCGGAATTTTCGTGCTTATGTGCTCTTTTCAAAAAAAAAATTCAAAAAAAGGATTTTCAAAAAAAAGAAAATTTCCAAAAAAATCATGCATCATATTTTTAAGACACATAAAAAAATCTCTATTTTACTCGTAAAAAGAATATAGATCGCTTGCACACTACGCGCACGTGACCGTACACCGCACACTACGTCCTTAACCCGGGAAATCCTTGTCGCGGTCCGTTTGGTCTTATTACGCCTCTCGGATGAGCACAGACTACCCAAACATCCCATGGAGCCTCGTGTCGACCATGCACTTGTCCGTGACACACTTTGTCCGAGACCCGGTTGG
>JAFEMH010003621.1:180000-255662 GCA_022495995.1 Adenophora triphylla var. japonica | reverse complement strand
GTAAGAAGCTTGGTCACTACTCATCTGAGTGTCCCTGAACCAAAAGGAAACCCAAAGACAAATCAGACGAGATGATAAGAAGTTCTCATACTCCAAGGAGATCATTCACGGCTCAAGAGTGTAGGCACATTGCAAGCGCACCTGAAAAGAAGAAGAATGAGAAGAACAAAGAGCAAGTGCGATTCTTGACTCATAAAAATTCGATGATGAGGAATTTGACTTCAGTGATTACGAAAGTGAAGGAGAAGAAGCAATGATATGCCCTAATGGGCTGGAGATGATGAAGATTCGGACAATGAAGAAGACCTTGAGTTGCCTTAGTTGTTGCTTTGAAGAACTAAAACGAGTAATTCCTCGGTCTCAACTCTTTAAATAATGAAGAATTTAAACAATTAGTTAGTACTCTTTTAATTCAAATAAAAAGACATCAAACTAGCTTTGCTTCATTGCTCACTTCGATAACCTATCCCAAAGTAAAATCATTGATAGCTCTTGAAAGAGCCAACCAAGGACTAAAAGTTCAAAACCTTATGCTTGAAAAAGCTAATGAGGAACTAACGACTAAGAACTCCAAACTTCTGGAAAAACCAACCAAATAAACATCAACCTTGAAAAGGAAAATGAATCCCTTAGAAAAGAAGTTTGAGTCCTGGAATAATTCGGGAAAAGCCTTGACTCTTTTTTAGCTTCTTGAACTGAAGACACCCGGGTGACAAATCGGGGATTGGAGCCAATAATCCTACTATGAAAACCTACACGCCCTCTCATCCTTTGATGAAAGGGCTATTGACAAGATGGTTCTTGAAAGTATGAACTATGTCAAAGCCCAAGAAAATGTCTATCCTATTCAAACCAAGGAAGACTTCAAGAAGAAGGGAAAAATGGATGAAGCTAGCTCAAGTCACAATGATGAAACAACTCAAGCTAGCCCCTCTTCCATTGATGAAACTCGATAGCTAGCCCAAGTCAATCCAAAGGTAAAGAAAAACAAGCAAACAAAGGCAATAAAAGCAATTACATTTGGCAAAAGAAAGGAATTAAGGAGCAAGTGAAGAAAAATCGGCACAAGACTCTTTGGACGACGAGAGGTCTCCTAGACAGCCAAGATTTCCCAGACAACCAAGACATGATGGACAGCAGAGATCTCCCAGACAGCAAAGATTCTACAACCATCATTCATATACCAAACAACAAATACCCAACTGGCCATACTCAAATGGAAGAAGTCATGCCGGTCAAAATACTTCCCCTAGATCATCTCACTCAAACAGCTCCCAAAACCATACTCAGTTTCACAACCAAAACCAATTCTTTTCTCCCAACCAGTTTCCTAACCAATCCCAATCTATTGCTCCTACACCCTATATGTTGCAAATCATGGGATACTATAATGTCCTAAACCAGTATTTTGGAAAGAGGGCAATGAACAAAGCTAGGGTACCAAAGAAATTCTAATCCTTTGGACGCAAAAGAATAAAGGGTACCGTAAGTTTATTTTTCATTTTTGTAGGAACCTAGGAAAGCGAATATGGTACTTGGATAGTGGATGCGGCGGGCACAATGACCTTCAACAAGGAGTGGTTGCAACAATATGTACCTAAAAATGGTCCAAATGTAAATTTTGGTGATAACTCTCAAGCAAAAGTCAAAGGATCAAGAAACCTTGTTACTAAAGACATTATTTTCACTAATGTGTCTTATGTAGAGGGTCTCAAGCACAATTTGATTAGCCTTAGTCAGATTTGTGATAAGGGATATCATGTTGTATGTTCCAAAAACCACTGCACTGTCAAAGATGTCAACAACAAATCAATTCTCTCTGGAATCGGAAAAGGCAACCTCTTGTCTAAACACGGAAGTTGTGGAATCATCAGGATGCCCATTGCCTACTCTCCTATAGTCAATCTGATATGTCATGGCTATGACACAAAAGATTGGCTCACCTCAACCTCAAAAGCATCTCCAAACTAGCCAACTCAAACCTAGTGAAAGGCCTACCCAAAATACCCTTCAAAAAGGACAAATTATGCAAAGCCTGTCAATGTGGAAAGCAAAAGAAAACCTCCTTCACTGCCAAAACCCAGTTAGATACCACAAAACCCCTTCAATTACTCCACATGGATCTTTTTGGACCAATCGAGAACCCGAGCATCTCTTGGTGGAAAGAGATACTCTCTTGTTGTAGTTTATGACTACACTAGATTTACTTGGATCATCCTACTTGAATCCAAAAGAGATACCTTGGAATAACTAGTCAAACTGTTCAATAAAATTCAAAACCAAAAGGGTTTATCCATTATCAAAATCAGATCTGATCATGGTAAGGAATTTGAAAACACAAGTGTTGAAGAATATTGTGATCAAAAAGGGATTGAGCACAACTTCTCTGCTCCTAGAACACCACAGAAAAATGGAGTTGCTGAAAGGAAGAACAGAATAATTTGTGAAGCAGCAAGAACTATCTTTGTCGAGAACAATCTCCTAAATATTTTTGGGAGAAGCGATCCTGCTTTGTATGTTCGTAACAAGACCCTCATCAACAAATTTCACTCCAAGACTCCCTATGAGCTATGGAATGGGAGAACACCAACCATTTCATACTTCCATGGCTTTGGAAGTAGATGCTTCATTCACAACAATGGGAAAAACAACATTGACATATTTCGACTCCAAAAAGTGATGAAGGAATCTTCCTTGGATACTCCAATACCACTAAAGCCTACGAGTATACAACAAAAAGGAGACTTGTTGTAGAAGAATCAATCCATGTTGACTTCGATGAAAATAATGATCAAAGTCACACCGAGCTATGTGATTTTGATGAAATTGTTGGAAATTCGGACAACCTACGAAGTGTCTCACATGTACATGACCCCACAAGTCTCATTCCTGAAGAAGATTCACCTTCCCTTCCTTATATGGTGCCCAAAGACACTAATAAACAACCTACTATGTCGACGGCCTAAGAATCCCTTCTCGACGGCAAAGGTGCATCGGCGGCCATGATGCACCTAACGGCTCACCTTCAACCAACCATCAAAATCCTCTTGAAAATGACCCCATCCAACCTTGTTGCAACACAATTCCCTCAATTCCTCAAGCGAAACCATTACCCATACCATCCCTCCAAATAAAAACATTTTTATTGACCTTCCAATACATAAGATGGATATCCCTCCAAACATGCCTCGTTTATGACTCTTTAATGAGTGCCTTCATATCTCAAATTGAACCCAAGAAGATCAATGAAGCCCTTGAAGACCAGTTGGATTGAAGCAATGGAAGAAGAAGCTGGAACAATTTGAAAGAAACAAAAGTTTGGAAGCTTGTTCCCAAACCTAAAAACCAAACTGTCATTGGGACAAGATGGGTTTTTAGAAACAAGATGAATGAAGAAGGCTGGTGATAAGAAACAAAGCCGGATTAGTGGCTCAAGGGTACAGACAAGAAGAAGGAATTGACTATGATGAGACATTTGCACTGTTGCAAGGCTGGAAGCTATAAGGCTTTTCCTTGCCTATGCTTCATTCAAGAAGATGAAAGTGTTCCAAATGGATGTCAAAGTGTCTTCCTAAATGGAATATTGAATGAAAAAGTCTTTGTATCTCAACCCCTGGTTTTGAGCATCCAAAATTCCCGAGACCATGTATATAAGTTGAATGAAAGCCTTGTATGTGCTTAAGCAAGCACCTAGGGCTTGGTATGATACCCTATCCAAATACCTTCTTGGTAAAGGATTTACCAAGGGCCATATTGATAACACTTTGTTTATCAAGAAATATGGAGAAGACCGGCTACTCATCCAAGTCTATGTTGATGACATTATTTTGGGTCATCAAATGAAGACTTGTGGCACTTGAATTTGGTGAAATCATGAAGAATCGGTTTGAAATAAGCATGATTGGTGAGCTCACATTCTTCCTAGGACTTCAAGTCAAACAAATGAAGGAAGGGATCTTCATCAATCAAGCCAAATATACAAGAGATATGATCAAGAAGTTTGCCATGCAAGCGCCTCCCGGCTAGAACTCCTTTGTCAACCACAACCAAACTCCATGCCGATCCACGATGGTCAAAATATGAATCCAACACTTTATAGAAGCTACATTGGATCACTCCTATATGTGTGACTTCAAGACACGATATCATGTTTAGTGTTGGCCTTTGTGCAAGGTTCCAAGCCAATCCTAAAGAATCTCATCTCTCGGTGTCAAGAGAATCTTGAGATATCCAGAAAGGAACACTGACTATGGCCTATGGTATCCTTACGAATCACCATTCTCCCTAATTGGCTTCAACTGATTCGGATTATGCTTTGGATGCAATCTAGATAGAAAATCCACAAGTGGTGGTTGCCAATTTATTGGATCAAGAATAATTTCTTGGTCTAGTAAGAAGCAAACTTCGATAGCTACCTCAATAGGCGAAATTTGAATACATTGCTGCTGGTTTGTGTTGTTCTCAAATTCTCTATCTTAAAAGTCAACTCCAAGACTTTGGGATGGACATGTCAAATATTCCCATCTTTTGTGACAACTCCAATACCATTGCCATGACAAAAACCACTGTCCAACATTCCAAAACCAAGCACATTGAAGTTAGGCATCACTTCATAAGAGATCATGTAGAAAAGGGAAATATTAACTTGGCCAAAGTATGCAGCGAGGATAATGTCTCTGATATCTTAACAAAGACAATGGATGAAAAGAGATTTGAGTTGCTAAGGGCAATGTTAGGAATGATTAACTTGCCAAAATAAAGATTTTTATTCATTAAAGGGACAAACATTACATCTGGCTGCTGTCAACATTGTGGGGACTGACAGCTAACCTTCTCCTTATACTAAAACCTCCTTTATTCAAAGCCAAACACATTCCCATCAAACACACAAGTTTTTCAAATCAACAAACAAACACCAGTTACCAAAAGCTTCTCATCATCTTCCCTCTTTCACAGCTATACCTCTTGCAGACTCTGACAGCTAAGGATTCCCCTCTTGACTGTTCTTTGGTAAATCATAAATATCTTCACCCATGAACCCATATTCATTGTAGAGAACATCAGGAGCCCTATAAACATTCTCTTTGATCTCCCCATACCTCTCTAACCACACTGGGTACCTCTGCATGAATGGATTAATGGCTGATGATGAGAATTGTAAAGAAGGACACACCCTTCTTGGCCACCATTCCTCCACAGCATCATAAGGAGGATAATCCTTTAATGGAGAGACAAAGCTAAATGTCCCTGATGTGTTAGCACTCTCCTGGACAATGATTGCTTGATCAGATTGAGGACCCACATCTTCTTCCTCATTCATAGCAGCTGGACTCAAACACTTGAGAAACTGAGAGAACAATCTCATGTAAGCTTTGGAAGGAGAACTCGCACCCCCGCAAAGTTGTCACCATTTCCTCTAGAACTCGCTTGACTCGGTGTAAGTGAATCCCTTGGGGCAGTGTGAATTCCTTGACGGCTAAGAAATCAAAGTTGACCAATTGATGTGTCAACCTTAATCCTTTCTTTGTTATCAAGCTTCACTAGCTCTCCCAGTGTCTAAACCCTTTCTACACCTTCACCAACTTGCCTACTTGATTCACCCTTCTTCCCTTGACCAAACAGCTGAACCTTAGCTGTCTGATCATCCTTACTCTCACAAACTAACTTAGCCTTTCCCTTATCTCTAGCTACCTCTTCTAATCTGTTTCTCTCACCTTCCAACAATGCTAGTCTCTCCTCCTCCCAAAACTTCTTTCTTATCTCTCTCACTTTTAACTCCTCTTCCTTTTGTGGATCATCAATTGGCAATTGATCCACTTCCTGTTCTAAAGCATTGTCTGTTTGAATTTGATATGACCTAAATTCTCTCTCAAACCTTTCCTCTCTTGTTTCCTCAACCCTTGGACTATGAAAAACCAGTTTCTTTGCTGTCTTAGCCATTTTGCTAGGACTGAACATTGAAACTAATCTTCCCATTTACTTATTGACTGAATTGAATTGTATAAACTTACAATCTGATATATTTCCTTTTATAGACAAATTCTATTTCAGTCAACATAGTGGCAATCATCATTCAAAAATAGGCTTGGCTGGTCATCAAGTCTGACAGCTATGAATTGATGTTCATGCAAAATCGAGGATTATGGGAACTTGCCACTAACATTTGTTCATTTATTGCACTGATAATTCCCTCTAAAAATTCGCCTCTCTGTACAGCCTTTATTCCCATGTTTTATGGGAGTTATAGCACGTAATGAGTGGGGGGACAAAATGCACTATTCATGAACAGTCACTCCCTTAAATGCCCATTTTAACCGTTGCAGTAACCCACGTATTAGCCGTTAAACTACACAAATTCCCACCTCACTTATCATTTAACCTTGCGAAATTAACCCCTCTTCATTCAAACACTCTTCTTCCTCCCAATTCATTCTTTGATTCCCCCCTGTTTTTCGAAAACCCTAACTCTCTGTTCCATTCAACCATGTCTTACCCTGAAGCTCATGGGTATTTCATCAAGCCTGAGTTCTATGAGCATGAGGTTGGAGCTCTTATCAAAGAACTTTTGGAATCCAATCATCTTTGCAACATGATGGAAGCTCAACCTCCCATTTATGAGAAGTTATGCAGAGAAATTTTTATGAAAGGAGAAAGACAGCCAACTGGAGCAATCAGAATCAACATTGAAGGGACTGAGATCAATGTGACTCCCAAGGTTGTGTCCAAAGTTTTCAACATCCCAATCAAGAATGAAGGTCTCAGCAACCTTTGGAATAGAAAAGACAACAACTTGGAACCATTCTACAAAAGATTCTTTGATAAACCAAGCTGCAACTATCAATTGGTTCAGGACAAACCAATAAAAAAGAAAGACCTTGATTTGTTCAAATAAACCATAATGGATGTTGTCATCAAAGGGTTTGTTGGAAAGCAATCATCCTTTGACCAAATCAGTCCAAATGAATGGAAACAAGCCCTCAATTTGATGACCAAGGAGATAAACTGGAGTGTTGCATTGCTACATAACTTTCAACTGGCCATATCTTCTTCCCCTTGGAAATTCAAGAAGCAAAACCCAAGGATGAATAATTTTAGATTCATGAGTGGAATCCTTCATCAACTCATTCCAAGGCTGAATCCTCCCCTAAAAGATGAGTGGCTTGAATCTACAACCCTAGTGCAAACCAAAAGTTTCAACATGAGTACATTCAAACTCAAGGTTAAGAAAAAGTTAGAGCTTTGGGACAGCTCTGAGAACTTTGATGAAGCTTCTCAAAGATTGAAAGAGAAGGCTGAGAATGATATGAAGGTATGGAAATCATTGGTGCACATGGTCAATGACAAGAGGTCCAAAAGGAAGCATGACAAAGGTGTCATAATCAAAGAAAGGGATCAAAAGACAACTCCTAGCAAGATCAAGAAAAGGATCAGTCAAGCTACCATGAAGAAAACTGGGAAAGGAAAGAAGCTACCCAAAGAAAAGAAGCTTACCAAAGGAAAGAAAGCACAAGAAGTAATTGAGCAAGTTGCTGAGCAAATAGCTGACAAAGGAAAGTAGATTGCTGAGGAACAACAAGCTGACAGTGAAGAAACCCAATCAGATCCCATCTTCAAAGCTATTGATGAGTATGCTGGTGAAGAGGAAGAAAGCCATGTTAGTGAGTATGATGAAAATATAAGAAGGGCTGTTGCTGAGTCTCTGATGGAATTAAGAACAACTAAGGTTAGATAAGCTATCTCGGGACAGCATGGATACCTCCAATCTCGACAACCTAAGGTTTCTTCGCTTCGAAAACCCATCTAAGGTAATCTCTACCCCCTCTCATACTCTAAATACTTTCTCTAGGAAGAGAAAATCAGACAAAGATACTCCTCCATCCAAAAAGTTTAAACCCAATACTCCTCAACCCTCTTCATCCAAAGACCAATCCAGTTCACCACATGATTTTGTAGCCCAAGGCATTCTCAATCTCAACCCTTCCAACATTAGTCCAAATGAGCCTAGTATTGAAAAAGAAAGGGGGAATAGCCCTGGCTCTAAAAAGGATGAGTCTCAATTAAGGGGGAACATCAATCCCCATTCTCCCATTCTGACAGCTATGCCTTTCTCTGGTCATTCCTCACCAATTCCAAGTCCCTCTGATCCATCTCCCTTTCCTAAAAACATCATTAGAGCCTCTGAAGGACTCTCTTTAATAGGAAGACCTGAATTGCTTCCTGTAGTTGAGGAATACTTAAGATCTTTACTAAGTGAGGAAGATGTGCTGAAAGCCCTGGATTTAATCAAAACCAAAGATATGGCTAAGAAAGCTAGCATGCCTGAACCTGAACCTCAATCCAAACCTGTTGAACCTGTTCAAACCCAAGAAACACCTGATCCTACCCCTGATTCTGAAACCCAACCTAAGCCTGTTGAACCTGTTCAAACACAAGATTCACCTAACCCTACTCCTGATTCTGAAACCCTCCCAGCCTGTGAACCTTGGATTTTAGACTGTGATATTGATTTCTCCTTTCCCTCTATCATGGCTGCCCACCAAAGATTGAAGGAGATTACCCACTTTCCTGAGATTGCCAATCCCAGTTTAATCCCCAATCCTTGGCTGTTGAGCAAAAATGCAATTATGATTCAGGCAAGGAATAGATGTGGGCTCATTATTTTTGCCCATGAGGAATGGAAAAGGTATAAAGCAGCTCTCCCAAACTCTCTCTTTCACAATGCCCCCAGATTACCAAATTTCATGGACATTGCTACCATCATTGATTGGGAAATGTTGTTCTCCCAACTTCTGTCTTCTAACATCAATGAATGCATCTATATGCCCTCATCCCTTGTTTATGCTCTCTGCATTGAACTAGCTAAAGAGATGTACTGGAGAATGTGTCTCAATAAAGCCTCAATCATGGCTGTCATTGTAAAACCAAGCCTGACAGCTATGTTTCCCTCTTCCTCTTCAGTACCTCCTTCTTTTATCCCCCTAAACACCAGATCACTCCAAGCCAAACTTCCTCCAACCTTTAACCCTTCAACCTATGTGCCTCCATACCATGTGACCATCTCAGATATGCAGAAATTTACTAGGTCAATGATAACCAAAATGAGACACATTTTGGAAGTCTCAACTGGATCCAAGTCTGATAAGAAGGCATCTAAAGGGAAAGCTGTTGAGTCTGAGGAAGAAGCTATCAACCTAGGAAAAAGAGCCTCTGGTGCTGCTCCCAATGTTGTTTTGTCCAGTGATAATGAAGAAGATGCTCCTGTGAAACAAGTGCAACACTTTCCAACCTCTACTGTTCTCACCTCAGATCCACCTCTTCATCCTGCTCAACAACTCATCTCTCTTCAGACAAACCCCTTCTTTTCTAACCTATTTGGAGGAACTAGAGGTCAAAGCTCAAAACCAAAGAAGGTTCCCAAATGAGGTAATCTGAGATTAAGGGATGATGAAGAACCTCTGTCCAAAGCTGTCCTCAAGGAAAGGCAAGATCAATCCTTCTCCTATGATGATGAGATGAGCTGGGAATGGAACAATGAAATTTATTACAGAGGTGTTGATGACAAGATGAGAAAGGTGCTGCTAGCAGAAAGAGAGGAGATCCTTGAAGCCAGAAGAGAAAGAGATGAATTTTCTAATTAGAAATTTTTTTCTTTTTTTGGATAAGTCTTTTAAACCCTTCCTTTATTTTCCTGATTTAAAAAAAATTGTTATTTTGGATAATTTGTTTGTTTTAAAGCTCTTATGATTGAATCAAGAAGATCAGTTCTATCTTCATTGGTATATTCAATTCTTGAGTATCTTGCAGGTTATATCTTTTATTAGATATATTACTTTGCCAAAAAGGGGGAAATTGTTAGGACCTAACTATGAAAACCACATAGTTATACAGGGTTTTGACAAAGAAATATATCCTATCCAATGTTATCTGACAGCCAAGATAACATTGGATATTGGACAACTATGACTATTCTGCACAACCTTTCTACCAACTGGACAGCAATGATGTAATGATCAAACACCAAGACAAAACACATAAATTAATGTATTTATGTACAAAGGATCATTACATAATCATCAAACACAAATCATTGTCTCCTAAACCTGCAAACTTAAAGACTTAGCCTGACAGCTAAGGTTCTCAACAGCAGAGGTCTCAACCCTCTGACAACTATTATCTTCAACATCAACTGCAGTGAAGAATTCCTATGATGATCAAGATGTGCCTTGCCCAATCTCTCCATACAGATGTTGCCAGCTCATCTCCATGAAGATTATATAAAATGGTTGCAGATTTACAGCCTGTTACTATCCAGTCATCAAAGCTCTAAATGCAAACACTATTCCACCCATTTGCATTTACTCCTTTGTCTCCTCCAACGGCTATATTCCAGCCTATAAAAGGAAACCCTCAAGACTGAAGAAAACAACCCCCAACACACACAATCTTTACAACCTCTACTTCAACCTTCCACACCTGCAAACCCTGCAACCAACATTCAAAGTATCTGAGACACTTGTAACTGAATTCAGGTGTATAAACTAAAGTTGTAAACCACTTAAGACTGACTTTAAGTGGTATTGTAATTTGCTTCGTAACAAGCAAAATCCCTAATAGACTGTACTTATTAGGAAGAAGAAGTTCAAGGAACTTGTTGTAGGAGTTAGTGCCCTTGGCTATAAAGATAGACTTATTTGTAATGTCATTTATTCATTTATATAAGAGATTATTTCTTTGATTATTATATGTGTTTGCATATTTACTTTAATAATCGTGTCCCTAGTACTTATGAAGCACTAGTATGAAGTCTAATGGATAATCATGCGATGATTATATGCATGGAGATGCACATTAGATTCATGGGTACTTGTTAGAGAACAAGGTACTGGACTTGACCCATTATGAGATTTATGTCATGGTCGTATGTCATAAATAAATCTCATATAGTTATATCATTGATATCCTTTGACCTGAGATTATCATCGTCTTCCACTCGATGAATATTATGTTTGATATAGTTTAACGTTGTCTTTAACCGGATAACAATAAGGGCTATTATTGGCATGATATGATTCTTGTTGGAAAGAATGATAAATCAAGATGGAAATTTGTCCCTCGTAAAGAGAGATGTTTGCTAGGCCACTCGTAAGTAAGATTGATGTAGTGCATGGCCATGCCCGAATGAATTAATGTGATTAATATCATTCAATTGATCAATTTACTTAGTAACGAGAAAGCATTGAGCAATATGAGTTGACGTGGACCATGACTCATGTTCAATATAACATCGTGTGACAATGGGATTGTGATATGTTCTATATAGGAAATCGAACTTTGCATTATATTATTTGGGTAGACATGATGGCTTGCTAGAGTCCGCTCATGTCTTATGAGGATCGATGTGATCGAACTCATTGCCAACTTAATATAGTCCTATGGGGTCACACACATCGAACGAATTGTCAAAAATGAAGAATATGGAGGTTTTGTTCTCAGGGGACGACTCGTCCCCAGGCCTGAACTAACTATTCCCTTGACCTGGGACGAATGATTCAGAGACATAGTCCTGAGGGATGACTCGTGCCCATGGGGACGAGTCGTGCCCCTAGGGACGAGTCGTGCCCTGGCTTGAACCAACTATTCCCCTTAAAGGGGACGCCAGAATCAGAGCATCGTGGCAAGGGGACGACTCGTGCCCTGGGGGACGAGTCGTCCCGTCGGCGCTGGACTGACGCGAATTTGACTTAAAATTAGGGTTTTGCAAAGGGCTTTTATTTATAACGTATAAATACAAACCCTTAGTTGCCCTAGCAGTCATTCCATGTTTTTCGGTTTAGAGAAACACAAAAAGGAGAGATTTTCAAATGTGAATTGAGAAATCAAACCATTCAATTCCATATATCTTCATCGATTGAAAGGAGTTTCAATCAAGGATCTAGCAATCCACCTAGAAGAGTTCTAGGGTTCGTTCATCGCGTGGATACACATAGAGGATCTTCGCTATTCAAGATCTTTCGTTCGTGATTCATTGGTCGTTCAACGAGGATTCAGAAGATCAACAATCTGGAGTTGGATCGCGTTTATCAACGACAAAAGCACACAAGGTTAGTAATTCTAAATCATTCTTCTTAATTAATCATCTAGAACGGATCCTAGGGCTCCGAGTTTTTCGAGTTAATTTGCACTATTCCGCTGCGCATGGACCCTCGAAACCCAACAGTGGTATGAAAGCCTCGTTCATGATGTTTATATTAGATAATCATGATAATTATGTAATGTGATTATGTGAATTTTCATGATGAATATGATTTAGAACATGATTTTATATGAGAATTGCTTATGGAAGTAATTGTATATTTTGATATACCATGATTGTGAATTGAATTATTTGATTAATGTGATTAATCTAGAATATGGGTCTTGAATATTACTTAGTATATGGGCTGGACACCAAAAACATCCCCACAGGCACTTCGATAGAAGTGTGGGATAAATTTGGATCACGTGGCCGCGTACTAGTAATTACAAACCAAATATGATTTGTGTGGCATCATTCCATGTTCATAATTATGCTCATATAATTTTCATGAATCAACCTTGCCATGTTAATTGATAAACATGAAAATTGAACCTTCATTGAAATTTGAGTTTGTTTATGCAACCCATGTTTAAACACTTGTGAGTACACGGATAGTTTCATGTAGCCTACGCCACAGCGAGGTACATTGATTCTATCTTTGTATGATCAAGATGAGCAAACGGTGATTGCTATACGTTTAAAATGGTTGAACTCAATTAGGCTATCAAAACAGTTTTGGGCCTAAGGCATAAGATGGGATTGAAACATGTGACATATGATGTCTATAATCTCATAAAGGATCTAAGAGTCATATATTGATATGATTGATAAATGTTATCTACCTTTTTAGTTTAATTTTGAGCAGTCGTGCCATAGCCGACTTGAAATTAAATTAAAGTTGGGTCTTAGCCTATTAAATTATATTATGCATGATTATATAACAAGGTTATATAATTTAGTGGGAGTATTTGTGAAATACGTTAATTAATCTCTTAAATGAAATTGGTACTTATATGTGTTCATATTTGTTGCATATCTTTGTAGATCAATGGCTGTTAACACTAATCAAAATCTGTCACTGCGATTAGTCCTTGAGAAGGACAAGTTGGAAGAGAATGGCAACAACTATGTGGATTGGATCCCCAATTTGGGAATTGTTCTCAAACAGGAAAGGAAGTTGTACATTCTCGATGGACCCGTTCCACCCGAGCCTGCTGCTAATGCAACTAAAGCTGAAAAGGACCAACATACGAAACATGTGGATGATTCTATTGATGTTGGTTACTTGATGCTTGCTACCATGTGTAAGGCTCTTCAGAAGGACCTTGTACACATGGAAGCTTATGATTTGGAAAATCATTTGAAGGAAATTTTCCAGTTGCAAGCACGTCAGGAAAGGTTTGACACTATGAAGGCTCTTCATTCATGCAAGATGATTGAAGGACAACCTGTTGGGCCTCAAGTGTTGATAATGAAGGGTCACCTCGAACACTTTGAGAGGCTTGGATATCCTATCCAGTTAGAGCTGGCTACGGATATGATACTACATTCACTCCCTGAAAGTTATAATCAGTTTGTTCTGAATTATAACATGAATGGGATGAATAAGACTCTGTCTGAATTGCATGGGATGCTTAAGAATGCAGAGAACAGTATAGCCAAGAAAACCAATCAAGTGTTGATGGTGAATAAAGGAAAAGGGTTCAAGAAACCTAAGGTTAAAGCAAGAGTTGCTAAACCGGAGGCAAAGGTTGCCGTTGTTGAGAAGCCTCAACCCAAATCCCAAAAGGATGCGGTATGCTACCATTGCAAGGAAACTGGGCATTGGAGGCGTAACTGCAAGCTGTATCAGGAAGGGCTGAAGAAGAAGGGCAATGAGATTGACATGACTTCCAGTATCTATGTGATAGATATTTTACTTTCTACTTCTAGTTCTTGGGTATTAGATACCGGATGTGGATCTCACATTTGCCTAAATGTGCGGTGGACTAAAGAATAGAAGGTTGCTCAAAGAGGGTGAAGTAGATCTACGGGTTGGAAATGGAGCAAGAGTTGCTGCATTGGCCGTAGGGACTTACGAAGTCACTTTACCTAGCGGATTAATTTTAGTTTTGAATAACTGTTATTATGTTCTGGATTTGAGCAGAAACATTATTTCCATTTTTTGTTTAGACAATGAAGGTTATCGTTTTCTTATTGAGAATAAGAAATTTTCCATTTATTTGAATGATGTGCTTTACTGTATTGCTCATTCTTTTAATGGCCTTTATGTCTTGGATGTTGAAAATAATGTTGATAATATCTATCATGTAAATAAGAAATCCAAACCAAATAATGTGAATGACACATATAAATGGCATTGCCGTCTTGGGCACATAAATGAGAAACGCATCTCTAAACTCCATAAAGATGGATATTTAGACTCATATGATTATGAATCATATGATGTTTGCGAATCTTGTTTATTGGGCAAGATGACTAAAGCACCTTTTACTAAGAGTAGTGAAAGGGCTAGTGATTTATTGGCTCTCATACATACTGATGTATGTGGACTAATGAATAGCATTGCTATGGGAGGATTTCGGTACTTCATAACATTCACTGATGACTTATCAAGATATGGCTATGTCTATCTGATGAAGTACAAAAGTGAAGCATTTGAGATATTTAGAATATTTCAAAATGAAGTACAAAATCAACTTGGCAAAACTATTAAAACACTTCGATCCGATCGAGGTGGTGAATATTTAAGCCAAGAATTTGACGATCATCTTAAAAGTTGTGGAATTGTTTCAGAACTTACTCCACCCGGAACACCACAATGGAATGGTGTGTCCGAGAGGAGAAATCGAACTCTATTAGATATGGTTCGATCGATGATGAGTCAAGTTAACCTTCCTATTTCTTTTTGGGGACATGCACTGGAAACAGCTGCTTTCACACTTAATAAGGTCCCTACTAAATCGGCTCCTAAAACCCCACATGAGATGTGTCATGGAAGAAAATCTAGTTTATCTTTCATGAAGATTTGGGGATGTGAAGCTTATGTGAAGAAATTAGTTTCTGAAAATAAGCTTGCACCCAGATCCGATAAATGTATTTTCGTTGGTTATCCTAAGGAAACGAAAGGATATCAATTTTACAACCGATCCGAGAACAAAGTATTTGTTGCTCGACATGGTGTCTTTCTAGAGAAAGAGTTTCTCTCTAAAGAAACTAGTGGGAGTAAAATTGATCTTGAAGAATTTCAAGAACCCGAAAATGACATAGAGACAATAGTAGAGACGGAACCAAATTCACAAGCTGTTGTGGAACCGGTTCAAGATACACAAGTTCTTCGCAGATCGGATAGGGTACGATCCGAACCTGAGAGATATGGATTTCTCATGACGGAAAGTAACGAAGTAGAAATCATTGAGAATGATGAACCTACTTCCTATCAAGAGGCGATGTCCACTCCTGATTCGGACAAGTGGCTAGGAGCCATGGAATCCGAGATCAAATCCATGTACGATAATCAAGTTTGGAACTTGATTGATCCACCTGAAGGTGTAAAAACCATAGGGTGCAAGTGGGTTTTCAAAAGGAAAACCGACATGGATGGGAAGGTACATACTTATAAGGCTAGGCTTGTTGCTAAGGGGTATAGGCAGATTCATGGCGTTGACTATGATGAAACCTTTTCGCCCGTAGCAATGCTTAAGTCTATTAGAATCCTAATTGCCATAGCCGCATATTACGACTATGAGATATAGCAAATGGACATCAAAACAGTGTTTCTTAATGGAAACCTACTTGAGGATGTATACATGATACAGCCTGAAGGGTTTGTCGATCCAAAGAATTCTAATAAAGTATGTAAGTTGCAGAGATCCATTTATGGATTGAAGCAAGCTTCCCGGAGCTGGAATCTACGTTTTGATGAATCAGTCAAAGAGTTTGGCTTCATAAAAAATGAAGATGAACCTTGTGTATACAAGAAAATAAGTGGGAACATAGTTCTATTTCTGGTGTTATATGTCGATGACATCTTGCTCATTGGAAACAATGTTCCTGCACTTGAGACTGTCAAGTCCTGGTTAGGAAAATGTTTCTCAATGAAAGATATGGGTGAAGCGGCTTATATCCTTGGTATCAAGATCTATAGAGATAGATCAAAAAGGATGATTGGTTTGAGTCAGGTACATATATTGACAAGGTCCTTAGAAGATTCCGCATGGAAAATTCTAAGAGAGGGAACTTGCTAATGGGACATGGCATTACTCTTAGCAAGACTCATTGTCCTAAGACAAATGATGAGCGAAAGAGGATGAGTGATATTCAATATGCTTCGGCAATTGGGTCTATCATGCATGCCATGTTATGTACTAGACCCGATGTCTCGTATGCTTTAAGCGCGACGAGTAGATACCAGTCTGATCCTGGTGAGAACCATTGGATAGCAGTCAAGAATATTCTTAAGTACTTGAGAAGAACTAAGGATGTATTCTTGATATTTGGAGGAATGGAAGATGATCTGGTTGTAAAGGGTTACACAGATGCAAGCTTCCAAACCGACAAAGATGACTTTAGATCGCAATCTGGGTTTGTGTTTATGCTAAATGGAGGTGCTGTTTGTTGGAAGAGTTCCAAGCAAAGCACTGTTGCTGATTCTACAACCGAAGCCGAGTACATAGCAGCATCGGATGCAGCTAAGGAGGCGGTTTGGATCAAGAAGTTCGTTAGTGACTTAGAAGTCGTTCCGAGTATCACTAACCCGATAGAGCTTTATTGTGACAATAATGGTGCTATTGCCCAAGCAAAAGAACCAAGGTCACATCAACGATCCAAACATATTTTGAGACGTTTCCACCTCATTCGAGAAATCTGTGAAAGGGAGGATGTCAAGATATGCAAGGTACCAACGGATGACAACATTTCGGACCCTCTCACCAAGCCTTTTCCACGAGCTAAACATGATGGTCATGTTAGGTCCATGGATATAAAGATAGACTTATTTGTAATGTCATTTATTCATTTATATAAGAGATTATTTCTTTGATTATTATATGTGTTTGCATGTTTACTTTAATAATCGTGTCCCTAGTACTTATGAAGCACTAGTATGAAGTCTAATGGATAATCATGCGATGATTATATGCATGGAGATGCACATTAGATTCATGGGTACTTGTTAGAGAACAAGGTATTGGACTTGACCCATTATTAGATTTATGTCATGGTCGTATGTCATAAATAAATCTCATATAGTTATATCATTGATATTCTTGGACCTGAGATTATCATCGTCTTCCACTCGATGAATACTATGTTTGATATAGTTTAACGTTGTCTTTAACCGGATAACAATAAGGGCTATTATTGGCATGATATGATTATTGTTGGGAAGAATGATAAATCAAGATGGAAATTTGTCCCTCGTAAAGAGAGATGTTTGCTAGGCCACTCGTAAGTAAGATTGATGTAGTGCATGGCCATGCCCGAATGAATTAATGTGATTAATATCATTCGATTGATCAATTTACTTAGTAACGAGAAAGCATTGAACAATATGAGTTGACGTGGACCATGACTTGACGTGGACCATGACTCATTTTCAATATAACATCGTGTAACAATGGGATTGTGATATGTTCTATATAGGAAATCGAACTTTGCATTATATTATTTGGGTAGACATGATGGCTTGCTAGAGTCCGCTCATGTCTTATGAGGATCAATGTGATCGAACTCATTGCCAACTTAATATAGTCCTATGGGGTCACACGCATCGAACAAATTGTCAAAAATGAAGAATATGAAGGTTTTGTTCTCAGGGGACGACTCGTCCCCAGGCCTGAACTAACTATTCCCTTGGCCTGGGACGAATGATTCAGAGACATAGTCCTGAGGGACGACTCGTGCCCATGGGGACGAGTCGTGCCCCTAGGGACGAGTCGTGCCCTGGCTTGAACCAACTATTCCCCTTAAAGGGGACGCCAGAATCAGAGCATCGTGGCAAGGGGACGACTCGTGCCCTGGGGGACGAGTCATCCCGTCGGCGCTGGACTGACGCGAATTTGACTTAAAATTAGGGTTTTGCAAAGGGCTTTTATTTATAACGTATAAATACAAACCCTTAGTTGCCCTAGCAGTCATTCCATGTTTTTCGGTTTAGAGAAACACAAAAAGGAGAGATTTTCAATTGTGAATTGAGAAATCAAACCATTCAATTCCATATATCTTCATCGATTGAGAGGAGTTTCAATCAAGGATCTAGCAATCCACCTAGAAGAGTTCTAGGGTTCGTTCATCGCGTAGATACACATAGAGGATCTTCGCTATTCAAGATCTTTCGTTCGTGATTCATTGGTCGTTCATCGAGGATTCACAAGATTAACAATCTGGAGTTAGATCGCGTTTATCAACGACAAAAGCACACAAGGTTAGTAATTCTAAATCATTCTTCTTAATTAATCATCTAGAACGGATCCTAGGGCTCCGGGTTTTTCGAGTTAATTTGCATTATTCCGCTGCGCATAGACCCTCGAAACCCAACACTTGCCTATCCAATCCTTTGTATATCTTAAAGGGAACTATATTTAAGTGGATTGATCTCACTTGTCAAGGTTGACAGTGAGGGTGGACGTAGGAGGAGTGAACTCTGAACCACCTTAAAATTCCTTGTGTTCAATTGGTATTATCACACAACACACACACACATACACTATTCACTTGTCTTTACATTATTTTAACACTTATTATTCCGCTGCACATTTAAACACTTGTCTTTGAAACCAGTTAATATCTGACAGCTAAGATTTCACCTCAGCTGTCAAACCGTAACTGCCTAACCTTTCAATCTGATTAAAGCATACAGGACCTTTCAAAAATTATCAATTACCATCGACTATCATCAATTCTTATAGCAATTATGAGTTCAACGGATAAGCCAATAGATTTCAAAATAAAGATATTTTTATATTAGATTTTAAAAATTATCGATAATGATTTATTTTTCCTTCAAATATACTTTTGTTAGGATAATGCTTCACCCTTGAGCAATATTTAGTTGCCTTATTTTATACAAGAGAAAATTTGAAAATTGTTGGATATTAATTTTGGGATGGAGGTAGTACATTAATAATCAATTCAACTATGATTTGAATTTTTTAAAATGTCATATATTTTGATGAGATAACTATCGAAAAGTTAAAAAAAATTAACATATAATGACATTTTTTCTATTCAAAACAATTTGGTGAGATAATGAATTAACGCTTTGTATGGCGACTCCTAATCAAGTGAGATTGTGAATGTTTCAAGATTTTTGAATATAGTGAGTATTGAAAAGAGTACCCAAAAAAGTTTAGTAATTCACTTTACCAAGTTTCAAATAACATGTGTCTTCGGTTGAGATTCTCGCAACAAGTTTTGTAGCCTAAAACATGCTTTAGAACCAAGTTAAATGATTGGGCAAATCGCAAAATTGGTTGTCTGAGCTTTACACAAGTTCAATCTCAACCTAAGAGTTAAAACATGTCAAACAACCACCTATGTTTGTCAATTTGTTACTATTTGGTGTAAAATCTAACAAATAGTTAGTTTTGACATAATTGAACCCTTGTGCATCACACATGACTTTAAAAGGGGTATTTTTGTCATTTTAGCAATTTAAATAATGTGTTTTATTTATTATTGAGAGTGACAATTCGCTTTAAAGGGATATTTTTTCTTTTTGTAGGGTAAATTAGTGAAATGTGTTTTATTTTATTAGTAGTACATTTTATTTAAATTAATTAATTATTTAGAACACTATTTTGATAATATTAGTTTGTCGTATATTGATTTAATTAACATTATAAATTATATATTCAAATAATAAATGATGAAATGTTACTCTAAAAAGTATTTCAAACATAATAGTATTTTTAAAATAATTTAATTTTTTATACTTAAATGTGGCAATAGAAAAATTTATGAGTAACCTGTGTTTGACTCACATTTGCCCAATCCATTGCAAAATAACAAAAATGCCCCTTTATAATTCATTTGTGTTGCACGCACGTGTTTCATTTCTTAAAAAAAACTAATGATTTGTTAGTTCTTACACCACATTGCAACGAATTGATAAACATAGGTGGCTGATTTGATTGACACATTTTAACTCTAAGATTGGGGATCGCAAATGTGTGTAAAACACGGGACATCAATTTGCAATTTTCCCTTATTGATTTTCTTGCTTCAATAATATATTTTCAAAATATTTTGGCATTTGAATAATTATATCTATCTTTTATCATACAAAATTGATGCATACGTGGTACCTTAAAATCTTGACAATCGTACAAAATAGTCCAAAATAGTCGAGAAAAACAATTCAAACATCAATGGTGTAGTAGGGATAAAATTGCATCTCATAAATTAATTTTATACAATACTATATACAAACAATCATAAAACAGATGCATACATGTTATCTTAATTAAAATCGACACATTTAAAGTTTCAACATTGTAATAATGTAATGATCATAATGTGATCCACTCTTCTAATATTACAACCTATTATCTCCATCCCTTCTTAAAATAGTTTTTATAAACCTATATTACAATTGAAAAAGTATAGCAAATTTGATAGAAATTGAGAGTATGATAAATTATTATCATAAAGTGAATTTTACTAATTGACCTATCGATATGTATGATTATTACGCACATCATACAATGACCATTATAATGTACAACATATTTTTCACAGGTTTTGAGGTAACCATGAATTGATTGTTTTATTACATGATCAAAATTGATCTTTACCATGCGCGCCTACATAATATGTTTATTATATTTTGGTTTAGTTTGTATAATTTATTTTTTAGATAAAATATTACTTTCATTGCTAATTATTGGTAATATTATATTGAATATTTTTGGATTGGGATGTAAGGACATATTTTGAACAAACAAATTAATTCATATATATACGCGAATGATTTAAAAATTAAAAGAGACTTATTATAGCAATTATAAAATAATTGACAGCCATATACATAGGTATATGACATGCTAAAGATAGTTGTTGATGTTTGTCCCTCCAATTTTTCTACATCAAATTTCAAGCACAATCAACCCCCACTAGATCTTCATCCATTAATTTTATTTTGCAAACATAGATATCATAAATAAAAGTTAAAAACAATGTTCCTCGAAATTTCAATTAACTTAAGACACATTAACTAAACTTCAAACTTACAAATTACATATGAAATATGAAAAATAAATTAAGGACAAACTTCTAACCAATGAGAAAAGATTCATTACATTCACATTTTCATAGGAAAAAAGTTTATTTGCTTCCCTTTAATTTAAGCAAGTTTTATTTAGAATCTGCATATATATATATATATATATATATACATATATATATATATATATATGTATATATATATATGTATATATATATATATATATGTATATATGTATATATATATGTATATATATATATATGTATATATGTATATATATATGTATATATATATATATGTATATATATATATATGTATATATATATATATATATGTATATATATATGTATATATATATACGCATATATATATATATATATATATATATATATACATATATACATATATATATATATATATATATATATATATGTATATATATATATGTATATATATATATGTATATATATATATATGTATATATGTATATATATATGTATATATATATATATGTATATATATATATATGTATATATATATGTATATATATATATATATATATATATATATATATATATATATGTATATATATATATATGTATATATATATGTATATGTATATATGTATATGTATATATATATATATATATGTATATGTATATATATATGTATATATATATATGTATATGTATATATATGTATTTGTATATGTATATATGTATACATATGTATATATATATATATATATATGTATACATATACATATATATATATATATATATATATATATATATGTATACATATATGTATATACATATATGTATATATGTATATGTATATGTATATATATATATATATGTATATATACATATATACATATATACATATATGTATATACATATAATATGTATATACATATATATGTATATACATATATTTATATATATATATATATACATATATATGTATATATATATATGTACATATATATGTATATATATGTATATATATGTATATATATGTATATATATATATATACATATATATATTATAAACAAAGAAAATCAATAAATAAGTAAATAAATAATAAATAATGAATATATTTTATTGACAAATATATCAAATAAAAGTGAACACCAATTCTCCTTGAAATTTCAGTTCACTTAAGACACTTTAACTAAATTTTGAACTTACGGTATAAAAACATTTCTTATATTCACATTTTTATAGGTAATTATAGTATTATTGTTTGAGTTTAAAAAATAGTTAAAGAGAGAAATTGGTAGAATATGTCATTTGGTTAAGAGTTGGATAGTGTGTTAATGATGGATTTTTTAGTTGATGTAATTGTGAGAGATATGGGTAGATATGTCATTTGATTTTATAGTTATGAGGTTATTGTGGTGTCATAATCTCTGCATTTATTACATTTATATAAAAAAAGCTTGAAAGAAATAAATTAGGTCACTATTTTGGTTTGAGAGAAATTTGAGCGGATTTTTTTTAGTAAGTGCGATACTTCAACTTTTGTTTTAAATTTTGATAGGTCAAATCAATTTTGCAAAAATTCAAGGGAGGTGGAAATCCAGTTTATTAGAATTACGCCCCTATTTAATATAAATAACCTATGTATATATTGGAATATTGTCTCACAATTTCATCAAAAATAACAATGGTGTTTCGCTTGGCACGTATTTGACAAATTACGTAAACAATTTTTGTGGGTGTCATTTTTATTTTTTTTTTGAGTTTTTATCAAAAACTATCTCAAAAAGATGATATTTACAAAAAAAAAAAAAAAAAAAAAAAAAAAAAACATGTAAGTTGTGATATACAAAAAATTACTTTTCTTTTTATTTTTTTATATTTTTTTTAGTTTTCAGTTAAAATAACTAATAATGCAATTATCAGTTGTTTATAATTGATAAATGATCAAACAACTGATAAATTCATTTATCTGTTTTATAAAGAGTATTTTGTGTTTGATTTTTTTTATTAATATCAGTTGTTTATAGCGATAAATGCATTATCGGTTATTTGACGAGATAAATGCATTTATCGGTTATTTGACAGATAAATATATAAAAAAGTAATTTTTTATAATATTCAAGATGTTTTATGTAATATCCAACTTGTATTAATATCCATCTTTAAAAAGTAGTTTTTGATAACAATTTATATTAGGAATTCGAGTTAGAAGTTTCATTTTAGAAGAGACATGCTTGTATAAGAAAATGCTTAGGATATCTTACCCTCTACAAATAAGGGAAACAATAAGATTAGAAAAAAGTTTACACAAATTTTACCAGGTTGTCTTTGTGTTTCTTAGGACAAGTTTCGTAATTTAAAAATATGATCAAAGATCAAATTCAATTATTTTCTCGCAAAAACGATATAGTTTTCTTCTTTGTTAAATAACATGTGGTTTTGCCTCACCAAGAAACTCACTTTATCAATCCCACATTAGTTAACCCCTTACAGACGTTAAATGTTTGAAAAAAAAAATATCTTGAATAACTCAACTGTATTACTCCATCCGTCCCAAAATAAATGTTTATTGTGTTCTTTTCCTTATAATTAAAAGTGTCACTTGGAACGGAGGTAGTATGCTACTTTGTTTTCTTTACAAATTCTGCATCAAACTTTTGAAATTTTGGGTCAATTGAAGTTTGTATAAAGAGTAAAGATGAAGAAAATAACGAAACTTTTGTCTTTTACATAGAACTACAGGAAATGATGGTTATTATTAAGAAACTTAAGTACTATTGGGCAAAAATAAGGAAAGCATATTCTGAAATACTCATTCGGTTGCAAAAAGAAAATTTATGTGATTTCTTTCGAATCTGTTGATCGGCTAACTGAAACTATCATCACTAATTAGCAAAAATGCTCCCAAAACAACAATTGAATTTGAATCAAGGTAGACGGAAATGAAATTGATTTTATCATGAAGAAGATGAAACTCACCCTTTCTAAGGTCATCAGGATCAGCATGGACAACTAAATTCATGATCCTATTTAACATTTTTATTTTTTAGTGGATTTATGGAATCAAAAAATTTGATCTCAAAATTGTTTTACCAAAGAATAGATGGAACTTCTCATTGTTAAGCTATAACTTGAGAACTCATTATGTTTATGCATTTGAATGCGTACTTGATTTGCTAAACAATGTTATGCTCTCCTGGCAAATAAAGTTTATGCATACAATAATGGAAAATACTTCCTCCGTCCCATAATGGATGTCCAAAAAAATTTCAAATTTGATGTTGATCAAGACCAAATTTCAAAACTTTTTGGACATTTATTTCAAATATGCTCTTGACTAATAATAATTTGATAATTGAATTGTTATCCTACTATAAATTGATTAATATTTGATTCATTTAATTAATGACTATATAATTGACAGACAAAATAGCATACCAAACTACTGTTTGTCAAAGATAATTTTGTGAGCAAGTTTGTGTAAATTTTATAAGCTCAAATCATTACGCAAGTTTGTGTAAATTATATCTTCTCCATCTTTTAAAAAATCGGTGATCAAGTGTACACAAATTTTTATTTTTATAATAAAAATAGATTTATGTGATCAAAATATGCTTGGCCATCCCAACACATATAGGCTAAATAGAGTTAGTCTGAATGTAGTAATGTAATTTTCTGTGTGTACAGGATACTCCCTCTGTCCCAAAATGATCGTCAAACTTTTTTATTGTTGGATATAAACCTAACATATAGTTTTCGTTTATTAAAATGAAATTACAGATTATAGTAATAAGTAATAATAGCCTTAATATGCCTGTCGAATCTCGACGGGTTACTCACTAGTTATTCTTAAAAGAGAAATTTATTTCTTATATAATTTGAAGTTTTTTTTTACAAACAATAAATGATGAAAAAAAATAGTAAATAGTGAATAAAAATCATTTATGACGATTAAAGTGATGGTCAAACGAATCCAATATATATGATTTTTTTTCTAAAAAAAAACGTTTATCACAATAGAGGCAAAAAAAAATCAATTTGAATATTAAATAAACACTATTTATAATAATTAAAGTGATGATCAAATGAATTAAAGTAAGACTCTGAAAAAAGTGTTCATTTATTAGAAGCTAAAAATAATGAGTCGGTCTGGGGAGAAACGCATTTTTCCGTGCTTCTGGAGAAACGGGGCTTGTTTTGTCGCGTGACATAATAAGCCAGTTTCTGGATATACTTTCATCAGCTTCTGGATATCCAGAAGCTTTGGAAAAGATATCCAGAAGCTTTGGAAAGGATATCCAGAAATCAAATATTTTTTCTGGATATCCTTTCCAAAGCTTCTGGATATCGAGAACATTGAATATGGATATCCGAAGCTTTGGAAAGGATAGCCAAAAAATATTTGGTTTCTGGATATCCTTTCCAAAGCTTCTGGATATCCTTTCCAAAGCTTCTGGATATCCAGAAGCTTTGGAAAAGATATCCAGTTGTGGTGGCTAAGTATGTCGCGCGACAAAACAAGCCCCGTTTCTCCAGAAGCGACGGAGAAACGCGTTTCTCCCCTGATTTTGTGAAAAATAATTTAGAAAAAACATGAAGCTAACAAGATTTAAACCTAGGCCATTCAGTGGTAACAATGTTTTGAAGGATGATTTAAAACTTCAATCATAACAGTATAAGAGAGCATTACCCATTTAACCCTTCCTCATTTTGATCTTAAATAAGTGTTACATATAATTTGCACACAGTAAAAATAAACCAATTTGACCCTATTAAAATAACTAGTGAATATAAATGTTTAACAATATTTGAGCCCATAAAATTTTGCAAAGATAAGTTAGTCTTAGAATTTAGGCCAAATTATATTTACCGTTCAAAATATCCACCAAATCCTACTTTGCATCCCAGTTTTTTCAGTTTGAAAAGTTTGATACTTTAATTTTGAAATTGCCCCATTTTGCTGCTTGCATGACTTAATCGGGGTTAAAGTAGGACGAATTAGAAAATAAAGTATCAAATATACCCACTTTTCAAACTGTTTACAAAGTGAAATTTGGTGAATATTTTGAGGAGATAAATGTAATTTGACCTAGATTTTTAAAAACAAAAATTATCGGTCATTTATAATATCCAGAAGAGAATCTAAGACAGTTGTTTTAGATCATTTAAAAGAGAATACACAACACTTATTTTAAAATAAAAAACAAAATTGAGGGTCTTAAAAAATGAAAATGAACATGAAAATTGGGGATCTTAAAAAATTAACCAAAAAGCAAGAGCTTGCTTGGCATAATATCAGGTGGATTTGTTCCTCAACCATTTTATAAATTCTGTTTGGCTGATACTTTAATAAGCGCGCTTATGCATAACCAAAACAATAAAATAAAAATATGACAACGTTGCCAGCTTGTAAGTTATAATATAGCTAGATCGATTAGTTTAGTGCACGGATCAAAAAGTATAAAACGACGAAATGACAACCTCACCAACTTCAAATATATACTCCCTTCGTTCCATTAATAACTTCACTTTTTGCCATTTTGGGTGTTCCATTGAAAGCTTCACCTTTCCTTTTTTGACAAAAAATCTTTACTATTCCCTCCACTCATTCTCTCTCCTACATTATTTTAATACTCACAACACCATTATAATTTATTATTCCCTCCACTCATTCTCTCTCCTATTTTCAAATTACACTAACAACATTTTTTCTTCCCACCCATTTTCTTAATTTGCGTGCCGAAGCCAAAATGGTGAAGTAAATAATGGGACGGAGGGAGTATATATATATATATATATATATATATATATATATATATATATATATATATATATATATATATATATATATATATATATATATATATATATATATATATATATATATATATATATATATATATATATATATATATATATATATATATATATATATATATATATATATATATATATATATATATATATATATATATATATGTAATTGATATGCAAACAATGAATAAACAATTAAAAAGAATAGAAGATAAAATGTAAAATACAAAAATACAAAAATCACAAAACAATCAAAAGTTCTAACTATTCAAATTCCATTAGTTAAACCTTCATTAAGTATTGATCCTAAAAATTTTACATTTAGTTCTAAATCACAAGATGAATTTATTAATTTTTGGGCAAATTGCATTTTAGCTACCTGAGTTTGTCGAGATGTTTCAATTGGTTATCGAATTTGCATTTGTTACAAGTTGGTTATTGAGTTTGTCTTTTTGTTGCAATCAGGTGTAATTTTGGATTACCCGTTAAAAATTTAACGAATAGTATAACATGTGCCGCTCACGTGAATTACTTAAGGGCTATTTTGATATTTTCCATCGAATTTGACCCCCAGCACCCAATTAAAACCCTATCCAACCCAGTTCATGATCCCAATCCCCTCCCATCATTTTCCCCGTCACTCCACTCTCGCCGGCACGGCGGCCCTGCCCCATCTCAAACTTTGTCGCAAACGACGTCCCTCTTGAATCAAATGCCTCAATCCCCATCTACTCTCTTAAATCAAGTCTGTCACCAAGAAAACCTTTCTCTCTCTTCCCGGATCTCACCACAACACAGTCCACCAAAATCAAAGCTTGCCTACAATAGCGAGAATTACAAGTGGATGAAGAAGCAACATATTGGACGTGATCTTTTCTAAGATCTGGATTTAACTTTTATTTATAGCTGATCGGAAACCAGATCTGGTTCTTGACTTTATTTCTTTATTGATATAGGTTCTTGATTTTTTTTCCTTTTTGTTATTTGAATTTGTTGATATTGATCTTGAGTTCGATTTTCCTTACTGCCAAACTTGTTTTTAATGATGGTTGGAAATGAATAATGGATAACGATGATGGTGCTTTATAGGTGGGGGACGATGGTGGTGGACACGGTGATGATGGCCATTACTGTTTTTTTATTTTGCTTTTTTTATTATTATTAATTGTATAAACACTAATTATGATGTTTTTAAAGATTAATATTATGATGTTTCAAGATATATTGTACTCTCTCCGTCCCATCAAAACTGAGACCAAATTTTTGGGCACGCGGATTAAGGAAAAGTAAGAGAGAGAAAAAGTGAAAGAAAATGTTGTGAGTATGAAAATTAAATAGGAGAGAGAATGAGTGGGAGGAATAGTTAGAAGAGACAATGTTGTGAGTGTAAAAGTGAAATAGGAGAGAGAATGAGTGGGGTAAATAGTGAATATTTCCTTGCCATTTTGGGAAGTATCAGTTTTGGTGGGACGGACCAAAAAGGAAATAAGTATCAATTTTGATGGGACGGAGGGAGTATATTATAAAGTTAATATTATGATGTTTCAATAACAAAGACCAAAGTAGCCCTTAATTAACTCACGTGAGCGGCACATGTTATGATATTCGTTAGATTTTTAACGATTCATCCAAAATTACACCTGATTGCAACAAAAAGACAAACTCAATACCAACTTGTAACAAATGCAAATTCATAACCAATTGAAACATCTTGACAAACTTAGGTAACTAAAATGCAATTTACCCTTAAATTTTTTAACTAAAAATTTACAAGAACTTAATATAAAAGATAAACAAATTTAAGTTATTAATCAATGAATAAACAATTAGAAAGAATATAAAATAAAATGGAAAAATATATATATAATTGATATTCAAACAATGAATAAACAATTAGAAAGAATAGAAAACAAAATGGAAAATATAAAAATACAAAAATTACAATAACAACCAAAAGTTCTAACTACTCAAATTCCATTAGTTAAACCTTCATCAAGTATGAATGCTAAAGATTTTACATTTAGTTCTTAATCAAAAGATGAATTTATTAATTTTTAACCAAAAATTACAAAACTTAATTTAAAAGATAAACAAATTCAAGTTATTAATCAAAATAAATATTAAGATGAAGATTATATTGATTAAGATATGCGTGAATTAGAAAATTAATTCACAAAACAATTAGAAATTAATAAATTAGCTACTCATAAATCACAAATTCTTCATTCTACTAGTAGATATTACTACCCTATACCTACACCTGTTGATATATGATGTCGGAAAAACGTAGCGGAAGCAAAAGAAATAAAAGCGGATATATAGAATAGTAATGGATAGGCATGCTCACCTCTTCAAGGAATCCACCTTGAAGATACAGGGCATATAAGTACTTACCACTCGACGCAATCCAGCGAAGAGATACAGAGTAAGGATGTTCGCCACTAAACAGAATCCACCGAATAGATAAGAACAATGGAAGAAGGCACAAAGAACTATCTTTATATTAATTATAATAACTCAAAATTCAACTCCCCTTTACATTGATATGCTTAGCCTATTTATAGATACTTGGAACATTCCTCCAAGCTTAGAAATCATCAAAATACATAAGGGATGAACCTAAGAATCAATTATTGTTGATAAGATAAACATAGAAATACTAAAAGACAAGCAAACCAATAGACATGACAAAATTCGGATGAACCAGTCCCCATGCGCAGCAATTGATAAAAATTGCATAACTTATTCTAGAAAATTCCAAATGATGATCTGAAAAGTGTTCTGGAAACTAGATTGAGAGAGCTTTCCGAAGATATATTGCTTGTAATTATTGGATGAGTGGACTGTGAGATACACTCCATAGAATTGGACTGACTTTATTGATATTGTCAAATGTCGACCACTTGGTTCCTGCATCATACTCCCCCACTTGAAGAAAATTCGTCCTCGAATTTTGATCATTGCAAAAAATATTTGTGATGATCCTCCTTGTGAGATAAAATATGAACACTTGAAGTTTTCTTTTATATCCTTGAAGAACATTGAATTTTATTTCCCTTGTGACGATATCCATCCAATCGGTCCAACGAGTTTTGAGGAAATTATCAATAACAATGTTTTCGATGAACCAAGAAAGTGAAATAGTTGAAGGGTTGATATCAAAGGGATCCTTGTAAAAACTGTCACTCTTAAGATACTCAAAAGTACTTCTCGACCAATTCAATGAAAGTGTAGGAAAAACATTTGAATTTTCTCCACATAAAAAAAGATGTATAAGATGCACAAATTTGACAAAAACCCACAAATTTCTCGAAACATGGATGGGAACCATTTTTTAATTGATGAAATGAAAATTCAGTTAAAATTTGAGGATAATCATCGTAGATTGGTGGTTTAGACCAATCCACAATGGGCAAGGGAGTAATATTATCGGTAAATGGCCAAACAACGTTAACCATGATGGACAATGGACAGAGAAAGATAATATTCTTCTTTTTTTTTTTGTATTTTTATAACAAAAATGAGAAAAAGAGATGAGCTAGATGAAGAGGGTGAGGACCGAATAGAAGAGAAAAGAATAATTGGATACCTTAACGAAATTCGGATGAACCAGTCCCCATGAGAAAAAGAGATGAGCTCTGATACCACTTGATGCCGGAAAGGCGCAACGGAAAGGAAAGTACATAAAAACGGATAGAATGCTCACCACTCCAAGGAATCCACCTTGAAAATACAGGGCATAAACAACTCACCACTCAACGGAATCCACCGAAGAGATACAGGATTGTGTGTTCACCACTAAACGGAATTCATCGAATAGATACTGAACAATAAAAGAAGGCACTAAGCACAACTTTATAATTTTATCAACTCAAAATTCAACTCTACTTTACATTGATATGCTTAGCCTATTTATAGATACTTGGAACATTCCTCCAAGCTTAAAAATGATCAAAATACATAAGGGATGAATCTAATAATCAATTATTGTTGATAAGATAAACATAGAAATACTAAAAGACAAGCAAACCAATAGACTTGACAAAATTCGGATGAACCAGTCCCCATGCGCAGCACTTGATAAAAATTGCATAACTTATTCTAGAAAATTCCAAATGATGATCCGAAAAGTGTTCTGGAAACTAGATTGATAGAGATTTCCGATGATATATTGCTTGTAATTATTGGATGAATGGACTGTGAGATACACTCCATAGAATTGGAATGACTTTATTGATATTGTCAAATGCCGGCCACTTGGTTCCCGCATCATACTCCCCCACTTGAAGAAAATTCGTCCTCGAAATTTGATCATTGCATCAGAAATATTTGTGATGATCCTCCTTGTGAGATAAAATATGAACACTTTATGTTTTCTTTTATATCCTTGAAGAACTTTGAATTTTATTTCCCTTGTGACTACATCCATCCAATCGGTCCAACGAGTTTTGAGGAAATTATCAATAACAATGTTTTCGATGAACCAAGAAAGTGAAATAGTTGAAGGGTTGATATCAAAGGGAACCTTGTAATAACTGTCACTCTTAAGATACTCAAAAATACTTCTCGACCAATTCAATGGAAGTGTAGGAAAAACATTTGAACTTTCCCCCCATAAAAAAAGATGTATAATATGCACAAATTTGACAATAACCCACACAATTCTCGAAACATGGCTGGAAACCATTTTTGAATTGACGAAATGAAAATTCAGTTAAATTTTAAGGATAATCATCATAGATTGGCGGTTTAGACCAATCCACAATAGGCAAGGGAGTAATATTATCGGTAAATGGCTAATCAACGTTAACCATGATGGACAATGGACATAGAAAGATAATTTTTTTTTTGTATTTTTATAACAAAAATGAGAAAAAGAGATGAGCTAGATGAAGAGGGTGAGGACCGAATAGAAGAGAAAAGTATAATTGGATACCTTAACCGAAATTTGGAAAATCCTGGTTTCGGCTTTGATACCACTTTGATGTCGGAAAAACGTAGCGGAAGCAAAAGAAAGAAAAGCGGATAGAATAGTAACGGATAGGTATGCTCACCACTTCAAGGAATCCACCTTGAAGATGCAGGGCATATAAGTACTCACCACTCGACGGAATCCACCGAAGAGATACAGAGTAAGAATGTTCACCACTAAACGGAATCCACCGAATAGATAAGAACAATGGGCAAAGGCACAAAGCACTATCTTTATATTAATTATAATCAACTCAAAATTCAACTTCCCTTTACATTGATATGCTTAGCCTATTTATAGATATTTGGAACATTCCTCCAAGCTTAGAAATCATCAAAATACATAAGGGATGAACCTAATAATAAATTATTGTTGATAAGATAAACATAGAAATACTAAAAGACAAGCAAACCAATAGACATGACAAAATTCGGATGAACCAGTCTCCATGCGCAGCACTTGATAAAAATTGCATAACTTATTCAAGAAAATTCCAAATGATGATCCGAAAAGTGTTCTGGAAACTAGATTGAGAGAGATTTCCGAAGATATATTGCTTGTAACTATTGGTTGAGTGGACTGTGAGATACACTCCATAGAACATTTCAAAATGAAGTAAACCAATAGACATGGTTCGTTCGATGATGAGTCAAAAAGTGAATCATTTGAGATGTTTAGAACATCTCAAATAGATTGAGAGAGATTTCCGAAGATAAGCAAACCAATAGACATGGCTATGTCTATCTGAAGAAGTCCAAAAGTGAATCATTTGAGATGTTTAGAACATTTCAAAATGAAGTAAAAAATCAACTTGGAAAAACTATTAAAGTACTTCGATCTGATTGAGGTGGTGAATATTTAAGCCAAGAGTTTGACAATCATCTCAAGAACTGTGGAATTGTTTCAGAGTTGACTCCACCCAGAACGCCACAATGGAATGGTATGTCTGAGAGGAGGAATAGAACCTTGTTGGACATGGTTCGTTCGATGATGAGTCAAGTTGACCTTCATGTTTCCTTTTGGGGACATGCGTTAGAGATTGCTGCGTTCACACAGAACATAGTCCCTACTAAATCGGCTCATAAGACCCCACATGAGATGTGGCATGGAAGAAAACCAAATTTGTCTTTAATGAAGATTTGGGGTTGCGAAGCTTAAGTGAAGAGGCTTGTCTCTGATAAGTTAGCACCAAAATCTGACAAAGTTGTTTTTGTTGGTTATCCTAAGGAAACAAAAGGATATTACTTTTACAACTGCAATGAGAACAAAGTGTTTGTTGCTCAATATGGTAATTTTCTTGAGAAACAGTTTCTCAATAAATGATCTAGTGGGAGTAAAATTAATCTTGATGAAGTTCAAGAACCCAAAGATAACATGGAACCGAGAGTAGAGATGGAACTAAATTCACAAGGAGTTGTGGAACCGGTTCAAGATGTACAACTCCATCGTAGATCGGATAGGTTACGATCCGAACTCGAGAGATATGGATTTCTCGTATCGGAAAGTAATGAAGTGGAAGTCATTGAGAATGACGAACCTACTTCCTATCAAGAGGCGATGTCCAGTCCTGATTCGGATAAATGGCTAGGAGCCATGGAATCCGAATTGCAATCCATGCACGATAATCAAGTTTGGAACTTGATTGATCCACCTGACGGTGTTAAAACCATAGGGTGCAAGTGGGTCTTTAAGAAAAAGACCGACATGGATGGGAAGGTGCATACTTACAAGGCTAGGCTTGTAGCAAAGGGATATAGGCAAATTCATGGTATAGACTATGATGAAACCTTTTCGCCAGTTGCAATGCTTAAGTCTGTTAGAATTTTGTTGCCATAGCCACATATTATGACTATGAGATATGGCAAATAGATGTCAAAACAGCATTCTTAAATGCGAAGCTACTTGAGGATGTGTATATGACACAGCCTGAAGGGTTTTTTTATCCAAGAAATTCTAACAAAGTATGCAAGTTGCAGAGATTCATATATGGGTTGAAGCAAGCTTCTAGGAGTTGGAATCTCCGTTTTGATGAATCGATCAAAGAGTTTGGTTTCATCAAGAACTAAGATGAACCTTATGTCTACATGAAGTTCAGTGGGAGCGTAGTACTATTTCTAATATTGTATATCGATGATATCTTACTCATTGGAAACGACATTCATGCTCTTCAGATTGTCAAGTCTTGGTTAGGGAAATGTTTTTCAATGAAAGATATGGGTGAAGCCGCTTACATACTTGGCATCAATATCTATAGAGATAGATCTAAAAGGATGATTGGTTTGAGTCAAAGTACTTACATTGACAAAGTTCTTAGAAGATTCAAGATGGAAAATTCTAAGAGAGGAAACTTACCAATGGGTCATGGTTTTACTCTTAGCAAGACTCAGTGTCCTAAGACAACTGGTGAGCGAAAGAAAATGAATGAGATTCCATACGCTTCGGCTATTGGATCTATCATGTATGCCATGATTTGTACTAGACCTGATGTCTCGTATGCTCTAAGCATGACGAGTCGATACCAATCTGATCCTGGTGAAAACCATTGAATGGCAGTTAAGATGATCCTTAAGTACTTAAGAAGGACTAAAGATGCGTTCTTGGTATTTGGAGGGATGGAAGATGATCTTGTTGTAAAGGGTTACACAGATGCAAGCTTCCTAACTGACAAAGATGATTTTAGATCGCAATCGGGGTTTGTGTTTATGCTTAACGAAGGTGCGATTTGTTGGAAGAGTTCCAAGCAGAGTACCATAGCCGATTCTACAACTGAGGCTGAATATATAGCGGCATCCGATGTAGCTAAGGAGGCAGTTTGGATCAAGAAGTTCATTAGTGACTTAAAAGTTATTCCAAGTATCACTAATCCGATGGAACTTTATTGTGACAATAATGGTGCCATTGCTCAAGCAAAGAAACCAAGGTCACATCAACGATCCAAACACATACTTAGACGTTTCCACCTCATTCGACAATTCATATAAAGAGGAGACGTTAAGATATGCAAAGTATCAACCGATGATAACATAGGAGATCCGCTTACAAAGCCCCTCGTACAAGCGAAGCATGATGGTCATGTTAGGTCCATGGGTATACGATACATATGAAATTGGGCCTAGTGCAAGTGGGAGATTGTTGGTGTTATGCCCTAGGTGTATAGTTATTTTGACTCATAACTAATACAATTATGTAATCGTCTTTACCATTTATAAAAGAGAATGTTTATATTGAGTATTATATGCTTTACATGTTTTTGTTATAATATTCTGTGTCCCTAGTTATTATGAATAACTAGTATAAGTTGGTAGTGGATAATCATGGAGATGATTATATGCATGGGGATGCACATTACACTTATGGGTACTTGTTAAAGAACAAGGTACTTGACCGACCCATCTATGAGATTTATGACATGGTTTATGGTCATATATCTCATGATTAAATCTCATGATAGTCGTGTCATTGGAATCCTTAGTACCTGAGATTATCATCGTTTTCCATATAATGAACGTTGTGTTTGATGTGGTCTAACACTATCTTTAATAGGATAGCAATAAGGGCGATGTTGACACGATTGGATTCTTGTAGGGAAGAATGATAAGTCAAGATGAGATTTGTCCCTCGTTATGAGAGATGTCTGCTTGGGCACCTCCATAAATAGTGTTGATGAAATGTGTAGCCACACTCAAAGATATTTGATAAAGATCAAATGCACTTGGATTATCAACATATTCGGAATCGAGAAAGCATTGAACAATGTAAGTTGATGTGGACCATGACTTATGTTCAATATGACATCGTGTGACAAAGGGATTGTGACATTGATCTATCAAGGAATCAAGCTTTGATGTTATATTTAATTGGGTGGACATAATGGCTTGCTAGAAACCACTTATGTCTTGTGAGGTTGATGTTTCAACTCACTACCAACATAAAATATAATTCCTAAAGGGTCACACACAAAGAATGAATTGGAAAATGGCTGAAATCTGGAAATTGGACATTGTCACGACTCGTGACCAGGAGCACGACTCATGCCCTCAATCAGCACGAGTGGTTTTTTGGTCACGACTCGTGCCACGACTTGGATTGGGCAGATACGACTCGTGGATAGCTGGAACGACTCATGATCACGAGTCGTGCCCAGGAGCATGACTCGTGCCCTTCTACTGAAAATCCGTTTTTGGCTCGGATTAGGGTTTTTCTCCCTAATTGTTAAGGATATTTATAAAGTATAAATATGCCATTTTGCCCCAGCCAAGACACAAAAATTTTAGGGCTTGAAAAATACAAATCTCTTGATTTTTATTACGAATCAAAAATTAAAATACCCTAGATTCAATTCCATATTAGTCATAGATTGTTGAAAAGTGTTTCAACAATCGGGGATCATCTAGCAATCCAACAAGATTCGATCTTGGTTCGTTCACGTGTGGATTACCGATAGAGGGTGATTGTTTTATCACCTAAAGCTTGAAGGTATAGCATTGTTGATTCATCACCAAGGAAGAACAAGGAAGAAGATCCTAGTTTCGTCTACAAATCAAAAGGTGAAATACGTATCATGCACGAAATACAAACTCGCAATAAAGGTTAGTAAATCTATTTCATAGTTTTAATCTCTTCATGTTAGACGATTTCAAGGCTAGGGTTTTGTGAATTATATTAAAGTCTTCCGCCGCGCATGTAACCTCAAAACCCAACACGCTCGGTGCTCTCATGATCCATACTTCGAGATCCATACTTCCTTCTTCAATAGTCTCATCACGACCACGCCTTTCATACTCTTCCTGACAAAAAAAAACATTATCCAGTATGGTAGAAAACAATATTTCTTTAACTAAATAATTTATAATTGACTAATAGAAAATACTATTAACACTTACATAAATGCCCTGGTAATAAGGGTTATCCCATTTTGGCCATGAGCCATCGTTTCAACCCGCAGTATGCGTAGCAATAAACACAGCACCTGCATCAACCTCATCTCCGTGTTTCTTTTTCTTAACATATAAAAAAATTATAAATTCAAAATTTCATCAAATAATAATAATATAAAATCAAATAGAGTATTGCTTAATTTACAAATGGATAGTAAATTAAGTAAACTTACCATTCGTTGCCAAGTCTCATTGAAGTTAATAGATCCTCCCGTGTGCACACTCCCCTGCCCCCCTTTTGAGTTCTTGTTATTCTTTGCTATTTATGAATTTCTTTGAAATTTCTCACTTGTCCAATATGCTTCCCACTGCTCCCATACACTTGCCATGAAATTAGTTGCAGGCAAACCATCCTTTTCCCACTTTTTTTTTCATTTCCCAGACTTTACCAGCGTATCGCTTAGCAACTAATTTCTTGAAAGCCTTCTCTATTTGAATCTCTAAGAACCCGTGGCATGAATATGTGTGCTACAAAAATAGTAAAAGTAGTTAAATAAACAGGGACTAAAATAGTTGTTGATAATTAATTATTAAGCGTAAATTAGAACACAAAGATGAACAAGGGACTGGTCTACAAACTTTACAAAAAATGGACATGATTTAGGGAGATAAATATACAACACATTAAAGACCAAATCTAAATGGCAAAAGCATTGGTTATTTGGGCAGTAAAAGCCTTTACAAAACTCCAAATGGATGTGACTAGCCAAGTCCCATATCTACTAGTCACTAGCATTGGTTATTTAGACTTTTTTAACAATCATCTATCATATATATAAAAAGAGAGCAGCAGTTGTCTTTGTTCTTTAAGTGTTCAGACCGGATAAACTATTCTTAAGAGTGAGAAATCAATAGAAAAGGAAAGAGAATTGAGTAATTTTTATCCGAAACTGGCTATACCAGATACCGTACACATCTTTTGATATTGATTTTGGTGTGGAATAAAATTCCTCAAAGTATAGCCATTGAAAATATCTCTAAACCATCGAGCAGGTTCTCGACAAGCACCATTGTAAGTGTCCCAATCTGAGCCGCCAATGTTCCTTCAGCCCAATTTAACGACTTCCACATCAAATAAACATTTAAGGGCATTTTGGTCATTTTATAAGGCAATTTAAACAAGAAAGGACCATAAAGGAATAACAAAAATAGGTCAAAAACCGGTTGGGAAGAGTCATTTCCAAGAAATTGACCAATTTTTCATTAAATGCAAGCAGCCAAAACTGCTTTCTGCAAAGTCAGGCACGCCAACATCCTCATCCGCGCGGACAGGAATGAGACTCAGTCTCGTCCGCGCGGATACCTTTGAAACCTAAAATCAGCCTATAAATTAAATCATTCTCTCTCAGTTTAAAGGATCCCACCATTCGAACCCTACTGTTATATTCGTAAAAAACCCAGAAAATAGCCTAAACACCAAGCAAAAAACACAAAACCCCAACCCAAATCTTGATCATATTCAAGCCCCAAACACAAATCCAAGGAAGATAGGGTACAACCATTGGTAAACCCTCCTTTTCCTTACCTTAATCTCCCTCATCTATGCATACATCTCACATTTTAAAGATGTAACTTGTTCACTTGCTTGTTGTTCATCCCTTGTCCTAGATCCAAGAGGATCTCCATGGAGTTCATCTCCATGGATGATTCTCTACAAGGATCTACATTTTTTTAGCTTATTGTTGTTCCTCTTTACATTAACTAGTTGTTACTTGGTCTCTTGGCCTCAAGTGTGGTCACCTTGGAGTTCATCTCCATGGATGATCACACTAAATGGTCCATATTCCCATTTTCATCTTCTTTTATGTTAATTAGTTCTTACTTGACCTAAAATGTGGTCATCTTGGAATAAATTTCCATGGATGACCATTTTAAATGGTCTAAATTGCTTTTATTTCCTTGTAAATGTGTTCTCTAGCCTTAGGTCTTCACCTTGGAACAATTTCCATGGATGAAGATCATTGAGGTTCATAGGTTACAAAAAGGATGAAGTTGATACATTGAGTTCAAAGATCTCAAGGATGGTCATCTTAATGACCACCTTAGAAATCCACTCTAAGGTTGATACACCCTTAAACTAAACTCAATTTTCATACATTAATCTTTGTTTTATGTTAAATCTCCCCATCCCAAGCAAATGAAGTGCTTCCAAGTCCTAATGTACCCTAAGGATGGCTTGATATAGTAGATCACCACTAATCATGTTTAGTGATCACTAATCAAAGCCTAAGGAAAGTGGGGACAAGCATGGATGCAAAATTCAAAAATGTTTTTACTTATCATTTTCTATTGCAAACTCCAGTTCTGATTCTGTAACTCCAGTTGACATTCTGAAATGTACAGAATCAGACTGGAAAGCTGCAAAAAAGAATATTTACTGTCCCATCCGCGCGGACAGAATTGACTCTCGCTCTGGTCCGCGCGGACATGAATGTAATGGACAGACATTTTGTTTTTTAGTCATTTTTCACTCACAGAAGCACACTGTTTTGATAAATCTCAGTCCAGTCCGGTCAAAATTCTTATTTCCAGAAAATTCCTTTTGCAAAACACACACACAAACACACAAATGGTTTTCAAGTTAGGAAGATTCGTTTTACGAGGCATTCCGGGTGAACGTGCTAATCGTTCTTCCCGGAGTGTAACGTGACCTCCGAACCCAAATCTCTCATTTCGGGCATTTTTCAAAGTTTTGGCCCTTAAACCAAAAACGGCGTGACGACTCCGTTTGATTTTTCAAATAATAAAAATCGGGTACATCACATTGGCGACTCCGGGGAATTAAAAAAAGGCTTTATCTTTTTTTAAAAAAAATATATAATAAAAAAATGATATTTGGTATATAGGTGGAAACCATTAAGCTTCCTGTACCGCTTCCTAACCCGAGGCTTGGGATAAATTATGGTCTAACAAAGCCACGTACCGGCATCATTTTACAAAAAAAAAATAAAAAAAGCTTTTGTGGGTCAAACTTCCGCCCCGACACTTGAAACCATTTGTGTGTGTGTGTGTGTGTTTCCCCCATTTTTGCGTTGATTTGACCGTCCAGAAAAAATCAAAATTTTGACTATCGGATCCATTTCCTTAACTGTTTGAATTTTGTGCTTATGTGCTTATGTGTTTATTTGCTTTCAAAAAAAATCGAAAATATTTTCAAAAAAAAAAAAATCCAAAAAAAAAATCATTTTCAAAATTTTTTTGCATGCATCATGCTCTAAAAACACATGTGAAAATTTCTATTTTACTCAGAAAAAGAAGATAGACTGCCACACACTACGCGCACTTGGCCTTACACTGCACACTACGTCCTTAACCCGAGAAATTCCCAGTAGCAGCCCGTTTGGCCTTACTATGCCTCTCGGTGCGAGTACGGGACTACCCAAACATCCCTTGGAGCCTCGTGTCGACCATGCACTTGTCCGTGACACACTTTGTCCGAGAACCGATTGGTTTTTAGTTTGGTCGGTGTCATGCCCTGTCTGTGTATACACCGTGTCAGTCAAACCTTAGTCGGCACGCTAAGTCAATATCCTTCAGAGACCCTAATTAGTCGAGGTCATACCGGTTTTCCGTCATGGACTTTGACCAAATCTTGACTGGCGTCTTGACTTTGACTTTGACTTGCACAACTTATGCACCGACTCCCGGCATGACACTGAGTCATCAAGGATTAACGATTATACCATGTCTAATTACGGCCTAGCTAACGACGGGTCAAGATCGATTATGGACATTTATCAGTCAAAACCATGCCGACTTTTCGTTAAGCCCCTCGACATGATCTTGACCTTTGACGTCAGTTTTGCCCGAAATTTACATTGAATACGCGTTAAGACTCGATTAATCGCCAGACTTTAGGATCGTTTTTCTTTTCGGTCGGTGGGACCTGCTTGCACTACAGAACCCTTGTTCGAGGTTACAGGTTAAGGGTCTGTAGCATAGTGATGGGACCCACTAATCTAGGACTTAGAGTAGTTTGCGAAAAAAGAAGAGCAATCTTTTCCAACTGCTTAGGTTTTAATAAAACACGTTTTAAGTAAACAAGAACAAATAACTGCATGTTGCATGAGCCCTAAGCCCAAACACTTACCCTCCTTCATTCCCAAATATCTGAACCCTCGTGTCTTTCCCCCGCAGCTCCTCACAAAGCTTGGTTTCGGGCGCCGGGTCACCGTCTGATTAGTTGGGAAGAATCAAGCGCATCGTCAGCTTCACCATTTGTTCCGACTCCGAGTTTCAGAATGTGTGCATTAACTGGTAACGATGGGGACAACACCACTCCGCCTCCTGGGACTCCCCAAACAGAACAGCAGTGGAATCAGTTAGCCGAACAGATGAGATTGCGACAGGAAGCACAGATGAATAGCCTTCTGGAGGCTATTAGGAGCCATGGTTTGGCCGCCAGTCTCAATCCCGATGGAACTTTCACCGTGGAAGAAGAGGAGGACCCCAATCTGACTCTTGGTCGCCCTGAATACTCCAGGATGCCACCACCAAACTCCTATGGTACTAATACCAGAGCCCATGCTTCTCGATCTATGGGTCAGCCAGCTCCCCAACCACACACTACTGGACCCATGCAGCCTGATGGGACAAACCAGTTCACAGTTCCTCAGTGGGGACAAAATCAGCATGGGATGTCTTCCCATGGTTGGGGGTACCTCGGAATGCCGCAGCAAGTTGGGATCCTGCCTCAGTTTGGAACCGATCAGTCTGGACCTTCACAGCAACAGTTTGGAATGCCGCCACCACAGTTTGGTCTAGGGCAACAGCTAGGAGCCCCTCTTCTAAGTAATGTTGGTCCAGCTACCACTAACACCTCTCTGGCTTCCATAAACCCATTTCTTACTCAGGGTCCAATGGGCCAGCAAGCCCCTATCCTAGTTTCATCAGAATCACCAGGACCGCAGTACCCTCCCGGTTATACACCCTCGCCACAGCCAGGCATGCAGTTCAACAACCAAGGGCAGCAACCCGCATTTAAGCCTACTTATGAGTCTCACTCTGGAAACCCGAACTATCCGGCTACCTCAGGTCTGCCTCCACCTTCTCTGCCCCTTGGAAACCCATAGCAAGCCGCTGGGTTCTATCCCTTTGCCCAGGCTCCTACCTACACTCCCCAAGGTAATTTGGGCCAAGGACAGGTTTTCACCTATGCCCCCGAACCAGCCATTCCTTCCGCCAGTGCACCACCAATGGCTAGTCCTCTTCCTTGCTCAAATATCGGCTCAGGCATTCCCGCTCCACCTTTGGATCCCCATTTGGCCTGGTTTATGGAGCAATACAAGGAAATGAAAGCGCAGCTTGCTGAATTGACTGTCAAAAAGAACACTGCTCTTCGGCCTACAGATCCCGACTCCATTATACCCCTGCCTCACAAGTTCGTGATGCCCAATCTCGACTTGTTTGACTGGAGTACGTGCCCTAAAACTCACTTGGACACCTATACTTTGGCAATGAAAGCTAAGGGATGCACAAACCAGCAGTTGGCCGACTACTTCAGTCTCTCTTTGAAGTCAGGAGCTTTGAAATGGTTCTTTTGATTGAAGCCTGAAGCTAGGGCTACTTGGGAACAGATTACTAGTGCTTTCACTAAGAAATACAAAGCTAATCTGGAATGGGAGACAAACAGAGTTGACTTGCAGACAACAGTGCAGCGCCCCAACAAGAACATCGGGGATTTTTACAAGCGGTGGAATTTGAAACTTAGTGAGATGGCCATTCCTCCTTCTGAAGAAGAACAGTTGGATATCTTCCAGTCATGCCTAAATCCGCATTTGAGAACCTCCCTCAGCCACTTCCCCTACTTGGACTTACGTGCAATGGTTAACTCCAGGGCCAAATTTGAAAAGGCTTATAATCAACAGCAGGCTGCTAGCTATGCGGGACATGACTGTAACAATGCCACTTCCTTTGTTCCCAAGAAACCTGATGCATCCAGATACCGGCTCCAAGGCTTGGGAAACTTTGGGATGCCTTTGAGTGATATCTTCAGAGGTTTGGTAAAATAAGGTTTGCTCCGGCCTTTAGATAATTATCAGCCTAGAGGCCCCAATGCTCCTTTGGATACCTCCAAGCATTGTGCCTTTCATCAGTACCATGGGCACCTGACAGATGATTGCGTCCCCTTGAAAAAGGCCGTCCAAAGGTTGATTGAGCAAGGGAGGTTAGAGGTGCCTGAAGGGCCTAATACTATCAATAACCCGTTCCCTAGAAATAACAACATGAGTGTCAACATGGTTGAGTTTGGTGATTCAAGCCTTGTGGGCATAATGGAATTTGACTCGCCCCTTTGTGAGGTCGATGAACCAGTCATCGCAGGCAATGAAAATGGTTGGATTGAGCAAGAGATTGCTAAAGAAATCCTGATGGAAAGATCTGCAATAGCTCCCATCTCCAGCGTCGAAGAGTAGATGCATGGTCCAACAGCAAAGAGCGGCTAGACTAGGGGCTACCTATCTTTAAATTAAATTGAAATGTTAAAATAGTCTTTTAGTCAACCTTAGTAGGTTCTAGTACTTCTCTTTCACCTAAGTCCGTCTTGGGCACTTGTTGGTTTAGTCCACCTCGAATGTTGTGGTAAGAAGTTTAACTATCATTTAAAATTTCAATATATATATGTCTTCTTTCTTTTCTTGCTAGACTCGAGACATCACTTGCACACCCACGTTACACTTAATTGAAATGGTTTTATCCTAAATGATCACTTGTGCTGCTCAACCACTAATTCTTTGAAATGATTAATATTTAAATTAATCGGAGTGAGAAAATCAATTGATATCCTTCTCAAATTGGGGCCTACCAACTCCCCATCTTGCACCTCATACTCTCACATCTCTTTCATCATCCTCGTCATTTCGTTGATCAAGAATTTGCATGAATCTTCCTCAAGTAAGCTTAAGCAAGCAATGAGGACTCAATTTCGTTTAGGTCATCCGGTAGGGATTGCGGTTGAAGCCTTTCACTCTAGGAAAGCCATTACCTCACCCTCACTAAACAATACCCTTTCATTTCAAGATCGGCATGTTTTGAAACCCTGTTTAGCCATCACCTTTGCTCCTTACTGAGAGAAGTCCAAGCAAGGCCAAGAAGTTAACTTCGAGAGTCGGCGATGCGCAAAATATCTCAAGCCATGAAGGAAGGACAAAGATAATCCTCAACTCCTCAGGAGGCTTTCCAAGTCAAAAAAAAAAAAAAGGATTTTAAATCCTCACAATTCAGCAAGAATCCTCAATGTCCCAGAAGGCCTTTAAAAAAAAAAAAAAGACTGTCGATCCTCACGATTCAGCAAAAGTCTCCGACTTCTCAAGAAGCTCTCCAATGATCAAAAAGGAGCCCGAATTCTCGCAAGATTCGCAAAAGCTCTCGATAGCTTGGACTTCCTCTCACCATTACCTTAATCAATCCCAAGCCATCCTCTCGATTTTAGAGGATATTCCCATTTACCTTAACCAATTCCAAGCCATCCTCTCGATTTTAGAGGATATTCCCATTTCCTTAACCTCTCGCTTTTAGAGGATATTCCTGTTACCATTACCCTTGCCTTTGGCCAAAGTCAAAATCTGACCTCTCATTCTTAGAGGCAAATCAGTTTCCTTACCTTAGAAATCCTAAACACATCCCTGCAAGCCAACCTCTCATCTTTAGAGGCTTAGTCAGTAAAAAACCCAACCGACCTCTCATCTTAAAGAGGTCATGATATCCTAAATCACCCGATGGCCGATCGAAGCCCGGAAACCCAGCTACAGTCCCTATCGGATAATAATTTCATTCTAATATCTTCGAGAGCTAAGTCAAAGTAATGCTTCATTGCTTGCTTAAATTGGAATCTAATCCATCTTGGCTCAAAGTCATCAATCTAAGATTGTGCAAATTCAATCCATTCATTTGGCACTTCATGTGAGCACATTTCATTTCTCTTCCCCAAACACTTGTCGTGGATGTCCCACTGGCGCTTGACATTCGTGCCTTTCATCGACACTCCAGGAGGACATGTTTTTTTTCAATCCTCAAAATCCTCAAAGGTCCTCAAATCCTCGAATTTCAACATTCATTCTCTTTTCAATCGGGATAAGCCCGAACTACGGCGACCTGAGCTCTTCATAATGGAGGGAACGTAGGCAACCATAATTGGTTCAGTCGAAAACACAAACAAATCTCAAAAAAAAATAAAAAAAAATCGGTATCATCAAGGACCGTCCCTATACACGTTCCGTCCTTCCGAGCTTGATTCTCGATATCAGTTGGTTTTCTCCTTGTGATTAATCAAAATATTTGTTCATATCAGATTTAGTGTTCGAATAGCCCGAACATCAATAAAGGGTTTTAAGCAGCTTTGTGATCATCATGAATAAGACAAATTTTCAAGTGTCTCGACAAGTCTTCTCTGTCTCCATCATAAGGAAATAGAGCCAAACATTGTCTTTCTGTCAGCAGGGGTTTCCATACACTTTTCCATACCTTGTGATGCTTATACTCTCCCAAAAGAGTTAAACTCAAAAGCGAGAGTGTCATACACAAATTCGGGATACATTCCCACTTTTCGAAAGATGTGCCCCTGCACGTAAATATTTCCGAGTCTTGTCTAGTGACTAATTGACTAAAGTTTGAAAAGATGGGTGCCTCCTTGACCACATGATAACTTTGTCTGCAATAAGACTGCTTTGAATTTCTTCAAGCTGGGGCTTCGCTAAGAGGTTCTCTCAGGTTCTCCTATATCAGCTCTTCAAGCTGGGGCTTCACCACCTTGGTCCACGTTGGGTTCCTCCCTTTGTTATATGATTGATTTGTCCCTTACCAGATTCCCTCCAGGTTTGCTTTGCATCATCAACTGGGGCTTCGCCAAGCCGGGATCATTCTCTGCACGTTCTCTGCTGCTTGCCGTCTCGGATGCACGACACACTTTGTTCTCATCAGCAATGAATCAATCTGCTGCAACCTACACTCTCAGAGTACGCCACCACTTGCTCAAAATCTGTCTCAAACAGTCTCCAGACACATACACCCCAATACATCCCCTCTCATCACCATGCATCCCCACAAAAATCTCCCCAGGGCTCATGTTGCATGCACAAAACTTGAATCAATAGGAACAACCCTAAGTGATTGAAGATCATAAATCATAATTTCCCTGCCAAAAGCTTGGGCTAAGTGCATCTCCAAAAGCAAGTGAATGCATCATCTTGCGAATATATGTAGTGATACTTTCATACATTGTCTCATAATCATTTTGGTTCTATGCATGCATCTGTCATCATAAATGTCATATATGCATCCTCCTCTCTACTAACAAATGCAGCAATTCAAACATGAAAGACCAGTTTTCCGTTACGACCTGAAGCCTCTTCGCAGCAAGGATGGTCTCCATCGAAGCGTAATGACAATGACTTCAACAGTATGGCCCAAATAACTGGCAAGACCCTCAAGTCAAAAATCATCGGGTCCACCCCTCAGAGTCAAAAAAAATTCATTGGGTCCACCCCTCTTGTCAAAGAATCCTCGGGTCCATCCCTCGAGTCAAAGAATCATCGGGTCCACCTCTCAGAATCAAAAAGTCATCGGCCCCGTCGCCGCCAAGTTATCAGCGAAATCCGTTTTTCATGGCAAACAGCAAAGTTCATGTCCTATCCGACAAATGCCTCCAAAGACAGCAAATCGTCAACAGAGACCGTCCCGCGAACGGCAATCCGACAGCTCTTCATCAACATCAGCCGTAGCCTCAGTCCTTCCGGCAGCTACAGGTAAGCACAGCTCAGGTATGAAAGCATATCTTAGTCAATTACTAGCATTGTCATCAAACTTCGGGTGACTCCCAAATACAGTCAAACCTCGGGTGACTCCCAGATAATAGTCAATCCTCGGGTGACTCCCAGATAATAGTCAATCCTCGGGTGACTCCCAGATAACAGTCAAACTTCGGGTGACTCCCAGGTAATAGTCAATTCTCGGGTGACTCCCAGATAACAGTCAAACTTCGGGTGACTCCCATATAACAGTCAAATCCTCGGGTGACTCCCAAATACAGTCAAATCCTCGGGTGACTCCCAGATAACAGTCAAACTTCAGGTGACTCCCAGATAACAGTCAAATCCTCGGATGACTCCCAAATATAGTCAAATCCTCGGGTGGCTCCCAAATACAGTCAAACCTCGGATGACTCCCAAATACAGTCAAACCTCGGGTGACTCCCAGATAACAGTCAAATCCTCGGGTGACTCCCAGATAACAGTCAAACCTCGGGTGACTTCCAAATACAGTCAATCCTCTGGTGACTCCCAGATAACAGTCAAACCTCGAGTGACTCCCAAATACAGTCAAACCTCGGGTGACTCCCAGATAACAGTCAAACCTCAGGTGACTCCAAAATACGGTCAATCCTCGGGTGACTCCCAAATACAGTCAAACCTCGAGTGACTCCCAAATACAGTCAAACCTCGGGTGACTCCCAAATACAGTCAAACCTCGGGTGACTCCCAGATAACAGTCAAACCTCGGGTGACTCCCAAATACAGTCAAACCTCGGGTGACTCCCAGATACAGTCAAACCTCGGGTGACTCCCCAAAGAAACAGTCAAAACCTCGGGTGACTCCCAAATACAGTCAAACCTCGGGTGACTCCCAAAAATAGTCAATCCTCGGGTGACTCCCAAATACAGTCAAACTTCGGGAGACTCCCAAATACAGTCAAACCTCGGGTGACTCCCAAAAATAGTCAATCCTCGGGTGACTCCCAAATACAGTCAAACCTCGGGTGACTCCCAAATACAGTCAAACCTCGGGTGACTCCCAAATGCAGTCAAACCTGGGGTGACTCTCCTAAGAACAGTCAATCTTGGGTACAAAGCCTGTGGCCTCTCGTTATCGCCACCTCTTTGACGAACTACGTACAAATTTGATTCCCATCCGGGATACGTAGGTAGCCTACCATAGGTCCAGCCACTTAACCAACACGGTCACCCTTTTCCCCGACAGTTCTCGTAAGCCCGAATTTTCCCCAGCGAGAACACCTTCAAATAGTCTCCCTCAGGTACAAAACCTTAGCTTAGGTTCATACTCCTGAACCAGGTCCCCACTTAGGTTCAAACTCCTGAACTAAGTCCCCATTTAAGTTCATACTCCTGAACCAAACCTCAACTTAGGTTCATACTCCTGAACTAAGTCCCAATTTAGGTTCATACTCCTGAACTAAACCTCAACTTAGGTTCATCCCCGACGAAAGCCAACGGAATCCCGTTTCTTTCTACGGCAGTAAAACGTAAGCCCGTTTTCTCCAAGGAAAGTTAACGGAATCACGTTTCTTTCCTCATTTTCATCTACGGCAGTAAAACGTAAGCCCGTTTTCTCCAATGAAAGTTAACGGAATCCCGTTTCTTTCCTCGTTTTCACCTCCGGCAGTAAAACGTAAGCCCAATTTCCTCAGCGAAAGTTAACGGAATCCCGTTTCTTTCCTCATTTCCATCTCCAGCAGTTTTTGAATTACGTATAGGCTTGATTCCCATTCGGGATACGTAGGTAGCCTACCATAGGTCCAGCCACTCGACCAACACGGTCATCTTTAAGGTCCGAGGCACCTAAAACGCCATCTTCAAGGTCCAAGGCACCTAAAATGCCATCTTTAAGGTTCGAGGCACCTAAAACGCCATCTTCAAGGTTCGAGGTACCTAAAACGCCATCATCAAGGTCCGAGGCACCTAAAATGCCATCTTCAAGGTCCGAGGCACCTAAAACGCCATCATCAAGGTCTGAGGCACCTAAAATGCCATCTTCAAGGTCCGAGGCACCTAAAACGCCATCATCAAAGTCTGAGGCACCTAAAACGCCATCTTCAAGGTCCGAGGCACCTAAAATGCCATCATCAAGGTCCGAGGCACCTAAAACGCCATCTTCAAGGTCTGAGGCACCTAAAACGCCATCATCAAGGTCCGAGGCACCTAAAGCGCCATCTTCAAGGTCTAAGGCACCTAAAACGCCATCATCAAGGTCTGAGGCACCTAAAACGCCATCTTCAAGGTCCGAGACACCTAAAACGCCATCTTCAAGGTCTAAGGCACCTAAAACACCATCATCAAGGTCTGAGGGACCTAAAATGCCATCTTCAAGGTCTGATGCACCTAAAACGCCATCTTCAAGGCTTGAGGCACCTAAACGCTATCACTTCAGTTTCGACACGAAACACGAGGAAAGCGATAAATCGCAATCATCCTCTAAATTCGACAAACCGAAATCATTACCAGGTTGACATCCTAAAACAGTCACTCTAGGGTCGACGTCTGAAGATAGTCGAAAGACCCAAACTACGATCGGCTTGATTCCTCTTAAGGATACGTAGGTAGCCAACCATTAGGTGCAGCCATCAGACCAAAATGGTCATTCCTTTCCCAAGCGGTCCGACCAAGATGGTCACCTTCTTCTCCCTAGTAGATTGGGACCTCACTTTTATCGACGACCCCACTTCCTCCGAAAGTGCCGTCGCCGAGGGGCTATTGTAAGTGTCCCAATCTAAGCCGCCAATGTTCCTTCAGCCCAATTTAATGACTTTCACGTCAAATAAACATTTAAGGGCATTTTGGTCATTTTCTAAGGCAATTTAACAAGAAAGGACCATAAAGGAATAACAAATATAGGTCAAAAACCGGTTGGGAAGAGTCATTTCCAAGAAATTGACCAACTTTTCATTAAATGCAAGTAGCCAAAACTGCTTTCTGCAAAGTCAGGCACGCCAACATCCTCATCCGCGCGGACAGGAATGAGACTCAGTCTCGTCCGCGCGGATACCTTTGAAATCTAAAATCAGCCTATAAATTAAATCATTCTCTCTCAGTTTAAAGCATCCCACCATTCGAACCCTACTGTTATATTCGTAAAAAACCCAGAAAACAGCCTAAACACCAAGCAAAAAACACAAAACCCCAACACAAATCTTGATCATATTCAAGCCCCAAACACAAATCCAAGGAAGATAGGGTACAACCATTGGTAAACCCTCCTTCTCCTTACCTTAATATCCCTCATCCATGCATACATCTCACATTTTAAAGATGTAACTTGTTCACTTGCTTGTTGTTCATCCCTTGTCCTAGATCCAAGAGGATCTCCATGGAGTTCATCTCCATGGATGATTCTCTACAAGGATCTACATTTTTTTAGCTTATTGTTGTTTCTCTTTACATTAACTAGTTGTTACTTGGTCTCTTGGCCTCAAGTGTGGTCACCTTGGAGTTCATCTCCATGGATGATCACACTAAATGGTCCATATTCCCATTTTCATCTTCTTTTATGTTAATTAGTTCTTACTTGACATAAAATGTGGTCATCTTGGAATAAATTTCCATGGATGACCATTTTAAATGGTCTAAATTGCTTTTACTTCCTTGTAAATGTGTTCTCTAGCCTTAGGTCTTCACCTTGGAACAATTTCCATGGATGAAGATCATTGAGGTTCATAGGTTACAAAAAGGGTGAAGTTGATACATTGAGTTCAAAGATCTCAAGGATGGTCATCTTAATGACCACCTTAGAAATCCACTCTAAGGTTGATACACCCTTAACCTAAACTCAATTTTCATACATTAATCTTTGTTTGATGTTAAATCTCCCCATCCCAAGCAAATGAAGTGCTTCCGAGTCCTAATGTACCCTAAGGATGGCTTGATATAGTAGATCACCACTAATCATGTTTAGTGATCACTAATCAAAGCCTAAGTAAAGTGGGGACAAGCATGGATGCAAAATTCAAAAATGTTTTTACTTATCATTTTCTGTTGCAAACTCCAGTTCTGATTCTGTAACTCCAGTTGACATTCTGGAATTTACAGAATCAGACTGGAAAGCTGCAAAAAAAAATATTTACTGTCCCATCCGCGCGGACAGAATTGACTCTCGCTCTGGTCTGCGCGGACATGAATGTAATGGATAGACATTTTGTTTTTCAGTCATATTTCACTCACAGAAGCACACTGTTTTGATAAATCTCAGTCCAGTCCGGTCAAAATTCTTATTTCCAGAAAATTCCTTTTGCAAAACACACACACACACACACAAATTGTTTACAAGTTAGGAAGACTCGTTTTACGAGGCATTCCGGGTGAACGTGCTAATCGTTCTTCCCGGAGTGTAACGTGACCTCCGAACCCAAATCTCTCATTTCGGGCATTTTTCAAAGTTTTGGCCCTTAAGCCAAAAACGGCATGGCGACTCCGTTTGATTTTTCAAATAATAAAAATCGGGTACATCACAACCATGTACAAACCTATTAAGATATTAATTAAAAAACAATATATCAATATATAGACAAATAAAAAGATAATAAAATCAATGTATAACTTTTAAATGTAACATAGAAATAATATAAATAATGAATTGACATTTAAATATATGACATTTACAATGAAATAATACTTACTGGCCACTGGGAGAAATAGAAATTTCCCATTTTCCTTCCGCATCAATATTTGCGTCCAAGAGAACCGTCCTGGATGGTTCATTAGTCTCCCTAACGGAAACACTAGAGCTCCCATTACCTGGACTGGTCACATCCTTATCTGTAAAGACTGGATGCTCTGCACTACGTTCAGAACTAGTGCCCCTCCTTGATGAAATAATACCATGCACAAAAGTTGCAAATTTCCCTCTCTTTGAACGATTGCTACCTCGATCAGACATATCTAAACTAGAATATAAAATATGTAGACAGAAAATGAATCAAGTAGAACAAAATTTAAATAGTAGCAAGCATTCATTTAGACTACAATAATAAAATGTAAACATTATTTATAAAATATTATATGAATTAAGACTAAACTGATTCATTCACTATCAAACTCAAATACATATAAGGCCAACATGAATAAGATTTTGCCCCTGGTCCAAATGGAGAAAAACCATCCGTACATATCACCAACCTTATATTTCTAGGATCCGCAGAAAAATCAGGGTAAGTGACATCAAAATGTTTCCATGCTTCACCGTCAGAAGGATGAGTCATCACACCATCTTCACAAGGACACTCTTTGTGCCAACACATGGCTTCTGAGATTTCTTTCAATGCATAAATTCGTTGCAACCTGGGAATTAGCGGCATATAGCGCAACTGAGCCCGAGGCACGTTTTTCTTGTGCTTGGCACTACCACGATGTTGTGGCTTATACCTACTAAGTCCACATATCGAACATGAATTGAGACCCTCATTTTCCTTATAAAAAAGCATGCACTGATTCTTGCAAGCATAAATTTTAACATACCCAAGACCAATATGCCCCACCAACTTTTTTGTCTCATAAAAATTGTGAACCATATTATTTTCTTCGGGTAGCATCCGTTGTCCCCATGACATGATACGATCGTAAGTATGTTGGCTCATATTTGTATCAGCCTTGATAGTTAGAAGCTCAGTCACTTGCTCTAACACTGTAGCCTTTGCACCAGGATGAATTTTCTCATTTGCAGAGTCCATTAAATCCATAAACTTCTTTGCAACATGATTTGGTGCCTCTTTTGGATTAGGGTTCTAATCAAACTCTAGGCCAGCCGCATTTCAAACCATATCATCCAAACCCACAAACGACTCCTCTTCATCAACCAAATGTTCAGGTTCCCTTGGCGGACCACGTAATACAGTAGGACAATTACGAACACTTGTTTCAGCCACATAATGCTCCCCGTGCGCTACCCATACCTTGTAAACATCAACAAACCCTGCCTCCATAAGATGTTTCTTTACAAATCCAACACTCAGAAATTTTCTATTCTTACACTTTTTACAAGGACACCTAATCTTATCATCACGCATGCACTGGGGATGCGCTCTAGCAAACTCCACGAAATGTTCTAAACCTTCTAAGAATTGAGGTCGGACACCCCTTCTACCGGGATTCCTACGATTATCCATCAAACTACGATCTTCTTTAGACATAATTAACTCCTGCATTTCATAATATATTAACAGTTCTGATGTAATTAACGCATTATCATTTCCTAAATTTGAATTTCAAACTTAAAAGCAATAAGACACTTCATTTAGGTTTAGAATTGGGGTTGGCTTCTATCCCATCCCGAAATGCACGATTATATGAATTGCAAATATCCCTTTGTCTACTTGCTTTATAATTGAAAATCAAGAAATTTTAGCAGCATAACCCCAAGGTCTCCAAGTGCACGACGTAGACTAGGTCAATCAAACACTATTGATTAGAATCGACAGTATGTAATCAACCATGTCTAGTATACACTCAGAGAACAATAGGAATGCAACCGAAATATCTCAACTATCGACTATTCAAGCAATTTTAATAGACAAAGATGATATTTACAAAATCATATAATCATGCATTCAAGACTGTCCACACGGACAATTTAAGAATCGATGACTACATGTTGACCTCAACATGATAAGTTAATGATTCTTAAACGGGTTTCTAAGTTTTTGTGTTCATTATCGTAAAATGCATAATTTTACAATAATGAATTAACACACACATCTATCACATTTTTTAAATTATAAATATTTTGAATAATTTTAAATATTACTCCCTCCGTCCCAGACCAAGGGTCCTGGGGTTGGATTTCATGCTTCTTAAGAAATTTTTAAAAAAAATTATAAAGAATTGTAAGTGGGTAGAAGATTAGAGGAGAGAGAATATAAAAGTTAAATGTGGGGTAGGGAATAGTAGTTAATGATTGGATTTTTTATAAGTGGGTAGAAAATTAGAGGAGAAAGAATGTAAAAGTTAAATGTGGGGTAGGAAATAGTAGTTAATGATTGGTTTTTTTGTAAATATGTTAACATTATAACAGTATAATGAATAGTTTTTTTGTAAATATATTTAAATTATAAGGGTATAAATGTCCGAAACACTGTTCAAAACTTGCCATTTATTGAAGGGACTCTTGAAATGGGACGGAACAAAAAGGAAACTAGGACCCTTGAAGTGGGACATATGGAGTAATATTTAATTCTTTGTTATAAAGTATATCATTCCATAGGATGAAAGGACAATTCATGTCCATTAGGTTTAGAATTGGGGTTGGCTTCTATACCATTCCGAAATGCATGATTATATGAATTACAAATATCACTTTGTCTATTTACTTTATAATCGAAAATCGAGTAATTTTGGCAGCATAACCCCATGGTTCTCCAAGTGCACGACGTAGGCTAGGTTAATCAAACACTATCGATTAGAATCGACAGTATGTAATCAACCATGTCTAGTATACACTCAGAGAATAATAGGAATGCAACCGAAATATCTAAACTATCGACTATTCAAGCAATTTTAATAGACAAAGATGATATTTACAAAATCATATAATCGTGCATTTCAAGACTGTCCACACTGACAATTTAAGAATCAATGACTACATGTTGAGCTCAACATGATAAGTTAAATATTCTTAAAAGGGTTTCTAAGCTTTTATGTTGCACACAACCGTCACAACGTTACGTCGTAACATGACTTTTTATTCATTACCGTAAAATGCATAATTTTACAATAATGAATTAACAGATACATCTATCACATTTTTTAAATTATTAATATTTTGAATAATTTTAAATATTAATATTTAATTCTTTGTGTTTCACACAAATTTCGACAGGTGAATTTGTCTTCTCAAGGAGGTTTGGGCATAAATGGAATATGATCCTCAAAGCAAGATGAACACAAGGATATAACGAGGAAACCCTTAGAGCAATCGTCCAAGAGAAAAACCTCGGGAGGCTTTTGGCAAGCCTGCCTAAACCAAACAAGTTTTATTAAGTATTTTAGAGTTTTTGAGTACAAGTGTAGAGTAGTGTAAGCAAAATTGTGTAACGTGAACAAGAGTGCTTTCTAAGAGCAATATATAGGCGTTATTGTAACTGAAAATATCAACTTGAATGTCCTGCTGATCTTGCACCTATAATCTCGCTTCTTGTTGATGGAGTCCAACCGTTATCCTTTGGTTGATAGTTTGAATCTGTTTGTGTTGCTCTTTGACTAGGTCTAAACGGTCACATGGGTAAATTATTTATTCATAATTCTGTTCCTGAAAAATAGGATACACACAACAAATAATTTCAAGGCGTTAGTCCAAGATGTAAATCAAGACGTTACCTCAAGATGGATGTCCAAGATGCAGAACATGTTGAGTGGATTTTTTAGGACGTAACAATTGCCCCCAAAATATTGAAGCGTTCCATGTTGAATACGGAGGGCTTTAATATTTTGCCAAGTGTCATTTCAGGCTTAAAAGGAAGGTGATGAGGTGGTTGGCCCGCACGATGCTCGAGGGTTTTAGGACTCATTATGGGCTTTATAATGGTCTTGTCAAATTCATTTTGAATTTTCAAAAAGGAAACCATATTTCGCCAAACTGCTCCTCTTTTGCCGGCGTCATTGTCTCTGCTTTGTCTCCGGTGAGTATTCTCCCTTTCGTTTCTCTGTTTATTTTCTGTCCATTGCTTATGGAGGGAAAGGCAGTTATTGATGTTGAGGCCACTCCCCCAAGGGTTTTAAGTGCTTAGGGTTTATAAAAAAGAAGGATGACGAGAGGTGCAACTTCAGCGCATCCCATGTTGATGCGTTGAAGAGGAACAATGCATTTCCCTCAAGCGCAAAGTTTCTGGTACCAGGCGAAGCTGGGAGTGCCGACTGTTTTTCCGTTGATTGGGTAGGTTTCTATGAGTATCCCTTTACAATAGGTTTAAAATTCCCCTTTTCTCCCAAGATTACCCTCTTCTTTAAGGCCACGAAGCTCTCCAATTGTCAACTGATGCCCATTGGTTGGCGTACTTTGTACACATTAGATAGGATTTCATCAGAATAGGGGTTGGTTGCTGGTCTAAAAGAGTTGGCTTTTTCGTATGACATTAGGGCTTTTGGGAATGGTAGGTTTAACTTTAGGATTAAGCCAGGTAGGAATCCTTTGGTTTTTGGGTTAGATGTTGCTGATAGAGGGTGGAAACACAAGTTTTTCTATGTGAAGAAGGCTAGTTTGGAGAGAGGAGGCAAGGAGTTGACATCTGCTTGGATCCGCCAGGGTAGACGTTTTATTGCTTGGCTTACCTCTTTATGTCTTGCTGGACTTGTTGGTTGTAACCATCTGTTTATTTCCCATTTTTTTTTGCGTAGTTGTATCGTTAGAAGAATTGTTCCCACCTACTGAGGGAACAGCTGCCAATGTTGAATCAATCTTGAATTTATCTCTTGACTCTTTACGAAAGTATAAACCTAGCCCTGTTGAGTTTGTTGGCGAGGATTCCAGGGAGGAGGAAAGAGTTTCCATCAGTGTTGGTCCAGTCAAGATGTCTTCTGGTAAAATCTTTCTTCATAAAAATGACGCTTGACTTCAATATCCCTCTGACACTTGTTGTTTTAATGAAACAGTAACTCGTTCAAAGGCATGTTTTGATGTATTTGATATCATGGCCAATTTAAGAGCTAAGGTTGGGGTGAAACTAGAGGGAGGTAAACCTCCTCTACCCAAGGGAGATAGCATAACCAGGGCTGGCAAGAAAAGGAAAGCTGATGACACGGTAATTATGGTAGAAGAAGAGAGTTTGAAGGAGAAGGTAAAAAATCTACTTTTTTATTTACATAGGATCTTTTAAATGTTCACTTTGCTTGGTCTGGTTTATAGGTATTGAAGTTTATGGGGTCTTTGGCGGAGGAAATAGAAATGAAGGAGGATCGTATCAGGATCCTAACGTAGAAGGTGAAGATGGGAGAGGAGAAGGTTGCACAAGAGAAAGCAAAAAATGAACAAGTAGAGGAGCTGACAGACCTTACTACAAGGATGTTGAGGGTGGAGATGGAACATATCAAGGAGATGGCAGAAGCGAAAGAGCATTTAATGGCAGACGCTACTAAATCAGTAATGGAAAGTAGAATCACCATGATGAGAGAATACGAGGCTGGAAAGCATGAGGCTTGGAAGATTGATGAAGAGGTCGCAATGTTGGAGGCATTTTTATGTGAAGAGGTTGATGTAGGCGAAGTGAAATCGAATGAAATCAAGGTGCCGGGAAGAGATGAGGCAAGAAAGGAGGAAGAGAAGATCGAAGCCGGACCTTCTGCTAAGGAAAATGAGGGTAAGGAAAGTGATGCCCCTGCAACATAAAATAATTTAATATTTATGTTTTAAAAAATATTTGTGTTTTGTCTGTTCGTGCCTCTGTTGGCACGTTAATTTGGGTTTTAAAAGTAGGGGGTTGGTGCCCAAGACAATTATACTTTTAGAATTTTTGTAAGTGGCTCATAAGAGTTCGAACAACTTAGTTTTTTGATGGTGTTGGGTTGGTCCAACATCTTGGGTGTTTTGGTAACTTTTAACTGCAATGGTGCTTTTGGATGCTTTATACCTTTGAGTACTTTTCTGCTTTAGGTACGGAAGACAACACGTACAAGTTTTGTAACCGGTTGGAAAAGATAACATGCAACGATGTTATAACCAAGTTGTAAAGATAACATGCAATGATGTTATAACCAAGTGATAGGTGACATGTAGAAATGTCACTTGTCGGAGTCCTTAGGTAACATGTTAATGTTACAATCCTTAGTTCACATCTTTGAATTTTAGGATATCAAATGCGATTCCCTTGACAAGGCGAATTGTATTTGCTATTCTATGTCGAGTGTGAAAATCGTGCGCCCAGGCGGTTATGGTTATCATCTTATAAATACGTTGCAGAGATGCTTATAAGTATAGGGAATCATGTACCTTAGATTTACCAAGAAACGTTGGTTCTTTCGAGCAGCTCGCCATGTGATTTTGTAAAGCTCTCTATCCACGGTCCAGTAGTGTCTAATCTTGCATCACAAGAATATATTAGGAGTTGGGTGTTAGCTTAGCTAACACCCCTCCAATGCTTAAGTCAGTAGAGGTTTTAATGAAAAGCTAAATGGTTTGAAAGGCAGTAAAAATTTAATTTTAAGAAGAAATTCGTACCTTGTTGTTAAAATTGCGATGAATTTTAACTTACTCGTAATACCACTCAAGGTGTAGCTCATGGCGTCATATTGGAAGGTGACAGCTTGCCCCAGTCACGTCCAGCTAGCTAACTGTTATACTTCACCATCTTCGTCGTCATGGACCTCGAAGCATATTTAGTCTTACTGGTCATGTTTAATGAGTAGAGCACGCCTTCATATCTGTTTTGTAACACACCTTTGCGGCTTGTTGATCGCCCTTCACCATGATGAGTCCCCAAGGTGTTGGCATCTTAACACATTGATGATACGCAGAAGGAACCGCCCTCATATTATGGATCCATGGCCGTCCCAAGATGAGGTTATAGGAGGATGGGCAATCAATCAAGCATACCCTTTTCATAGAGTTCATTCATTCTACATAGATGGGTAACTTAAGATGAGGTTATAGGAGTGATCCGGACGTCTAGTAGGCAATTCCGTCTTGTCTTCCTTGGAATCCTTAGCGTGACGTTTGGCTGCAGAATACGTGGTGCCACAAATGTCTGATCCTCCTGTAATGAAGTTGATCACCTTAGTGGCAGGAGGACGCGAAGACGGAGCTTCAGTAACAGTTTCCTTTGTTTCAGCCCTTCCTTTCCTTTTTCCCAATAAATCTTTGAGGAGTCCTTTCGACAGTAAGTAGCTAATCTCTTTCCTCAAGGCGATGCAGTTATCAGTAGTATGCCCAAAATCTTCATGGTAGGCACACCACTTCGATTTGTCCTTCGATGATGTTGATTTATCAGCTGCCTTCGGCCATCTTGCCTTTCCGCCTAGGTTGTCTATAGCCTGTAGGAGGCCTGAAACGTCAACAGAAAAATAGTAGTCACTAATCTTAAGATAAACTGTATCATCTTCCTCATCATCTTCTTCAACAATGTTAATTTTAGAAGAGTCAGTTTTAGAGTAGGGTTTTCCCCTATTAGATCGATGGTGGGACGAATCCGCCTTTCTATCAGGATTCTCATATGTAGGCGTCTTCTTTGATGCCTTGCCATGGATCATTTCATCTTCTTCCAACCTGATGAAACGGACAGACCTTGTCCTGACTTCTTCTAGGCTTCGAGATGGGAACATGACAAGGTCTTGGTAGAATGGTGATTCTCTCTTTAGTCCCATCTTGAAAGCTTCGGTCATAGTCGACGCGTCAATGTGTGGAATGCTTATAGCTTCCTTGTTGAACCGGAAGACGTAGTCTTTTAAGGTTTCATCGGGTTGTTGTACGATCCTGTAAAGGTCACTTGTCAATTTTTCAAACACACGATTGCAAGAAAATTGGTTAAGAAACGTGTTAACTAATTGAGAGTAGGATTCGATAGAGTACATAGGCTGATTAGTTAGCCACATCAAGGCGGGACCAGACAAGGTGGAGCCAAAGCCCCTGCATAAGCAAACTTCTTTAAGATGCAGAGGGATGCTGATGATATCCATCTTTTCTTGGTATAAGGCAATATGTTCGACAGGATCCGTCGTGCCATCGTATTGCTTCATGGGGGTAATTTAAATCTCTTAGGGATCTCCACTCCAGCTATTGCAGGGACAAAGCGTGAATCATGATGGCTGGTTGGAGATGCTTGGTTGAAGGGTAAGGTGACTCTGGGAACCTTCATGAGGATTTCTTTAAGTTGCTGCACTTCTCTTGCAAGGGCAGTATCTACAACAGGGTTAGTGGCAACAATAGGATTAAAAGGAGTATTGAATAAGTTGAAACTTCCTGTTTGCCCCACGGGAGGTGGGGTTGCAAAGGTGAAGCATGACGTCAGTGGTATCGGGTTGGATGTGACGATGGTGCTTTCAGTTTGAACAGTGCTGGATATGGATGTAACGCCTTGACTGCCTTGCGCACTCGTCCCAACACCTGGAAAAAGAGTTCTGGGCTGCAAAGGTGAGACCTCTGACGTGCTGGTTACGGGAAGGGTGAACCCGGAAGCTGAGAAATCATGATGTAGCCTATTGATGTGATTAAAGATCATTTGATTGGTGTGTTGTTGCCCATCTATCTGATCTTTCAACTGTTGCATCATAGACGTCATGGCAGTTATTACTCCTAGTGAAATGTCTGGCAGCGACATGTTCGATGTTCTACCTTGGCTGAGCCCCTGATTTTGAGGCATGGCGGCACCGGAGCCCATAGGTGAATGTGCGCTAGATGTCATAGGCAAGCTTGAAATGATGGTCATTGCCCCGGTCGTGATGATGGGGGTATACATAGCTGAGGTTGGATTGCTCATCTTGAATGGAATCTAAAAAACCAAAGTTCCCACAGACGGCGCCAAATTGTTTCGGACAAATTTCGACAGGTGAATTTGTCTTCTCAAGGAGGTTTGGGCACAAATGGAATATGATCCTCAAAGCAAGATGAACACAAGGATATAACGAGGAAACCCTTAGAGCAATCGTGCAAGAGAAAAATCTCGGGAGGCTTTTGGCAAGCCTGCCTAAACCAAACAAGTTTTATTAAGTATTTTAGAGTTTTTGAGTACAAGTGCAGAGTAGTGTAAGTAAAATTGTGTAACGTGAACAAGAGTGCTTTCTAAGAGCAATATATAGGCATTGTTGTAACTGAAAATATCAACTTGAATGTCCTGCTGATCTTTCGCCTAGTATTTCGCTTCTTATTGATAGAGTCCGACCGTTATCCTTTGGTTGATAGTTTGAATCCGTTTGTGTTGCTCTTTGACTAGGTCTAAATGGTCACATGGGTAAATTATTTATTTATAATTCTGTTCCTGAAAAATAGGATACACACAACAAATAATTTCTAGGTGTTAGTCCAAGATGTAAATCAAGACGTTACCTCAAGATGGATGTCCAAGATGCAGAACATGTTGAGTGGATTTTTTAGGACGTAACACTTTGTTGACCCTATTAACCTCAAGTGTCACTTCTATCTTGTGTTTATCTAGGAACATGATGTTTCAGTTTCTTACTTGATCGCTCAAATCAATTTCCTTTTCTTTTTCCACTTATCTATTTCTTAATTTTCAGCTTTGACCACTAAAAGATTACAAACCAAAATAAAAGATAAAAAAGAAAATCACAAGCTTGACCCTAAAATTGGTCTTATCTACAACATCCAACATGATTCAAAATCAAACCAAGCAAATCATGTTATGTTCTTTCATAAACTGAATAGGAAAAGATCATAATCCAAAGGGGAACAAATGTTGCACATTAACCATGCCCATCCCTACTCTTCACATGAAAAATCATAAATAAATAAATAAAAACTATATATATAGACCCACAGCTTGAACTTAAGTTGTCTTTTTCTTTAACATAACTTGTCTTTTTTTCTAAAAAAACATCCACCGAAATTCGGTCAATCAATAACATCAATAAAATTAGAACCTTAAAGATGAAAATTCTTCAGAAAAAGAAGATGAATCAATCACCCAACCTACATTCAATAAAAAAATCCCACATAAAAAAAGGTTCAATTCTGAAAATCCAGTTGATAATTAAACAACAGAAACTCCTATCTATCTCATATAGCTCGCTAAAACCCTAAAGGAATAAAAAAAACCCATCAATGTACATCGATTCAACCCTCAATTCAAAGCCAAAAATCCAATCTTTCCCCACAAAAAGTCAATGAATTCCCAATAAGATCAGACCAAACAAACAGAAACATCAATCAAAATCATGGCTGATTACATAACAAGCATGTTTAGAACAATGTACCTCTAGTGAAAGAGCATACCGACCAGTGACAGAAACAAATCGCTTGAATATCCTACACAATCAAAACAAACAAACAACATTAACATTTGAATGCTGTAGGAGAGAGAGAGAGAAAGAGTGAGAGAGAGAGAAAGCGAGAGAGAAAGCGAGAGAGAAAGAGCGAGCGAGATTACTAACCGAACCGAAGGAGGTGAGAGATGAAGAGTGCAAATCAATGACGGCGGCGTGGTGTTTTCAACGGAGTGTTTTTCTGATTAAGAGTGCGAATAAACGAAACAGATTGGGGGTTTAGGTTATTATTTATACTTCAAATTACCGACGAAATTTTAAGCGTTACCGACGGACTCAAATGAAAATTTTAAAAAAATTCCCGGCAAATAAAAATTAAAATTCCGTCGGTAACCTTTGATTGTCCGTCGATAAATTTTCGTCGGTAATTACGCTGTTTCTAGTAGTGCGGTCATTCCCACATCTGAAGAAAGTTTGGAGAAGAAAGCGAAGGAAGAAGAAGATCTAATCACTATAGATGAGAAGGCTCATTTGCAGATCATCAAGTGGCTTGATGTTGTCATCTTGGCTGATGTTGCTTATTGTAGTGATTAAGGTGGGGCTTTGTGGTTGTTGTTGGAGAAGATTTTACTAATGAAGTCTCTAACGAACAAGCTATACATGAAGTAAAAGTTGTACACTCTCTGAATTTCTGAAGGTACATCTATTAGGGAACACCTAGATCGATTTTATTCTTTATTACATGAACTGCGTAATATTGAAATTGATATCGATAATAGAGATGCTGCTTTTATTTTGTTGGCTTCTTTACCATTGTCATATGAGAGACATGTATACTCCTATATTGGTGGTAAGGACACGGTTACTTTGTAAGAGGTAAAGATTGGCCTCAAGACCAAAAAGTTGCACCAAAATGCAGTTGGTATTTGTATAGAATCTCAATCATCAAGTTTAGTTGCGGAAGGCAATAAGGGCCAATATCGGAGAAACTCGGGTTACTCTAGAAGGCACATTCGCTCAAGATCTGGAGATGTCTGTTATTACTCCAAGGAGATAGGGCATTGGAAACATGATTGTCCAATGATGAAAAAAAGCGAGCAATTTGGGACAACTATATACATGCTAGATGACGATTTGGAGGACTATGCTCTAGTAAACGAAGAAGACAAAGTCATGGAAGATGCATGGATTATGGATTTTGTAGCTTCTTATCATATGTGTTCGCGCAAGGAATGGTTTTCAATGTACGAGCATGTGGAGGGTGGAGATATTTATATGGCTAATGGGTCCGTAAGCAAGGTTTTTGACATGGGTTCCATAAGGGTGCAAACTTCTAGTGGTAAGTTTGGTACATTGAACGAGGTTAGACATGTTCCTAAAGTAGCAAAGAATTTAATATCGCTTAGTCGGCTAAACAAGATGGGATAAAACAAGGTTCCTTGTATCTACTCCAAGGTTCTAAGTTTTTTGGCTCAAGTGGCGAGCGTCGTACTATAAATGATATGATAAAGACACATTTGGAGGAAGCATGTTGTAAGGCTTCTCGTGGGGTGACTGGCAAACAGGTGGAGCAACGAGTTACTCAAGATGGAGTTGAACTGAGCAAGCCACAGTTAGTGAGTCGACACACACAATCTGATTATGTGGAGGAGAAAGGGAGGATAAGCTTAATATCCTATGTTAGAGCAGCACTAGCACATATGAAAAGTGAATGAGTCAAAAAGCAATGCTAGGAATTCTGCGGATTATAACACTTCATCTATTATGGTTGGCAAGATCAAATGCATGCTGAATTTGCCTAATTACTAGTGAGGGCAATTCTGGGTGCCTACTGCAGTGGCATGGTTTTGGTGTCTTAAAGAAACAGTTTGGTGCTCGACGAAGCACAATTGGGTGTCAAGTGGGATACATTTGGGTGTCTGGAAAACACATTTGTTTACGTGTTGAACGAGTTTGATCAACTGTTGCATCAAGTATTTGGGTGTTCTGCGTAACACATTTGGGTGTCTAGGGAGATACACATTTGGCTGTCCAAAGGACAAGTTGAGTCTTCAGTGTAACAAAGATGAGGCAAGGGTGGAGAAATCCGTTCTGATATTGGTTTGAGAGATTCAAAGCAAGTTCGAGATTTGTTAGGATTAGGTGTCTTTAAATTGTTGAAGTTCGATTCGAAGAGGGAGTCCAAGAATAAATGTAAGGTTGATTTGAATTCAAGGCGACAAAGAAGAAAGAGATTGAAGATGTTTTGGAAACAAGGATAAAAAATAATAATAGGAAAGCTTGTTTCCTTAAATGGATTTGGCTTTTCCCTCAAGGTTTTGGAATCATTTTGGATTGGGGTTTTGACAGTATAAATACTCCCTTCTCCCTAGAGTTGTTTTTCATTCTAGTGTGACAGATTATCAATAATTCGAGGATCCAACTAAGTGATTTTTATGGGCTTAATAGTGAAAGTTTCGTGTAGCTAGGAAACTTGGATCACGCAATAGGCAAAGGATGTGAGTACAGATGTGTCTCACAACTGTCCACACATCCACAGATAATGCAGCGGAATAAAGTAAATAAAAGTAAATAAAATGCAATAACTCAAGAGTTATATACGCTTACTGATCTGTGTGATCAGCAAACTAGGCTTACGCCCAAAAACCTTTTCACTATAAAAACTTATGTTTCTTACAAAAAAAAATAAGTGAAAAACTAAAATATGAAAATACTAAACAAGTTCTAATCACCTTCTATGATATGAACAACTCCCCTTTCCCAAGTAGGACTTATTCAATCAGAAGTAAAACAAGAGAACTTTATGAAAACCTAGATGTGAGTTACGGATGTAAGCTCACAACCTAAAAACAACAATGTCGAATGACTATGAAGAATGTGATTTTCTCTCGTAAAATTGTGTAACTTCTCTTTGTCGAATGCCTTGTATTTATAGAGCACCTTGGAGAAGATCTTCATGCAATCGACCTCTTCCTTTGTGAGATTCCTTTTCCTATATGAAAACATATAACACACTCACAAGGAAATCAAATATTAGTAGGTTAGTCCTAATATAAAACTATGTACATAAATAAAAGATATTTACATAATTACAATCTCTTAATAAAAGTAAGATACTTATAAATCTCCATGAAAGTTCCAAAATCTTCTTACCATATAGAAGTCTTTTGAAATAAGGAAACATAATTATGTTCCCATAAAACTCACGTTTTCAATCTCCCCCTATTTTGGACTTTCTGGTCAAAACCAAAGATTTATAACAAACATAATATTATGACCACGAGAATATAAAAAAAATAACTCCCCGAATGGATGTGTGTCCGCATGTGTATACACATCCACACATAAAAAGCGCAAAATGTAATTAGAACAGAATACTAGCAGTTCATTAAGCAAAAGCAAAAACCATTCAGAAATATCCTAATTAAAGCTATTACAAACCATTGTTTAGAAACTAACAAACTAAAACAGAAAATTAAAATTGTCTTTAAAAACCATCAATTCAAAAAAAACTTTTCTCCCCCTAAGTTAAAGTTCCCACCCTCCAACTAGTAGCGACAAGGCGGTGTTCCAAACTTTATCTCCTCCAAAAGCAGCAGCAGCATCAGCATCATCTCCCCCTTTTTGAACAGAAAGTGAAGCATGCCATTTGAGAAGATTAGCCTTAAGAGCTTTCAGGTTGTTGGCATGGGCATTGGAGGCTTGAGCTTGAGCTTCAAGATCGGCAATCTCAAAGCATCTAAATCCTTCATCCGAACATCAAATGGAGCTACGGTTTGTGGGTTCGAGATGTATCCACATCTCGGCATAGCAATTTCAGAGAGGTACCCACAGGAAGATCAACAAATCTTTGCTTAGGATCTAAAAGAGTTTTGGTCTCCTTAAACGAGCAAAGTTATCAACTCTTTCTTCTCCTCTTTCGAGTCTTCACTCCATTCGCAATGATGATTTGGGAGATTAAAGAAGGGTAAGGCAAAGACCATTTCTTTGAGGGAGACTCTCCATAATCACAAATTTTTCTAAAAATGAATTCCCCAAAATTAATGTTCCTCTTAAGTCCCAATCTATACGAAGCAAGGCTTCGCATTCTAGTAACGAGAGGTTTTGTTATTGGAGGGACACAAATTGGCAAAGAAGGATGGAGTGGAGAAAACAATAAAGGGAAGATAATGAACCACTACCTAAATCCTTAGGCTTTACAGCCAGGAAGTGACCTTTCCATGTGTGAGAGCGAAACCAGTTCATCCTCCTCAATAGAAACTATATCATCAAGATTATCACTCAATCCAAGAAAATCATTGATAACCTGAAGGTGTAAAGTGAACAAATACTCCTCTAACATAAACACCGGAGGAATGAGAGTAAGTTCTATCAAAATTCTTAGGCAGATTGGCATAAAACTCATAAACCAATTTTGGATAGAAGGGAAGGGGATGGTCCATGATCAAGAATAATCCTCTTTCCTCAAAAAACTTGTCCATTCCAAGTTTATCAAAAGTTTCCCTATCCCTTTTCATCTCAACAACAAAGGCTTTAGAGGAAATTAACTCAAACCTATCGAAGCCTTTTTGGACGTAAAACTTTTGGAAAAGGGTTTGGGGGTTAGAGACAAGAGAGAGAGAAGATGACATACCCAATTCGGCTTTCTTTCGAGTAGATGTGCGTACGGATGTGGGCACATCCTTAGCCACATCCTTCACGGGGAATGGAACATTTATTGGTTCAATCTCGCATTATCGGCATCGAGAGGAATCCAATTCCTTGTCTTCTTTCTCCCGATCAAGCTCTTCTCTTCCAAGCTTGAAGTTCTCATCCGAGGCGGTGTCATCACTCTCGGAACTTGAGTCGATTCATCTTCAAAGGGTTCTAGGTCAGTCTCAGCCACCTTTTTCTTTCCCTTTAAATCTATTAAAATCTTAGCTAAGGGTTCATCATCACTGAAGGAAATAAGGTCCTCAACAGGACTAGAGACATTATCCCTAGGGGGTGAAGCAGTATTGGGGATAATGGGATCGGATGAAATTATGGGAGAAGTAGGAGCAATTGGTTCAACAGATTTTGCATGGTGAACAGTATCAACAGGGATTAGAGGTTCAACATGGGGAGCATCAACAGAATCAACAGGGGGTGCAACCTCAGAAGGAGCAACAACAGGGACAGGATCAATAACAGGAATTGACGATTTAGACCTAGTCCTAATAAGAGGAGCCATTACCTCTTCTTCTTCTTCTATTTCTTCAAGAACAATGGCAGTTGAAGGTCTCCCGCCAGGTTTCGTTAGATTCTTAGCTTTGTCAGACTCTGACAGCTTGCGAACCCTACCAGATCGACGAAGATTGCGACGAGGTACCGGCGGTGCAACAGATTTTGGGGCTTTAGCTTGAGACAACTTCCTCTTCTTAGTTGACGATGGTTCTACAGCAATGGCGACATCCGATGGTGGAATCACCGGAGAGGATGGAGCCTTAGGGTTTACCTCAGTTGAAACATTCACGGCTTCCAATGAAGGGGATTTGGGAGAAGAAGCTTCCCTTGTTGGTTCAGACGAGGGTGATGGAGAAGAGAAATCGGCAAGAAATTTTGAGATTACGGGATTTAGGAGAATGGAGTCCTCTCTTCTTGCTATTGAAATCGGCACAATGTCAAGAACGTCTTCTTCTCTTATATTCGAATGCTCGGCCATTTAACAGAGAGATTTGGGGTTGGTTGAACAGTATAATGAGAAATTAATGCAAAGTGTGTGAATTTGTGTGCAAACGGGAAGGAAGAACAAAGGGTTTTAACAAGGATTATGAGGGAGGAGACGGATGTGAGGTAAAATAAATACTCACAGCTCCCCCTTTCCAAATAGAATTAGGAATCTTTTTCCAAACAGGTAATCACACCTCAAAATCCTTAAGAGTCCTCCAACGGCTAGAAAACCTTTGAGGTTACCACACACAAGCACCTTCCAAGAAAATAGGGGATCAAATTTAAATCAAGATTTTGTAAGATTTTTATGAAAACACAAATTGCTTCGGCATATCTTTATTTAAAATAGAATCCCAAAAGAATTTTTCAACCTTTTCAAACAAGGATTGATACACATCTTTTCTTTTCATGAAAGATATTGGAGATCAAAAACCTATATAATCAAAGAGTAAATTAAGAGAGAAAATTAATTAACTAGCATATTTACAAAGCTCCTATATGTCCTAAAATGCAATATGCCTAGCATGATGCAAACACACAAGTGAAGGAAATATTCTCAGTTTATGGATGTGGCATAGGATGTGAGTCACATATTGGGACACATTTAGATCACAAAAAGTCAATGAGCAGTAATCCAATCTGCACAGCCTCTAGGATGCATCCACCAATTTTTTGTTGTGGAATTTTTGCAATGTGAGTAGCTTTCACTTTACTTGATCCCAAAGATAGCCCTTTTTCCCAAAGATCTTATCAAGTTTGACTTCAAGTTTTCTTATGAAAATCACTTGATCACAATGGTATGGCTTCATACTAAGGGTGAAGCAGCTGGTTCTCACAAATATATATATATATATTTTTTTTTTTAGCACCCACTGTGAGATACCTAGGAAGGTTATACCAAGTAATCAAAAGATTACATGGACAGGAAATACTCACAATTAAGTGATCAAAAATAATGTCAAAGATGAAGACTCACAAGTGACCACACTGAGAAATTTCGTGCTAATGCATGATATTTTTGGTTTTTTTTCTTTTATGATTTTTTTTTTTTTTTTTTTTTTCGGTTAAACTACACTACGAGATGTGTTAGAGGATGTGAGACACATCGGTCTCACAACCTTAGATATCACACAAGCCAAGAGACTTCCTCAAGGAGGAAAATCTCTCCAAATCTAATGCCTTTGTAAATATATCGGCCAATTGATTTTCGGTCCCAACAAATTCCGGACACACGGTTTTTGTTCTACAAGATCTCTAATGAAATGATGTCTAATATCAATGTGCTTTGTTCTAGAATGTTGGACGGGATTTTTAGATATGTCCAAGGCACTTTTGTTATCACAAAAGCGATCAAAACTTTGCTATTTAATCCATAATCTTTTAGCATTTGATTCATCCAAAGTAATTGTGTGCAGCAACTCCCAAGGGCAACATATTCAGCCTCAGCAGTGGATAAAGACACACAATTTTGCTTCCTACTATACCAAGACACAAGGTTATTACCTAGGTAGAAACATCCACCAGTGGTACTCTTTCTATCATCACTATTTCCAGCCCAATCGAATCGGTGTACCCAACCAAATTGGTGTTTGTTTCTTTAGAGTAATGAAGACCTAGGTTCACAGTCCCACTCACATACCTAATGATTCTTTTCAAGGCTTTAAGATGGGACACTTTAGGGTTGGCTTGGTATCTAGCACATAGACACACACTGAACATAATGTCAGGTCTACTTGCAGTGAGGTAAAGCAGACTTCCTATCATGCTTCTATAAAGGGTTTGGTCAACACTTTCACCATCGAATCATGACTTAGTTTTGGGAAGATCCCATTGGGGTTCTTTGATGTGAAGAGTGTTCAAGCTCAAACTTTTTCACAAGATTCTTGGCATACTTAGGCTGTGAAATGAACATGCCATCTTTGAATTGCTTAACTGTAAGCCTAAGAAAAAGTTCAACTCACCTACCATACTCATCTCAAATGTGGAAGTCATGCTATCCACAAATTCGGCTAGCATTGGATCGAATTTGATCCAAACACAATGTCATCTACATAGATTTGTGCCACAAGAATCTCTTTCTTATTTCTTCTAACAAACAAGGTTTTGTCAACCTCACCTCTCTTGAATCCTAGTTGAAGCAAATGGTCAGTCAACCTACCATACCAAGCTCTAGGGGCTTGCTTTAGCCCATCTGAGCTTTCTTCGGTTTATACACATGATTAGGGTATTTGGAGTCCACAAAGCCTTTAGGTTGTTCAACATAGGCTTCCTCATTTAATATCCCATTTAAAAGGCACTCTTGACATCCATTTGATGAAGAGTAATCTTGAGGTAACAAGCAATAGCTAACAAAAGCCTAATGGACTCAATTCTTGCAACGGAGCAAATGTCTCCTCAAAGTCAATTCCCTCAATTTGAGTATAACCTTGAGCAACTAACCTAGCTTTATTTCTAGTTATCACACCTTGCTCATCATTTGTTCTTAAAAATCCATTTGGTTCCTATGACATTACCATGTGAGGGTCTAGGAACAAGAGTCCATACCTCATTCTTTTCAAATTGAATTAATTCATCTTGCATAGCCATAATCCGATCGGCATCTTTCAATGCTTCGGTAATATTTTTAGGTTCAATTTTAGAAACAAAACAACGAAGCTTACACGGGAGTATCTTTGAGGAGCAACTCCATAAACCGGCCATCTTTCTATAATCAACTTTATCCTTTTGTCTAGTTCTCACTTGAGCATGCACATCTCCCACAACTTGTGAAGTGGGGTGGTTTTTACGGATTTTAGAAGGGATATCCTTTGACCTATCCACACACCCATTCACATTACCTTACGGAGCATCATCACGATCGGAATCGGAGGAACCGTCCTCGATTACGGGAGTTTGAGTGGATGTGGGTGCAGATGTGGGTTCGAGATGTGGAGCGAGATGTGTCCACATCCTTGGTTACATCCTTATCGGGTTCAATATTTTTATCGGCCTTTGGAAATTTCTTTTGCTTTTTCAAAGACTGTTTATTCATCCTTCCAGTCCAAAGCAACACGAAACATCATCCTCAGCAGTCTTGAGGTTAAGATCAAGTGAGTCATCAAATTTAACATTAGCGAGATTCCATAATGGTCTTAGTTTTAAGATTGAAAACTACGTAAGCTCTCTTGTTTGTGGAATAGCCCATGAAAATTGCTTTGTCACTTTTTGAATCAAACTTGGACAGGTATTCTCTATCATTGAGAATATAACAAACACAACCAAACACATGAAAATATTTTACAGTTGGTTTCTTTCCAAGGAGAATTTGATATGGGGTGACGAGTGCTACCAATCCTTAGAAACACCCTATTGCCAATGTGACAAGCGGTGTTTAAAGCTTACTACCCAAAACTTTTGGACAAGTTCTTTGAACTTAGCATGACTCTAGCCATTTCTTGCAAGGTTCTATTCTTTCTTTCGGCAATTCCATTTCTTTGTGGGGTGATTGGTGCGAAAACTCATGAGTGATTCCCTTAGAATTGCAAAAATTGGTGAACATTTGATTCTCATATTCGGTGCCATGGTCGGACCTAATCCTCACGGTCTTAAGACCATAAAGATTTCTAACTCTTTTGTACCAATTCTTGAATTCTCCAATTGTTTCTGACTTTTCTCTTAAGAACATTACCCAAGTGTACCTAGAATAATCATCAACACACACAAAGGCATACTTTTTCTTACCAAAGCTTTCTACTTCAATAGGTCCCATTAAATCAGTGTGAATCATCTCCAAACATCTAGTTGTGGAGCATTGTTGGACCTTTTTATGTGATGCTTTTGTTTGTTTTCCCTTTTGACATGAACCACAGACATCGGGGTTCTTGAAGTTCGGTTTAGGGAGGTCTTTAATGGCTTCAAACCTTTGAAGTTCTTCCGAGTTCTACGGCTAGCATGCCCTAATTTTTGGTGCCACAGATTGACATCATTAGCTTTTGAGCTTAGGCAAGAAAGATTGTCACCAAATTGGTAACAATTATCAGCAGATCTAGGACCAGTAAACACACATTTATTATCCTTATCAAACACTTCACACAAGTGCTTATCAAACTTCACAAATAGGTCATCATCACACGGTTGGTGATGCTTATTAGGTTGGCTTTCAAGCCTTCCACATGGTACACATTGTGCAATTTTGGGAGACCCTTGACATCTAGGGTTCCTTTCCCAACAATCTTTCCTTGAGCACCTCCACCAAAATTTACTTTCCCTCCATTTATTATTTCATAGTCAAGAAGGACTGACTTGGTTCCCAGTCATGTGCCTAGAGCACCCACTATCAAAATACCAAGAGCCGAGACGGTACTCTTGAGGGAAGAGTAGACAACATTACAGGTGGTAATTGGTTTGGCTACCATTTGTTTAACGGTTTTCTTTTTGGGTTGCAGAGGTCTCGGATTATTTGGATGTGTGTTGGGATGTGAATACATCTTCTCACACATGCGAGGCTGTTTGTAGTTACCAGATTTTTATCGGCCTTAAGTTTGTAACGAAGGGCCTAATGTGACCGGGAGCTAGGCGGTAATGGCAGATGTAATGCCTCTTCCTTGGTCTCTTCTCACTCAGAATGACTTTTTCTTTAAAAGCTTGTTTTTCACACTTTTAGAGGTAGAACCCTCATATCCCTCCTTTACAAAATTATTTTCAAAACCTATACCAATTTTGTCACGTTGACCCATGGAAAAAGCTTCTTCCATTTTCATTTTACTTTTGTTTAACTTAGTGAAAGTATTATCGGCTTTTTCACATTCATTCTTGAATTTTTCAAGGTCAACTTCTCTTTTGGTCACAAGGACTTCAAGTCTTGCAATGGTATCCTTTTGAGCATCATTTTCTTTTGAAAGTACGGCTTTTTCATCTTCACAGCGGCTAATTTATAAGACAGAGATTTGTTTACCTTAACAAGTACCTCAATTTTGTCCAATCTTTTCATCAATCATGTATGCGGCTCCTTGTATGTGGCAAAGAGTTCCTCATAGGGAATGTCTCTTTCTTCATCTTCATCATACGAATCTCCTTTTATAGAGAAACGGTTCGGCTCCGGTTCGGATGTGACACCGGATGTGTACACAGCGAGCCCACATCGAGGGTTTTTCGGGGAGTATGTTCTTCTATATCGCGGAAAAAGCATTAAACACGAGAATGGCAATTTAAGGCAGACATGTTAGCCACTTCTTCTTCCTCATCCTTACTTGTCACTAAGGGTAGCGGTTAAGCTCATCCCCTTCTTTTTAAGTGTGTTAGCACACTCATTGGCATAATGACCAAAGCCACGACATGCCCTACATTGGACGGATTCGGATGATTTATTTTCAAAACTTGGCTTCTTGAATCCGGTGTCGGTGCTAGGTTTTGGCTTTTGTGATCTTGGAAGTAGGTCTATTGGGGAATTTGCTTATCCTTCTATTTTTCGGTATAGAACTGAATTTCTTTGAAATAAAGGCAACATCCTCATCTTCAAGATTAGACTTGTCAATTTCGGAGGATAATTCCACAAGCTCTTTTGGTAGAGCGGCGGCACTTTTAAGGGCAAGGCGTGTGTTTTGTTTTTCTTCGAGCCTCAAGGTTAAGCTCAAACACAGTCAAGATTCCTATGATGGTGTCAAGACCTACGGTATTTGTGTCCTTTGTTTCTTCAATCACGGCTACTTTAATGTTAAACCTCTCGTGCAAGGTTCTTAGAATTTTACTAACAAGTCTTGCATTAGAGATAGATTCTCCTAGACTTGTGCATTCATTTGAAATCTCATGAATCTTAGCAGCATATGACACAATATCCTCGGTTTCTTCCATTCGAAGTAACTCAAACCTATCCATTAAAATTCTAAGCACTGGTAGCCTTCACACTTGGTGCTCCCTCACATTGAGTTTGCAAAATATCCCAAGGTTTTGGCTATACTTTCATTTGTTATAAGCTTGTACATATTCCCGAAACATGGCTGGAAATAGCACCCATGGCTTTTGAATTGTAATTTGCGGCTTGTATTTCATCAAGAGTCCATTGTTCTTCGGGTTTTCTTTCAAAGAAGGACTCACCAACACCGGAAGATGGCTTTTTCTCCACGGTAGGAGGTTGCCATGCAACAAGAATGCACATCCAAGCTCTTTCATCAATACTTTTGATGTAATTTCGCATCTTAGACTTCCAAAGAGAATAATTTGTGCCATCGAAGACGGAGGCCTATTTTGGTGATTTTGGCATTCCATAATGACTACACTTTACGGATCAACACTCGGTAATATTTCAAGAGTTGGCTACGATACCAATTGAAAGTTTCGTGTAGCTAGGAAACTTGGATCACGCAATAGGCAAAGGATGTGAGTACGGATGTGTCTCTGGCTTGTCCACACATCCACGAGATAATGCGGCGGAATAAAGTAAATAAAAGTAAATAAAATGCAATAACTCAAGAGTTATATACGCTTAACTTGATCTGTGTGATCGGCAAACTAGGCTTACGCCCAAAAACCTTTTCACTATAAAAACTTATGTTTCTTACAAAAACAAATAAGTGAAAAACTAAAATATGAAAATACTAAACAAGTTCTAATCACCTTCTATGATATGAACAACTCCCTTTCCCAAGTAGGACTTATTCAATCAGAAGTAAAACAAGAGAACTTTATGAAAACCTAGATGTGAGTTACGGATGTAAGCTCACAACCTAAAAACAACAATGTCGAATGACTATGAAGAATGTGATTTTCTCTCGTAAATTGTGTAACTTCTCTTTGTGCTGAATGCCTTGTATTTATAGAGCACCTTGGAGAATATCTTCATGCAATCGACCTCTTCCTTTGTGAGATTCCTTTTCCTATATGAAAACATATAACACACTCACAAGGAAATCAAATATTAGTAGGTTAGTCCTAATATAAAACTATGTACATAAATAAAAGATATTTACATAATTACAATCTCTTAATAAAAGTAAGATACTTATAAATCTCCATGAAAGTTCCAAAATCTTCTTACCATATAGAAGTCTTTTGAAATAAGGAAACATAATTATGTTCCCATAAAACTCACGTTTTCAAATAGATTTTCTAGCTTGTATGTAACAGTACAATTTGTTCTCATCTATTTCTCTAGATTAGGGTTGCATTGTTGTGAATTATTGTGATAAAAAATTCGTGCATATAATTAGAGAGTTTGTAATTGGTGATTCTCTATATTAATGATATTGTTCTCGTTCTGATCGATGTACGTATCCATATTGGTGAACAACGTAAATATTTGTGTTTGTATGCGTGTGCATGCTACCTCAAATGGGTAAGTATGTATATTGAGCTCGGAGTATTTTGGATGCATAAACATTGTATATTATTGATTTGGTTGATATGAAGAATATGAGATATGAAGTAATTGTTTTAATAAAAGAAATAGTTATCTTTTATAGTTCATGTATCTAAATTAAGAATATTAAATTATGGAGTTATTGAAGGGAGAAAGGATTAACAGAGAGAAAGAGAGAGAGATTGAAATGGAGAAAAGAAATAAAGGGAACGGAATGTTGGGGAGAAATACAGACCGATGCGGTGGTGTTTGATAGCAAGAAACACCAGCAAGCAATTAATATTTATTTTTAAATTATTTTATTTTGTGTAACTAATTCAATTTGTGGGTGAACCTTTGAGTTGAATTAAAACAATCATTTTATATTTCTTTTACCCAATAATCATCAATATTCTCACTTATCTAATAAGAGCCACTAAATATGAAGATTGACAGTAACTTTTTTACAAAGCCTTTTACAAAGTCTCAAATTTTCTAAGAATGTCATTCATCAACAAACATTAAAACATTAAGTGATCGTTATATCTCTTTGTTATCAAGCACCATCAGAGTACGTGTGTTGATTAAGTGCGCTAGTGTTTGTTAATTGGGAAAGATACTTCTTGAAATGATTTTTTTCATTTATTTTTTGTTATCATTAATATGTTTTGAACAATAATTTAAAATTAATTTCATTATTTTAATAAAAAATTTACAAGATTAATTTTTATTTAGGAACAAAGAGGGAGTACAATATAAAGTTATTTTTAAAAAAGACATTTATTTTGAAAAAAAAAATCTTAAAAATTGACATCTATTCGGAGACCAAGGAAGTACAATATAAAGTTGTATTTTGGTTCTATATATTGCATTTATAAGATTGATTCTTAAAGTCTGAGGTTCCACCTTAAAACCAATTGGTGATAAGGGAAGTAGCCCAGGATCTTTATATATTATAGGCAAGGTTTGTCAATTCCCAATGTGGGATAATATCTCCAACACGCCCCC